>JADRCH010000211.1:1631695-1826695 GCA_019843965.1 Rhynchomys soricoides | reverse complement strand
ACCCTCAGCACTTGAAAGGGAGAGGCAGGTGGATTTCAGTGAGTTCAAGACCAGCCTGGTCTACATAGTAAGTTCCAGGCTAGGCAGGGCTACAGAGTGAGACTCTGTCTCAAAATACCCAAGCTGCCACAACATCAAAAACTAAACCAAACTCTCACACCTGACAATCCAGGCGCCCTACACAGGAGGAGGAGACTACAGTTGGCCCCCTTCCCTCCCAGGAAGAGGCGTTCCACGATCTAACAGCAATACTTAAAGTACTTTCTTCTTTCTTTGAGCCCCTTTTCCACACATCTCTTATCTCTTCCCCTTTTCACGTAATAACTCTTTAAACACTCCATGGCTTTACTTCACTGTGTTTCCCGTCAACCTCATCTCCTGAGCCCACCTCTCTATAACTAAGTTAGCACCGGGCATCTCAGTTAATGGCTACTTATTGAGAATGTACCTGGGACGGAAGGAGGGGCAGGATAAGGTTCCCAGTGTGTTTTACATCTGACAGGGAGCAGGGAAAAGTCAGACAGCATTGAGAGCTTCAAAAGACACTGCAGTGGGGTGGCTCCTTCAGGCTGGGGGATGGGAAGGCCTTTTAAAAACATCACCGGTGTTCACAAACATTCAGGTACATGGGCAGTTACTGTAAGGGAAGAACTGTTGAAGTTATGGGCTTTTTTATTTTTAATTTTTTTTTTTTTTTTCGAGACAGGGTTTCTCTGTGTAGCCCTGGCTGTCCTGGAACTCACTCTGTAGACCAGGCTGGCCTCGAACTCAGAAATCCGCCTGTCTCTGCCTCCCGAGTGCTGGGATTAAAGGCATGCACCACCACTGCCCGGCTGAAGTTATGTTTTACCAGTAGGGAATTAGTGGTTACACTTTTAAAAATCAGAATAGTATGATAGTGACACAAAAATGTTCACAACAAAGTTACAAATGCCACCTATAAAAGACCATAAAACAAGAATTTTATTTTGTATTGATAAAAGGTTGAAAAGATTTAAATTATTAATAAATAATACTTTTTGCAGTTTTTATCCTTGAATCTTCTGTAAATGAAAACATAATATTTTTATAAGAAAAACCCCAACATGAATTATTAAAAAATAAACTAGAGTAATTTTACATCCAGTATACATAAGATCAGCCCCTCAGAGTCTCCCTTTCCCCATCTGAAGCCCCTCCCTCATTATATGGTTAGCAGGTCCATTTATATGCTTGTAATTTCATCGTTAGTGAAATACACATACATACACAACTCCTGGCTGCCCAGAACAAAGAGGCACATTCACCCATGAACACATGGGTGGCATGAATTTATTGGATGAACTGATTGCTAAGAAACAGAAATATGTTCACAAAATGGTAGAATGTCAAATCCATAAAAAACCAATGGTTTTCTATGAAATAATCTCCATTGTACACTGTCTTCATGTCTTTATATTTCTCACATCCAATCTAAATGAAAACATTTTGAAAGACTGCTCAAAGGGAAAACTCATCTAATCATGTCATATGTGGGGAATATACGGGAAGCTCTGCTGTTAGCTTGGTGGTTTGTGACACTCTGACCAACCAGGCTTAATTGCCTCTGCTGCTGAATGGCCTGCAAAACACCTGCCCCCACTCCATTATAGACAAAAACGCAGGCCTGGAATGAGCTGGAATTTCCAGGAAAAACATACTGGATCAATTTGTATTAATCCCAGTGGAATGGCTATGCTGATATCATTTCTAATGCATCTGACTCTTCCCCTCAGTTGACCGCGGAGGGCATCTTTGTGAATGACTCTCTCAGGGAGCATGTGCGGTGGGTGTCCAGAGCATCACTCCATGAGAACGCAATAAACAGGCTGAAGAATGGGCTGAGAGCAGCAGCAGAATGGGGCAGGCCATGCTGCTTCTGAGGCTGCCAAGGCCAGTGCAGTGAGAGAGCTGATTGGGGATGCCTGCCTGCCTGACCCTGCAGGCTGTGTGTGCGCAGAGAAGGTGCACAGCACAGCTTCACATCAGATGCAGAGGGATTCCAGTGTGCTTCCTGTTACACTTACTTCCTATTCTGGACTGTTCGACTCTGCTTGTACAAAAGGTGTCGTGCAGACTGTGCTAGCGATCACGGTTCTGCACACAAACCTAATGGAAGGCTCACTCTGCTGATGGCCCCTTGGCATTCTTTCCCTTTGTAGAGCTGCAAGTGACAACCGGACACTGCACATTCAAACTAACTTTAAAATGCCTTCTTTGCAAAAGCAGAGTTCCCTACAACAAAAGGGGCTGGTGACACTTAGAGACAAAAACAAAAAATGCCCCTTATAAAGAGGGGTATGAACTACCACAGTCCCTGTAAAAAGTAAAGCCAGTACACCAGGGCACCAAGCGTGGGGCCCTTCCTTATCTGGGCACCTCTTGCTCTTGTGATCACTGTTCTAAAAGACCTCTGGGTATGGAATGAATTAGATTTCAACTCCAGAATCGTTGCTCAGTGTGCTCAGTTTTTCTTTTATGTGTGTAGTGTATGCATAAATTCCTCTGTGTGTGTGTGTGTGTGTGTGTGTGTGTGTGTGCACACGCGCATGTGCGCGAGCTCACCCTGTGCATGTGCAGGTGTATGTGTATGATGTGTATGTAGGTCAAAGGCCTTCTTGTTACCTTTGAACTTTTTCTTTTCTTCCTTCCTCTTTCCTCCTTTCCTTCTTCTTTTTTTTTTTTTTTAAAAAGATTTATTTATTTATTTTATGTGTGTAAGTACACTGTAGCTGTCTTCACACACACCAGAAGAGGGCATCCGATCCCATTACAGATGGTTGTGAGTCACCATGTGGTTGCTGGGAATTGAACTCAGGACCTCTGGAAGAGTAGACAGTGCTCTTAACCGCTGAGCCACCTCTCCAGC
Source organism: Rhynchomys soricoides (assembly GCA_019843965.1). Taxonomy (NCBI): domain Eukaryota; kingdom Metazoa; phylum Chordata; class Mammalia; order Rodentia; family Muridae; genus Rhynchomys; species Rhynchomys soricoides. Next base: position 1,823,808 of record JADRCH010000211.1, on the reverse strand, counting down.
CCCTTTTGTTTCTTTTTTTTTATGAAAAGTCTCCCAATGTACCTGGAGCTTGCAAACTGGCTAGGCTGGCTACCCAGTGGGCTTTCTGGATGTAACTGTCTCCTCCTCGGTGCTAGGATTACCGTTGCCTCCTCCTACTGTGCTGGCTTTATCACTGGAGTGCTGGTCATCTGTCCTCATGCTTACGTGGCAAGTGCTACTTCCGACTGCACCATCTCTCCAGCCCCAGGGCTTTCATTTCTTTAAAAAGAAAGCTTTCAAAAGAATTTAGATTTCTTTTTAAACTGCAAAATATGGAACAAGTAAATGACCAGGGATTAGCATGAAATTTTACTCTCCTGGAATGTAAATTACTAGTTAAAAAGTCTCAGTGTAGTCATTTGTTTCCCATCCTCAACATATAGCAGTGCTAATTATTACATCTTTAACAGGGTGCCTGTATAACCGAGACAACTAGAAGTGAGTGGTAAGAGATTCTGGACTACTTAAAAAGATGAACACATGATTATCCCTACAGTTCAGTGGTTCTCAACCTTCCTAATGCTGAGGTCTTCTAATACACTTCCTCATGTTGTGATCCCCAATGATAACTGTGATTTTTCTACTGTTTTGAATTGTAATAGAAATATCTGATATGTAGGATAGCTGATATGTGACTTCCATGAAAGGGTCATTTGACCCTCAAAGGGGTTTCAACCCTCAGGTTGAGAACCAGTGCTATAGCTGAAGGAGAGTCATTTGGAAATTTTATACCTGGTCTCCTAACAACTCTAAGTAGAGTAGAATCAAAAGAAAATGTCCCCAACTTAAATTGGTTATGTGATAAAACCTACAGCTAACATTTATTTACTGAAAATCTGAATGCTTTCCCCTAAGACTGGGAGCAGCAATTCAGCTCAATAGTAATCTTATTACAATAATGATGCTAGCCAGTGCAATAGAGCAGGTTTTACAAAGGTGTAAGGACTGGAAAGGAAGACATAGGACTGTCTTTGTGTGTAAACATGATCATATTTTCAGAAAAAAATCACAAGAAACCTGCCAACTCTTATTAGAGCCACAGTGAATTCATTAATATAGAGAGGTTGAAAAACTTGGTCAAAGTCACATTTACAATTAGTAATTGGGAAAGTCAGAATTGAAGTCAGGAAATCTCTAAGAAGTCTGGCCTAGAGACTTCCTCTTAACCAACACTATGTAGTAACTGAAAGACTGAAATGCTATTATTCACAATAGATGAAATCTTTTCACCCAGCACAAAACAGACAAAACCAGAAGTCACAGTGTTATATTGAAGTTATTATTAAGTTATTACTATTATTATTAATTATATTGTGTTATTATTAAGTGAGATAATCCAGAAAGACAAATGCTACATGTTCTCACCCACATGAAAAGCTAAAAATCGGGGCTGGAGAGATGGCTCAGCGGTTAAGAGCATGAACTGCTCTTCCAGAGGTCCTGAGTTCAATTCCCAGCAACCACATGGTGGCTCACAACCATCTGCAATGGGATCAGATGCCCTCTTCTGGTATGTCTGAAGACAGCAACAGTGGACTCATATACATGAAATAAATAATTATAAAAAAAGAAAAGCTAAAAATCTCAATGTCAAGTAAGAAGGAACAGATCACTGGAGGCTGGGAAGGGTTAGAGCAGTAGATGTAGAACTGGGATAATGATTCTAAAATACAATTAGCAGGCCTTAAGTTCTGGGGTTCTATACACAGCTGTGTGACTATAGCTTACAACAACCTATGATGCATTTTATGAAGAATTAGAAAAGAGGAGTTTGAAGGCTCTGTCTTAAATTACTGTTCTATTTCTGTGTCAAAATACCATGACCAAGGCAACTTATAAAAGAAAGCATTTAATTGGGCTTACAATTTCAAAGGGTAAGAGTCCATGATAGTGGACCAAAGGCTTAGAAGTAGAAGCAGGGATAGCTGGGAGTTCACACCTTGATCTTTAAGTAGGAGGAATAGCGAGAGGGAACACTGGGAATGGTGTGAAAAAAAGTGCAAAGCCCCTCCCACAAGAGACACACCTCATCCAAGAAGGCCACACTTCCTAATCCTTCTCAAACAGTCCCACCAACCGGGGACTAAGTATTCAAATGTATGAGCCTATGAGGACCATTAAAACCACAGGCCCCAAACACAAGAAATAAACCAAAGTGCTAATGACTTTGGTCTGATCATTACGCACTATATAAATGTATTGAATCATATGGTGCCCCACAAATGTGTACAATTATTTTTTGATTAGAAAGAAAGTGAAGCTTTGCCTCAAAATAAAGAGTAAACAGAAGGGTGGGGAGTGTAGCTCAGTGGTGTAGTGCTTGCCTCATGTGTGTGAGGCTCTAGGTTCAAGTCTCAGTAATTGAACTGAGTAATTAAACTCAATAATTGAAAAAAATAAGACCTAAATGCTAAATGCAAATACTACGCCTCATGTCTCCTCTCTAACATCTATGAGCTTCACCCAAATTTTGTTGGGAATGAATAAGAAAAACAAGACATGGATCCTCACTCCTTGCTCTGTATTTGAGAAGCCAGACGACTCAACTGATTGGCTTATAATGGAAATTATAGCCAATGTGAATACCACACAGGCCTGCATAGGCCACACTAAAAATGATCTCCCAAATATAATAGGCCAGGCATATGTACCCTGCCTCACCCTTACCCCAGTAAATGGTAAACATTTGAGTTTGGCATCAGAGTGTTGAAGGTATGTTAGGGGATCACCCTCAGGTCTGAAGGAGGGCAGAATTTGGAAGCCTGGTATAGGATTTGAAAGCAAGGCACTAAATGCCTAATTATCCACAAACCAAAGTAAAGGCCCTTATGTCTTTTTAGGGGTTATCATCAAGGACTTTAGATAGATTAGCTCAATTCTAGGTTCATAAGAGAAACCAGGAGGTAGCAAACATTGCTAAACTAACAAGCACTTATCGAAACTGCTGTGTAATGCTGACATCTGACATGAAGTTCTCCATCAACACCAGACACCAAGAGCAGGCTGAGACAAGCTACAGCCTGAAGTAGTTCGCTCTAACTCAATAGCACAGGCTAAGCATCCTTCTCTCAAAAGTCCCAAGTCCTCCCAACTCTGAGACCTGTCGAGCATCTACAAGACACCTTTGTGGAAAATTCTATCATGAGACTTATTCTCATGAAAAAGGTATTTAAACACCATATAAAGTTACATTCAGCCTCTCTATATAATGTGTACACAAAACACAAACTTTATGTTAGAGTTGGGTCCTATCTCCGAAATATCTCATTATTTAGAAGCAAATATTCCAAGAATTAGAAAGCCATACTCTGAAATGCTTCTCATCTCAGCCTTTCAGGGAACCTTGTGGTTGTTGTGAGTCCAGCTGGAAATCACTAATGCCTGCTCAAATTTGGGGGTTCAGTCCTTGCTAGGACTAAGTCCCGTTTCCCAGGCTATTTAGCAGTTAGGCTTTGAGGCTTTGGTCTATCACTATTGAAGACATCACAAATGCTTAACATAACTGTGACTCTTGGGTCTTTTCACATATTCTATGAAGAAATTCCATTGAAGAGTCAACAGGCTCAGCCAGAAATGTTAGTGAATGTCCTTCACAGCTTGGCCTGCAACCACAGTAGCAAACACTGATCCTCTATCATAAGATCTACTCCATGCCCAGGTCAGAAGCAGGACTATCTTGTGGGAGTCTAGAGGTGGCTTTCCTGCCAACTGGAAAGGGATCTAGACATTATTAGTCACGCAAAAGCAGGAAAAAAAGCAATAGATAAACAAGATATTCTTGACTTGAAAGAGAACTAAGAGACCTCATGTTAAGGAACAGTGTCAATCGAGAAGTAGCCCATCAATAGACCTGCAGTGTTTGGGGATGTCACAGATAGGATCCTGAGAATGGTAGCGTAGGGAATGATCATGCCCAAGAGTGGACTTATGCACACCTCTTACACTGTTTATTCATCACACAGCAGGAGAGAGCATGCCCCTGTCACCCCTGTGCAAGGATCCACAGTGACTGAATAATCCATGTGTGATCATGTAGGCTCTGCCATTCGGTTCTCTGCTTGAAAGGTTTAGTCAGTGCTGGGATATTTTCCAAACTTGTCACCACTCTTAAGGTATATGGATGATTTCATTATGCTTTTATGATTTGATTTGACCTAAAAAAAAATTCCATTGAGTTTCAGGTATTCCCATGTGATTAGGAGCCTCAAGTCTAGGAAAAAATATAGCTTGAAAGGTACAAAGCGAATATTGGGTTGTCTGGTTAGAATGTAATAACTTGGGCAGATAATTAGATTTTCTGTTGTTTTTTTCCACAGAAGCTCATAATAGCAGGAAATCTTGTGTTCTTTTAACTTTTAGTAGAAAATAAATGCACAGAGGAACTGATTTTTTAATATTTTTAAAAATCCCACGGTAGCAATATCAAATGTGAATGTCTTTGAAAGAGTTGTCAGCACAATCAGACTTGGCTATCAGTACAACCTGAAACGCAAAGACTCCAACCTGTGGCATGGTGTTGAGTTAAAAGGGGTATCAATATGTCTATGTCTCCCCATATCTATGTCTTCGTCTATGTCTATGTCTATTGTCTTTGTCTACGTCTATGTGTTTGCTTATGCCTCTGTGTTTGTCTGTGTTTTTATATGTCTATGTCTTTGTTTATGTCTTTGTGTTTGTCTATGTCTGTCTTTGTCTATGTCTTTGTTTTTGTCTTCATCTTATGTCTGTGCCTTTGTCTATGTCTGTGCCTATGTTTTTGTCTATTTCTATGTCTGTCTATGTCTATGCCTTTGTTTATGTCTATATTGTTGTCTTTGCCTATGTCTTTGCCTATGCCTATGTCCATGTCCATGTATATGTCCAAGTCTATGTCTATGCCTTTCCTATGTCTCTGTCTTTGTCTATGTCTGTCTATGTCTATGCCTTTGTTTATGTCTATATCTTTGTCTATATCTTTGCCTATGTCCATGTCCATGTTCATGCCTATGCCTTTGCCTTTGTCTGTGTCTGTCTATGTCTATGCCTTTGTTTATGTCTACATCTTTGCCTTTGTCTATGTCTATGTCTATGCCTTTGTTTATGTCTACATCTTTGTCTTTGTCTGTGTCTATGCCTTTGCCTGTGTCTATGTCTATATCTCTCTATATAATCATGCACTGTCCTCACTGTTTTATCATTGTTTTGATCCACTATACGCAAATCATGAGTTTCAAATTGTTTTCCCAATGAAAGAAACAATCATTCATCCAGCTCTGCCTTATCAGGGAGGCCTCCTGCAGCCCCAGACTACATGACTGAGAGAGCAACAGTCTGAGGTTGTATTTGTTCTCTGTTGACAGATGAATTATGGGACTACAGAGGGTTGAGCTGTGGTGTAAGAGAAAGGGTGATGTAATGGAACTCATGGATGCATTGTGTGGTGCCCTTGCCTCTTGGCTCATTAGGTACCCAAGAACTGAATTCATGCCATGATGGAGTCAGAGATGCCTTACACATGTAAAATATTAAACAGATGAGTGTGCATATTTGTACGTGTATATCCTCCCTCCCATGTGTCCTACACACTAGAGGGTTAATAGCTGAGGTTGATTTATTAATCTACATAAGTTGATCCAAGGGCAGCTATTATAATTAGTTTCACTTATTTTCAATGTTATCAACAAGAACATCAAGAAAAATATGAATGCTGATGTCAGATGTTGGTAGCTTGGAAACTGCCAGAGTCTGAAGAAGGCCAGCTCTGAGCAGGAGCATCTCACTCTGGCTTCAGTCTTTGTCTCAATGACCCCTTGAGATCCTTTGTCTCAATGACTCCTTGTTTGTATTGGAATGAGATGCCTAAAAACGAAACAATGAGAGAGTTTAAACGGAGCAAGGCAGCTTCAGGGTTGATCACTTGGGAGCTGGTCATGCTCCTGGCAATCACAGACTTCCAGGGAGGCTGAGTGGGGTCAGTATGAGCCTAGTCTGAACTCCTTCTGAACCACTGAACATCTGCAACAGTGATTCAGTCTCTACCATATGACAGAGGCTGTGGGAAGACGCAAATCTCCTAAATCTCCCTTCCCTTCATCTAATGTATCAAATACAGGGTTAAACATATACATCATGAATTATTCAAAAACCATGCTTTGAGTGGAAGTGTATGTGTGTGTATGTACATGTGTGCACATGTGCCTCTGTATGTGTGTGTGCCTGTGTGTGTGTGTGTTTCTCGGTTCTGGGTACCAAACCCAAGGCCTTGTGAATGCTAGATCTAAAAAATATAAGGCCTTGTGGAAATTAGAGATTTTTAGAGGGAGAAGAGGAGGGGTATGACCTATCCTTCCTCCATAAATAACTAAAAACTGGATGAAATACATAAAACTCTGTTTTTTAGATATCAGCTGATAGACAACATAGGTTTATGATGTCTGAGCAAAAAGACACAAAGTGAACCCTGGAGACTACTAGGCTGCTCCCTGGGGCACTTCCAAGAACAGTGTGAAGAGGGAACAGGTGTCCAGAGAGCCCCCTGGGTGGAGAAGATGGAGGTCTGGGAGGGAAAATGGCTGAAGTACCTGCAAGAAGGTGAGTGAAGAGAGGAGAGAGGAGCGCAAGACAGAGGGGAGGGAGAGAGGAGACAGGGGAAAGGGAGGAAGAGGAAAGGAGAGAGAGGGAGGGAGGGAGAGAGAGGAGAGGAGAAGGAGAGAGAGGAGAAGAGAAGGAGAGGAGAGGGAGGGGGAGGGGGGAAGAGGGAGGGGGAGGGGGAGAGGAAGAAGGAGGAGACGGAGAGAGAGGAGAGGGAAAACACTCTGGAATTCTGCACACAGGCCTCCCTGGATTGTCTGGCTTAGTTCTGAGGGACATGTAGACACACATGAGAACTACTCCAGACCACCTGGAAGGAGGAGATAGAGCAGCCCCTGCTCACACAGGACAGGGCAGCTTGTGTTCGTCTGTATTTCAAAACAAATTAAAGGAATAGAGCAAGAGTCAGCGACGGGAAGATCAAATTCACAAAGGCTCGTCAGACCCATGGAAAACGAGAAGGCAGACAAAGAGCTGCCGAGAGACTGCAGGTGTGGGAGAACTGGCAGACAAGGTATTAAAGCAGCATTAATAACTGCACCCCACGTGCTCAGGAAGCAGCGTTAATAATTGCTCCCATATGTTCAGGAAGTGTCAGTAATAACTGCACGCCATGTGCTCAGGAGGGAGAAGACACAGGAGAGTGAGGACAGGGCAACCCCAAATCCAGCTTCCAGTGACTAGAAAGAACAGCCAAGACAAAAGCAAACTGGGTGAGAGTAACAATAGATCAGGAGACACAGCATCAGGAATGACCCAGCAAGAAAGAGCCAGAGAGAGCTCGAGAGACACAGCTGCTCCTCAGTGGCATTATGCAGTGATCTAAGGTTCATGACATCAGAGTTCCAGGAGAAAAAGAGAAACATGGGTGGAAAGGAGCAGAAACAGTAAAGTTTCCAAGTTCAACGAAAGCCATGAGTTTGGAGATCCAAGAAGTCCAGCTAAGCAGAATACACAGAAAAAGAAACCACTACAAGGAACGTTATAGTCAAACTGCTGAGCTGGTGATAAGAAAATCCCGAAAAAACTCAGAAGAGAGGACACATTACATAGGAGCAAAAACCAGGCCCTTTTTTTATACACCATTACACAGCTGACAGTCGAGAGACATCTTTAAAGAAACAAAAGAAGAAAAACAAAAACAAATTAAAAGTCAGCCTCAAATTCTATACTCAGGAAATATCTCTCAAAATGAGGGTATAATTGATCTTTTGAGACATATGAATACTGAACAAATGGACTTTATAATAACTGTACTATTGAAAAAGTTACAGGCTGGGCTTGGTGGCACACGCCTTTAATCCCAGCACTCAGACTTCTGTGAGTTCAAGGCCAGCCAGGGTTACATAGTGAGACCCTGTCCCCCAAACAAACAAAAACATTTTGAAGAGAAATGAAATCACAGGAGTACACGGGAGAATGATGTCAGTAAGAGAAAGCCATTAGGAAACTCCTCACTGTTTGAGAAACAATGCATTTTAAAGTAATTCATGAGTCAACAAATACAATCACAGGGGAAAGTAGAAAATATTTTGACTGTAATGAAATGAGAAAGTGTCACATATAAAACCCGTGAGAGAGACTGGTGCGTGGTACATAAAGGATTTGATAGCCTTAAAATGCCCATTCCAGAAAGAAAGTTCTTGAATTTTAGCCTCAGTTTCTGTCTTAAGTAAGAAAAGAGCAAATGAAATACAAAACACAAAGAAAGAAATAAGAAAGAGGGAGGGAAGATGAACAGAGCGGGGGTGTGGCAGGAAAATCACTGACAGGAAAAGCTGGTTCTCTGAAACTAACAGGAATACCAGAAACTTAGCTGGAGCGACGTGAAGGGAGAACCCGGAGATGACAGCTCTCACACATGTCAAAAGGACCATGAGGCAACACGAGGGATCACTTCCTGGAAACGCACAAATTATCAGAGCTCACACAAGAAGAAACAGACAAGCTGAGTAGCTCTGTCATCCGCCCTCTCTATCCTACCCCCCCAATCTTATTTTTGTTTATTTACTTTTTGATACAGAGTGTCTAGGATTATAAGCATGTGCCGCCATGCTGGCTATACTGTATCTATTAAAAAGAATTAGTGTGATAGCACTCTGCCTTTAATCTCAGCACTCAAGAGGCAGAGGCAGGCAGATCTCTGAGTTTGAGGCCAGCCTGGTCTGCAGAGTGAGTTCCAGGACAGCCAGGGCTATACAGAGAAACCCCATCTCAAAAACCCAAACCCAAAACCAAGAGAACAAACAATACACCAAAAATTGAATTAATTGGTATGAAACCTTCCCGGGAAGACAAGATGACTTTACTTGTGAATTCCACTAATTATTCAGGGGAGATACAACATCAATATCACACAAATGTATCCAGAAAATAAGAGGGGGGAAACCATCTATTCATTCTGTGATGCCCAAATCTCTTGGGAACCAAAACCACAGAGAATACTTGTGAAGGTACTAGAGATGAAGGATCCTTCACGAGGAATACAAACCCAGACAGAACTTCACCACAATGAGGCGGTCGGACAGGAAGCTTGCAGACACTGTCATGCTGTCTCTGTCCTCCAAGGACAGCACCCTGTGCTGAGCAGCACAGAGTCTAACCTTCACTGCTCACCAGATGTCTGATTTTAACCAAGTTACTTAACTTTTCTGTGCTTCAGTCTTTCCATCTACACGTGGAGAATTTAACAGAACACCCTTTCTATGGCTGTTATGAAGATCAAAGGAGTACGCACAAACAAATGAGGGTGTAGGGAGACCAGTGGGTGATGGACCTGCCTTGCCACCATGGGGACCTGAGTTCAATCCCAAGAACAAAGTCTCCAAGTAAAACGCTGATCACAGTGATATATGCTTATAATACAATAGTCAGAGACATGCAGGTCCTTAGGCTCTTTGGCCAGACACATAGGTAAGCCCTAGATCACAATAAGAGACGATCCTTCCAAACCCAAGATGGATATCCCTGAAGAAAGACACCTGAGATTGGCCTCTGGCCTCCACATGTATGTGTACACACATACACACACACATACACACACACACACACACACACACACACACACACACACACACACAGTGGAAGCATGGCCAATACTCACCCAGAGCTTAGCATGTGGAAAGCACTACATGTATGTCTAGTGAAATCATCCATGTGCTAGCTGGTGGCTGTCTTCATATATTTGCCCTCAACGTGACTGATGAAGTAAGCAAGCTACTGTCCTCAATGTGTTCGTCCTGTTGCTGCTGCAACAAATTGCTACAAATTTAGTGGCTTGAAATAACACACTGCAACTCCTCAAAGTTCTGGAAACGGAAGTACATTAGTTTCCTTGGGCTGAAATCAAGGCAGTCAGCAAGGCTGCACTGCCTGAGGGGGAGCTAGGAAGGGCTGTGCCCTGAGTCTCCCAGCATTCTTTATGACTCTCAGTCTTATCATTCCAATCTTAGTCTCCAAGCCTAGGCTGCCTTCTCGTGGGCCTCCCTCTTACCAGGATGTCTGTGAGCAAGCAGTTCAAGACACTCTCCCTGGATCAAGATCTTTATCTTAATCACATCAACAAAGAGCCTTTTCCTTTTGAGGCAACATTTGTAGGTTGCAGAGATTTGGACTCTAGATTTGCCAGGTCATTAAGTAACCTACACCAGTAGGATAAATTGTGCTGCATGGAAGTTACAACGTGACATGTATATGTAAAGGATATTTGTTTCTCTCTAAACTAAACTTAGTACCCATTCAGTCACATTCACCTGAAGCACAAGCAGGAGAGCCCCAGTGAAGCAACTGCATGGTGAAAACACAGACTCAACTCTGCACACCTACCATAGTCATTGCAAATGTCACGGGGGATTCCTGGAAACACAGTGGGCCTTCTTGTGGTTTAAATAAAACAGCTTAAATTGTGTATGTGTGTTACTATTATTACTATTCTAAGGTTTGTGCAGGCACTCATATATGTGGAAGTCAGAGTACAGTTTTGTGGAGTCAGTTTTCTTCTACCTTTAGATGGGTTTCAGGGATCGAACTCTGGTCCTTAGGGTTTAGTTTTTTGGGTTTTTTTTTGTTTTTCCAACGAGGTTCAAACCCACAGAACCATCTCTCTGTCCCTAAAACAGCTTTCTAAGACCACTAACCAGAGTCAAGAAAACTGGGAGCAAGTGTATTTGATGGTGGCAATTTAACTGATTTCCTTGTAGAAATGCTAATAGCGTGGAATAAGAACTTAACTTAATTCCCAATGCAAATGTTCAATAAATTGTACTCCCAGTCATCAGTATGTAATAAAAACCATTCTGCACACGGCTCCATCTTACGATAAAGTAGAAAAGTCATCTCGTCTTTGATTTCTTTCTTTGCAGGAGCAGGGAAGTTACTCCTTTGGGACTGTGATGTCTTAGGCAAGGCACTGCAGAAAAAGCGGGAGAGCAATGAGAATGTCGGCAATTCTGAGCTGCATGTCTGTGGGAATCAGGAAGGAAAACCAGGCTTTCTAACTGAATGAGGGATGACAAGTAGGGCTCAGAGTCTCACGTGTGTTGAGGAAGCTGGGAGGAAGCAAGGGCAGAAGTGAAGTTTAAGAGAGCCAAGAGACTCATTCTCTGTGGGAATGTCCTGAATGGCAGTGAAGCAAGGGCCAGACAAGGAAAGCTCAAATGTGCTCTCGGCAAATAGGACCTCACGGCTGCAGGCCATGGCTAGGGGGCTGCTGCCCTGGGTACAGTCAGCTGCCAGCCAGGGCCTGGCATGCCTCCCAAACTGGGAGTGAGTGTTGCCATTCACAGACAAATCAGATAATTCTGATTTCCAACCTGACTAGATTAAGAACATCTAGCTGGGTTCAAGTATGAAAATTTTACATGTGTGTGAGTGTGTGTGTGAGTGTGTGTGTGAGTGTGTGAGTGTGTGTGAGCGTGTGATCGTGTGAGTGTGTGAGAGTGTGTGAGTGTGAGTGTGTGAGCGTGTGAGCGTGTGTGAGTGTGAGTGTGTGTGAGTGTGTGAGTGTGTGTGAGTGTGAGTTGTGTGAGTGTGTGAGTGTGAGTGTGTGTGAGTGTGTGAGTGTGTGTGAGTGTGAGCGTGTGTGAGTGTGAGTGTGTGAGTGTGTGTGAGCGTGTGTGAGTGTGAGTGTGAGTGTGTGAGTGTGTGTGAGTGTGTGAGTGTGTGTGAGTGAGTGTGTGAGCGTGTGAGTGTGTGTGAGCGTGTGTGAGCGTGTGTGAGTGTGTGAGTGTGTGTGAGTGAGTGTGTGAGTGTGAGCGTGTGAGCGTGTGAGCATGTGAGTGTGTGTGAGTGTGTGAGTGTGTGTGAGCGTGTGTGAGTGTGAGTGTGTGAGTGTGTGAGTGTGTGTGAGTGTGTGTGTGAGTGTGTGTGAGTGTGTGCGTGTAAAGAAAATGGTTCGATTCTAAGCATTTTCTGTAAGAGGAAAACCATCATTGCCAGCAAAGCTGTAAAAAATTAAACACTTGGTGCAAAATTTAATAAAAGCCCAATTGCTTCTTTCTTGGGAATGGGGCACATTGCCACAGGCCAAGTTGTGACGATCAAGTTTTCACTTTCATTATTCCTAAGTAATAGAGTCAGGCTTGGATGATACAATACACAAAAACTCAACCACCAACACTTCAGAACTGTTAATGAAAATAATGAAAGAAACAACATCTAGTGGGGGTGGGGGAGGGTGGGGGTGGTGTCCATGACCTTGCCATCCACAAACATGGAAACGTGCTGGCCCAAATCCACACCCAACTTCTATTCATTCTGGATGAATGCAGGTTACACGCATTGGACGTTTAACTGAGAGAAGACCCACCCTGAGCATGGGTGGCTCCCATGGGCCCGACCCCAAGAGAAATCTCCCACTTTCTGAGATACCCTGAACTTGCCTCTGAGAAAGTGATGTCATGTTCACGCACTTCTCACCTCTTACCCAAACTCTCCTTTTCTTTCACTCTTGCTAACTGGAATGGAGGAGCATCAGTGCTCAGTTAAGGATAAGAATCCTCAGAGCCCAGACTGTACAACTTCAAGGAGGTCCTGTACCTCTGCAAATCTCAACCTCCTCATTTTGGATAGGATTAGCGGGAGGTCATAGCAAACCGCAAGAGGTAAGTTCTACACAGAGCTCACGAGGTAGCAAACGTCTCATACCATCCATTCTCATCTGTGGGTTGCGACCCCTTTTACTGGGGTTGCATATCAAATATTTACATTACTATTCATAACAGCAGCAAAATTACAGTTGTGGAGTAGCAATGAAATAATTTTATGGTTGGGGGTCAGCACAACATGAGGAACTGTGTTAAGGGGTCACAGTGTTCGGCAGGTTGAGAACCAATGCACTAGACCATCTCATTTCATTAACCCTTTGAGGCACAGGTTATGGGTATTCCCACCACACACAAGAAGACCGGGGCACAGAGGGGGATGGGAGGAAAAATGAGATTCATATCTGGGTGTCAGAGGCAAAGCTGGAACCTAAGTGTCCTACTGACCTCCACTTCCTGCTCTCTACAGGCCAGTGACAAGCCACTCACGGAGCAAACCATCATTACATTAAAGCACAAAAGGGCTTAAAAATTATATTTCTTTGAGACAAAACATAAGAGAAAAGGGGTAAGAAACATGGGCTTTTGTGATCTTCGCCCTAACGGAGACAGATTTGCCTTTTGCTGGTGCTGTATTTGCAGAAGATGACTTTGTCCCTAGACACATGTCTACCTTGGGACTCAGCCTTCAGGTCAGTGTGGGGTTTTTCCCCAGGTGAGAATCAATGGTAAGAAATGTCAGGAGAGAGGCTTGCCGCGCTTGTCCACTTATTTCTTTTAACATTTATGTCTCTATTTACATAATTATGTATGTGTGTGTATGTATGTATGCATTCAGTGTGAGTCTGTATGCAACTATGTGAACCCACACATGTCATAGAACACATGGAGATCAGGGGACAGCTTGCAGGAGTCACTTCTGTCCTTCCACTTCGTGGATTTCACACATCTGAGGCTGTCAAGCTTGGTGTGAGGTGCCTTTACCCGCTGAGCCATCTCCCAGACCCATCTCCCCCGATCCCAACTTTTCTTTGGAAACAGGGTCCCACCATGTAGCCCAGACTGGCCTGGAACTCAGACTCCTCCTGCCTCAGACTTCCAAGTGCTGAAATCACAGGCATGCACCGTGTCTAGTGCTGCACTGTTTCTACAAAAGCATCAACAATATTTTAACAATGCAAACTATTTAAGTAAGCTCAGCTCTTCTTATAGTCAGAAAAGTAATTGGGAGTCATATTCACAAACATCTAGGTGTAAGCTCCGCCTCCAGGCTACTGCCGAGATCTCTGAGATCTCATTCCTCTTCCTTGCAATGGACCACTTGAAAAAGTGTCCAAATATCAGAAATGGATTCATAGGAACGTTTCACTTCCAGATAGTTCCCCGGAGGAGTGGGTGTCCCGTGGTAGTCATCATTTGTCCTGGAGAACCGCCCTGCCCTGCTCTGGAGAGAGACAGCTTCCATGTCAAGGACCTGGAGAAGCCTGGACCACACTGATCTGTGCTTGTGGTCCCTACAGGTCCTTCTCCGATGAGAAAGGATAGGAATTGCGGACTGCATAGCTTCTTCCGCACGGTGTAATCCTTTTGATATTCACATTTCTGTTGGGAAAAGTCCCCTGGCAACCATGTTTGCACACCCACTTCCCCTCCCTTTGATTCCTGGGTCAGTATAAAAATGAATACACAGTGACTTGATGAAACTTTCAAGTCAGTCAGTCTCATGGACTAACAAATCACAGGCCTTGGATCTGCCCAAAAAGGATCTGCCAACCCTTTCTTTTTGAAGCAGAGTTGAGGTTTATCGAAGACATTTTGGTATGGGTGTTAAACGTGAAGGGGATGTGACAGAGAGAGGGAGGGCAGGCGGGAAGGAGGGAGGAAGAGACAGAAAGGCAGAGGGCGCGCTGAAACTCTAAAAGGCAGCAAGACACACTCAACAGCATTAATGTAAGCATCTCTAAGAATTCACACTCTTTCATTTTTATTTTTAATGTGCATGTATGACTTGTATGTCTACATGTGCACCACGTGTGTGCTGGTGCCTGTGGAGACTAGAGGAGGAACTGGGGTTACAGGTGGTTGTGAGCTGCCTGATGTGGGTACTGGAGGAACGAACACACTTACCCATGGGCCATCTCCAGCTCCCATCATCCATTGCTTTACAGTAGTTACAGATACCACTTCTGTGATATTTGAAGCTATCATGGTAACTGGTTGCCAAGGATCCTGAAGGGGATCCCAATAAAGTTCCTGAGAGGGCATCTGAGAGGAACTTAAATGGTAAGATCACCGAGAGGCAAGAAGCTTGGTGGCCTCACTGTAAACATGCAGAACAGTCTTGTTTCTGAGTCCCAGAACATGTGTGGGAGGGGAGTGAGGCCACATAGTCAGGCCTTCAGCATGGCTCGTGGCTGTCTCTCTCTATGAAAAGAACACATTCCCCACAGCAGAGGTTATCTGTGCTTGCATTCTTCCTCCCCGGGTGGTGAGATGCTTTAAGAGGGCTCCAGGCTGAGGGGTTTCTTTCCCTATAATGTCCCTGTCTTTCCTTCCTGCCTCTATCAGACAGCATCTGAAACCCCCAGTGGAGCGTTCCTGCATTGCTACAACCAATATATTTTCCAGCTAACTTCCTTTAGAAATTTGAATGCAATTCCGGATATGAACAACACATGGATTCTGGACGATTTTGGCTCCAGGAAGAGGAAGGAATACTCTCCTATGGGCACGGTGGGAGGGGTGTTCTCCTGGGGAGTAGCAGGTTGTTATGATGATCAAGAGACAGAGAGGTGCCTTGGCTTTGAGTAAGCAGGGGAGAGTCAAGAGCCTAGGTGACAAGTCCAGGTCCCATGGAACTCTGCAGAACAGAGGTCCTGGATGACAGTGATTCAGGTCACGGGTGGCAGGCATGGGGCATGTGCTATCAACAAAGGGGTTCCATTGGTTCATCTGCCAAGTATTATTTATCAAAGAGCTTGGTGTTGGCAAAGCTGCCGGAAACAGACCCTGCCACCTACAATGAACCAATATTGACTTTGACACATGTAGTTCTTTATGAGGCCAAAGCCAGATTCAGAGTAGGGATGGCTCAGGCGGCAACAGGGTTAAGCAGTCTTTGCCAGAGCAGGTGAGTTGCCAAGTCAGGCACTCTCTGCATAGGAATAGTTTCTTTACAATTTATTCCTTTACTCTCAGTGACACATGAGCCCATAGAAGGGGGAATGAAGAAGAATATATTTATACAGGGCACAAGCCTGGATACTTTGCAGGTTTTTTTTTAGAGATAGTGAAAGCATATGGTTGGTTCATTCAACAGCCATTTATTAATCAACTATTATGTCCAAGGAATAGTGCTAGGAACAGAGTCATACAGAAATCACAATGGCATGGCCAGTATTAAGATGGGAGGCAAAGGGCGCTAATAGGAAAGCAAACTAGAAAAGGCTTCTGGGAAATGACAGTGGGGGTGACTCTTAGCAGATAAGGAGAAGCTGATGGTTATAAGCAGAACACTTGGAAGGGGTGGGAGGGATGTTCCACAGCAGCAGGTACCCATGACCTGACCCATCCTGCCATCCTGCTGTTCCCGTGTGCTATGGCACCCAATCATATTCCATTTGTTCCTCGTATTGTTGGGACTCGTTGGGTCTAGACTGGTTGGTTAGAGGACAACAAGACTGCCACGTGCCCAGAGGAAGCCTGTGGAAGACTTAACCCTGGAAGGCTTGGTTCAAGACATATGCTATAGATTACAGAGTACCCAAAAATCTGTTCATGTTTCTACCCGGACACATTCTTAGACTTACTTGGCTGTGCTGGGGGTAGAGAACAGGAACACACACACTGAGAAGGCAGACAACGGAGGGAGGCGGGGCGCCATCACAACCTTGTCTGCCTTCCTCCACGAGGCTGGGAGGACTTGACCAATGAGTCGGTCATTCTCAAGCTATACCAGGATATGGTCAAGTTTGGTTAAATTATTACACCGAGAAGTGGGAGGGACATAAAGGCAAGTGAAAACTGGTTTTGAGACAGCAATATCGGTGAACACGGAAAGTTACCTCGCTGTCAGTACCGAGTGACCATGAGTGGACCCAAAGGGGAAAGGGAGTGGAGAGGGAACTTTTCCCATTTTCACCATCCCGTGTGTAGAAGAACAGAGCGGGGAGCAAAGGCAAGGGTGTGACATGAGCAGTGTAGATAGCTGTGGGGACGGGCCTGTGGTTCAGCCCCGCAGAGGCCTGTAGTTTGAGGCGCACAGCCTGTCCAGATGGGCGGACGAGTCACAGCACACCTGTCCAGCTCATTTCTCTCTCAGTACGTTGACAAAGGCTTCCAGCCTCCCACGAACAAATGGCTTATAACTGACAACAGAAGAATTAGAAGTGAACTCCTGTTTAGTATCCTCAGGACTCCATCTGGTAAGCCCCTCAAAATATGATGGGTGGCTTTCCTAAGTCGCAAGCCTTTCATGCTGGCTGGGTATCAATGTAATGTTCAAGATACTTCCCTGCTGTCCTCTAAACCACCAGTCTAGACCCAAAAAGTCCCCACAATGTAAGGAAGGAATGGAATATGATTGGGCGCCATAGCACAGTAAGGACTTTGGGCCACTAAACCATCTACCCAAAATAAAGGCTACAGAAGAAAAAAAGTAAAAAACAAAATACCCTTTCAGCTTCAGAGGGTGCCCTGCTGATATCTTCTGCCAGAACCTAGTCTATGAGGCCTATCACATGAGGAATGAACATTTATGGCATCTTTTTAAAAATTATAAAGATTTCAAGGGTTAAGGAGATGGCTTAGTAGGCAATGTGCAAGCATAAAGACCCAGGTTCAAATCCCTGCGACCCACATAAAGCTGGACATGGTAGTACATGAGTGTAATCCCAGTATTCCTAACCATGGGACATCCAGAAGCTCACATGCCAGCTATCCAAACACAAAGGAGGTGGAAGGCGGAGACCAACACCACAGGTTGTCTGCCCTTTGACCTCCACCCATAAGCCCTAGTGTGAGCATGCCCCATCTCTACAATTACGTTCCACCAGGCAGAAAGCCAAACATAAGGTCCCTCTGACTTCAAGATGTAGGCTGACTTCTCATAAAGGCTGCTTTCCAGAGCAGTACAGCACCGTCAAGTGTAAGAGTTGAGTCACAGCTGGCTCCGACCCTATCCCTGACATACATTTGCTAAGCAACATTAAGGCGACATCTCCCAGCACTGTGAGGAACTTACTGGGATAAAGCCCAGTATGCTGCAAGCTCTCAATAAACAATCACTCTATGGTCTCTGCTTAAAAGGATGTGCAGGTAGCAATTTTAAAAGTTCAAGAAGTGAGTCGCTGGGACTGGAGAGCTGACCCGGTTAGTAACATGCTTGCCATGCACACAGGAAGCCCTGAGCTACAGCCATAGAACCTAGGTTAAGCCAGCGTGAAAACATGCTCTTGTAATCCCAGAGCTGAGCAGGTGGAGACAGGTGGATCCAGGCCTTGCTGGGATCCAGCCAACCTTGCCTGAATCAGTGAGCTTCAGGTCAGCAAGAGACCCTGTCTGAACAACAATAATAAGAGACAATAACAAAAAAGCCAAAATTGGCAGCATCTGAAGGATGGTGGAGGCTTCCTCCAGCCTCTACATGTATGAACGCACACACACACACACACACACACACACACACACGCATCGGCACACACACAGAAGCAGCTGCTATTAAAAGGTGTCAAACAATATTTTAGGACAGAATTATGAAGCAGATGGTGAAGGCCAAGTCTTTCGTTGGACTCTAACCGCTTCCCTTTCTTGTCTTCAGTGGCAACCACACACGGATAAACTGCACTGTTGTCACTTCTAATTTGTGCTATGCTCCTCCTTTTATCTGGCCCCTTAGTGTTCCTATGCCTCACCCCCCAACTAAGGCGATGCTATTGTTTGAAGAGTTATGAGTAGCCTCCTGTTTATTAGATAAGACACATCCTCATAAGCCCTTTACACTTGCACATTGCAGACTCATTCCCACCTTAACCCCTTTCTTCTCTTGACTTGTGTGATTCTACATACCCGTGGCAACAGCATGGAGTGGACGATCTTGTGTAACAGCCAAGGTAGACCCCTATGACCCCTTTGCGACCCAACAGGCCTGTAGCAGTGTCTGGTTTGGCTGTCCTTCATTCTGAGTCAGCAGGCCCTATGTCCATCAGAGACACCACACAGGATGGTGGAGAGGACACCTGTGTCACATAAATGAATTGAACAGCATTTTTGCTTCTCAGATACCCCTTGTTCTCTGCCATGCTGACTCCGTCTACTGTCACCAGCTCCATCTTCAGCTCTCTACCCTGGTATTTTTATGCTGTTACGACAGGTGAACTCAAGTAACCTCCTGGATTCTACTGTTACATTCTCCATATTAGACGCCCACCCTGACGCCAGACATCTCTCTTTGGAACACCAGTCACTGCCTACTCCCAAGCACAGGGCTTGTCGCCTGACAAGTTCTAGCATCCCTTCTGGATACTTCGGCACTCACTTTCTCTTCTCCTCAAACCAATGTTCCGTGTGGTCTCATTTTTTTGCTAACTCTTCACTAGGGTCAAGACTATACCGATGCTCTCTGTCTTTGTCGTTCAGATCCAACTAGTCTTGTTTGTTACAGACTGGACTCGCCTCAGGTTTTCTTTCAGTCACTCCCACTCTCTCACGGCCGCTCTGTTTAAGTAACTTGCTAGCTGACTATGGAGTCCATCCTCTCCCTACCAAACTCCAGTCTTTATCCTCCCACTGAGAATCTTCTCAAACACTACGCTCATGACACCACGTTTACCTAACCTCAGATCTTCCATTTCCCGTCTGTAGGATAAAATCGTAACTTCAGATTGCCATTCCATGCCTCCTACAGCCTGTCTACAGCACTGTGTTTTCTGTCTGGGAATTTCTTCCCATCTTCCTTCCCGAAGAATCTCCCATGGCTCTGAGTTGATTTTGCTGTTGTTGTTTAATGCTGCTGCTGCTGCTGCTGTTATTGACAACATTAGGGACTTGGTTCTCATCTTCCACCTTGTTGAGGGGTGACTTCTTATTTCCTCTGCATGGCTGTACTCCAGGCTAGCCCATGACTTTCCAGCTCATTCTCTAGACTCCTCCTCCTACCTCCATAGAGGGAAGGAGGGGATCACAGGCATGGTGCTTCTGCCTGCAGCTTTTAGTGAGTTCCAGAGGTCTGATAGGTTTGCACAGCAAGAGCTTTTACCCACTAAGCCATCTCTCTGCCCTTGTTTTGCATTTTGAGAAAGGGGCTCATGTAGTCTAAGCTAGCCTCAAAGTCACTCTACCTCTGCCTCCCAAGTGTCTGGATTACAGGCATCTGTTTTCCCATGGCTATGAACAATTCTTCCTTTGGACTCACAGTACTGAACTGACTGACATTCGGAATCATTTACTTTACACATATATAAGTAGTGCATGGGAACCAAAGTCAAGGAGTTTGCCTTAAGCCATGTGACCAGTAACAAGAGAACTAGGATCTGGATCCTTCTAAGCTGAGAATATCCCAACTCACATGCCACCTTCCTTATTTCCTGTCTCCACCAAAGCACAAATGCCACACAGTGTTTGCACACAAACTATATGTGACTATGTTAACTGAGACGGTTGCTCAAATGCTGCCTCAGAGTTCACAGCACTGACAGACTTGTCTGCCCTGCCAGAGCACATCTGAGACCACTGGGGTCACCTCCTTTACTTGTCCTAATCTTTGACATCAAAAACTCACTACGATTAATTCTCAAAAGAAATTTGAGGGTGCAAGATGGGTCAGTGGGTGGTGAGAAAATGTGAGGGCCTGGGTGTCAGCGACCCCGGTGTTGTTGCAGCACGATGGAAAGTAGAGACAGGAGAATTCCCAGAAGCTCACAGTTCAGCTAGTCTGACCCACACAGTGCAGCAAAAACAAAAGGTGGAAGGTGAGGATCGACAGCTGAGGTGTTCCCCTGACCTCCATGTATGCTGTGGCATGTGCATGCACACACACATACACATCACATAGATACACACATTATACATGCATACCCTTCCCCCCAGCACACAAAGGAAATCTGGTTTTAAGTGAAGCTAAAGGCCTTTATCTGATTCAAACACATATTGAATTCTGGGGATGAGATCCACCTTACACGTCTGGACCCATCCTTGCTCTGCTTCATAATGACCAGGAAGTAAAAACAGGCTGGCTCGCTGGGGGTGGGTGAAGTAACGGACTGCTGCAGTTCTGGACATGGGCACTAAGGAGAAGAGTGTGATTTCTCTACTCTAATAGTTAGGATCTCAGTTTGAGAAACTACAGAAGTGAATCATAGGTGAAAATGGGACTCAGGGGAAGAAAGGAGAGGAGAATGGAAGGAGAGAGGACAGAAAGGCAGCCGCTCAGGAAATACTCCATGCAAGAGACGGAGGGGCCCTTACTACTACACAGACGTTTGCAGCTGTCAGACTCACTGCTGTTTTACATGGCTGGCACCATAAACAGCAGGTTCCAGCCTGTCTGCATGAGTTATAATCTGCCTGGAACTCACATGTTGTTCAGACTCACCTAGAACTCTATATGTAGTCCAAGCTGGCTTGGAACATAAGATATGTAGCTCAGGCTGGCTTGGAACTTGAGACATGTAGCCCAGGCTAGCTTGAACTTGAGATTCTACTGCCTCACTCAGTTGTTCAAGTTAGGGTTACAGGCATGTGCAACCTCCCTGGCTGGAATCCCTCCCTCCCTCCTCCCCTCCCTTCTTCCTTCCCTCTCTTCCTCCCTCCTCCCCCTCTTCCTTCCTTCTTTCTCTTTCCATCCTTTCTTTCCTTCCTTTCCTTTCTTTTTTGATTTTTTTTTTTTTTTTTTTGAGACAAGGTTTCTCTGTGTAGCTCTGGCTGTCCTGAAACTCTGTAGACCAGGCTGACTTTGAACTCAGAGATCCACCTGTGTGCGCCAACACTGCCCACCCTGCAATCCTTTCTTCATTCACCTTCTAGCTTCTGAACTTATTTCTCTGGGATTTGCAGGTTTGACATCCATCATGTTTCCCCCAGCAGTGACTTTTTTTGCATGTTGTTTGACATTTGCCCTCCTTCAATGCTGCCGTGAGTGCTGAGCATTGTGCCCAGGGTCAGGCTCTCTACCGGGGGCTGTTGAAACCACTCCTTTCTGCTTACACTTGTTGAAACTTTTCTCAGGTGACAAAGACCAGGAGTGAGGTTCATAAAAGTCCACGAGGTGGAATACACGGGGAAATACCACTGGAAAAATCATGATAGGAATGAGACATGTAAGCCAGCTTTTGAAAAGTCACAAAGTAAAGGAGGCAGCATTGCAATATAAAGCCAATTCCCAGATAAAAAGAATGGGGGGGGCACTATTCCTGTGAGAGAATTCCCCTCAGTCAGAACTCACTGAGCGGTCTGTTTGGATGTCCTTCCTAATCTTTGCAACAAACTCCTATTCATCCTTCAACACTTTGCTGAAAGTGTCTTCTCTGGGAAGCTGGAAAGCCTTCTCTGACGTTGGATACATTTAACAGATCCGTTCTTGCGTCCCCATCTGTTCTGCTATCACTTTGACTAACTGTTTGTCTCTTGCACCACCTCTCTGAGGACAAGGGCTAATTATCTTAGTCAGTGTAGCATCCTCTAGACACAACAGCGTGCCTGGCATATACCAAGTGTTTGTCATTGTGTTGATAAATACACAGCCCGCAAGTACAATTCAGACTTGATTTGCAAACCTCGGTCGCTGGGACTTTTCATGTAAAAGCACATTTCCCCTTTTTGTGAACAAATGATTTGAGACTCATAAAGTAAGCTCCATCCACGACTGCACATTAGTCTGCCCTTCGTACCCTGGAGATGGAACATTTCCCCTCTACATTAAACCTCCTGGGGCTGGCTTGATATTAGCAGCACATCTCCGTGCTAGCATTTCTATTGTGGAGAAGGCTCAATTACACCGCGAGCCTAATTCGGCCACCCGTCTTAGGGAATTGGGGGAAGGGGTAATTAGAAGACATTTCTGTAGCAGACCTAGGAGCGGAGATAGAGGAGGAAGTTGATTTAAACCTAGCATTAAAAGAGATTGGCCAGAAACTCAAGCAAAACAGGAGCTTCCTCTGGACATGACAGTATACCCTGGTGCCCAGGGTCTGTTCCCCACGGTTGTCAGGTCGGAAAACAAGGGGGGGGGCAGTGCCTGCCTTGGGCACCCCTCCTTCTCTACCGTGGTACCTGCTTTGCATAAGGGGAGAGATCTTATTTTCTTCCAGTAACAACAAACACAGTTTGCTCCCCAACGCACCATCTCGATCTCGCCTTGGATCCCCAGCAACCCCCACCAGGCTTAACTCGGGATCAAAAGTGCCCGTGGCTGGGCTGTCAGGCCGCGGCAGAGCAGGCACACAGTGGGCAGGCCGGACCTTGGTGTCCCCGCAGTCCCCGAGAGGACACGGGCCGCAGGGGCGGGCCTCTCCACGTAAGAAGGCCACGCGCCCCCGAGATGGCGCGACTGCAGGGACTTCAGTGGCTCTCTTACTGCCTCCCGCAAGCCCTGGGCCCCTGAGATCGTCGCGGTCCCCATTGCGGCCGGGTCCGCGTTGGAGGTGAACTGGTGTCCACCGCGCTGCCCAGCCTCGCGCGGCCGGGCCCTCTCGCCGCACCGTGACAGCTGGGTGCCCAAAGGGTTAAGCCCGCCGCGCGGCGCCGGGTGTCCCCCGCGCGCCGCCCCGCGCCGCCAGCCGGCCCCAGCGCGCACGCGCCTGCCCGTTACCTGCGGTGGCCTCCGCGCTCCTCCTCCACCTGGCCGCGCTCTCCCGGGGCCGCCCCTCAGCCCGCCCCCTCGGCTCTCCGCCGCGCACCCTGCTGGCTGCCCCGCAGTGGCCCACGGAGGAGGAGCCTGGGGGTGATTACCATGTATTAGCATACCGGAGAGTGTCACGTGCCAACTCCAGCCAATCGTCACTCTGGAAAGGCGGAGATTGAATTGAACACGCCTTGGTGCTGCACCGGGCCTGAACCGGTGGCCATGGCAACGGAGGGGCGGGCGGAGGAGGGGAGGGGGGAAGGCTCTGGAGCCTTGCGTTCCCCCAGGAGCATCTCCACTACCTGAACTCCGCACAGGGACCCCGGTGTACTTTTCCTATTCTGTATATGGAAAGCACCTCAAATTGGCCTAGCCAGGGAAATTCAGATTCCAGAAACGCTCTGAACATTTAAGCCACATGCCTAACACTTTGCTGCTGCTAACTCTCTGGTAGCCTTAGGAAATACATATCATAAACTTAATTTGATACTGCTCAGAGAGGCTCGGACACACGCCCAAAGTCACACAACCACCATACTACATTGAAAAGTGGGAATATGAAAACTTCAGGCCCAGGGCTCTCCTGCATTCTTCACAATTCCAAATAGACGAGGAAAAGACTGTATAGCTATCAAAAGTTTTACATCCAGTTTTAATTGCACAATTGCTATGGCCCCTTTACTGATCTAGACACTGAGCCTTCGGCAGCGCAAGCAAATTACCCACACTTAACACCTCCAGTGAGTCAAACATTTAGATTCCAATTCTGGCTTATCTGACTGCAAAGCTATATTCTAATGGCTCCTCATTGTACCAGGTTCATTTAACTTAGATTTAGGCATAAGAATGCTTTTTCTAATAGACCTGTCACTCTAGGTTGAAATATATTCTGTGACAAGTGGCATGTATTGAGGTCACAAAAGAGAGTCACCCAGTTGGTAGGGGACTCTAGAATTTTGTCTGTCTGCCTTCATTTCTGTTGTTCTGGAATTCACCTAAAGAGATAAACACTCCTATATGGACTTGTTTAGCTCAGTGGCTCACTGATTTTAACATAGCATGGACAGATTACTGGATTAGGCTCTGTGGTTTAAATGAACTATCTAGACACTTTCAGATCATTTAAAATATATGAACATTTCTTCTCACCAGACTGATTTAAAATTCAATTTCCTTCTAAACGGCACAGACATAGAGGCAAACCTACTTGGGTTAACATCTGGCTTGGCCACTCATCAGCTGTGTGATCTGCGACAAGTTCTATAACCTATTTGTGCCTCAGTTTCTTCACCAATAAGACAGGCTAGGGATGTTGGAAGCATTAAAGAATTCATGTATAAAAGACATGTAATACAGGCATGGTCCTCTAGGTAATACTCCATCCTTGCTAGCTATGGTCATTTCCACATCTGGCCCAGGATCTCCCACAAGACAGACAAACCCACGTGTTCAGATCTCTCCTCCCTTCCTGGCAGTGGGACACAGAAGTTGCCCGTCATCCCCTGTGGCACATTAAATAGCCTGTTGTGCTGCTGGAGGCTTGTTATCTCTGCAAATGACATTCTCTTTTCTCAGGACCATAAATAATTCCTGGGCTCAAAGGACCTGGTCTCTCTTGCACATCTCCTAGCACCAAATTACCGGAGTGGCTCCTTGTCCAAGAGGAGCTTGGCAAGCCGAGAGCAGCCATTAGTCAGGGCCCTTGAAGCAGTTTTATGAGGGCCTTAATGAGGGAGATGAGCTGTCCTCAGGAACTGGTGCCGTCTTTCCTGGCTACAGGAAATGAGCTCTTTGTGCTCAAAGGATCTCAAAGCCCAGGCACAAGGAGTGTTCAGGAAGTGGGCTAGGGACTGGGCATTGTTGACACAGGCAGCCCCAGGTTTAAACAGCCTCTGTCCTACTGGTCTCGTGGAAGGTCAGATTACTCATGCTCCTATACAGCAGCAATAGCACCAGAGGGTGGCATGGGGTTGTAGGTGTTAGACCTCTGCCTCCTACTATGTGCAGGAGCTGTCATCCCTAACTCCCCTGCCCTTTATCCCCCAAAGACACGACATTATAGAACAATGGTTAATGGCAGTGGTCCTGGAACTGGATGTGAATCCCACTTCCACATAAGTGTTAATGTGACAGTGGGAAAGTTCCTTAAAACCCTTGCACCTCAACTTCTTTATCTGTAAAATGGGACAGAGACTTGTCACTGTCACAGGTTCTTGCTGGGATTAAATTAATTACTAAGAGAGATAGCAGGACACCCTCCAGTAAGCATTTCTGATTCATTAGATAACTGGACAAAGACTCTTTAGTCCAGTAAATGTACACTCTGTATGTGTACCCGTAACCTTAAACAGCCTGCCTCAGGTCCTCTCTCCTGCTTATGTTAGCTCCAGTCCCCTCTCAGACAAGTATAAAGGATTCCCAGGAAATGAAGACCCTATGCTAGAGAGCTCAGTTTGCACCCTGGTCTGCTACACTCCTTGCACTATGTATGAATCAAAATAAGTTATTTTACATATCTGAGCCTCAGAGCCTTTATTTTTGAAGGGAGGTTAACTCCCCTGGAGCCGTCCTGAGCCAGATGGGGTCTGGCTGGAGATGGTGAAGGCCTGTATAGGATAGGGGCTCTAATCCATTTACACCCTCCTTCTCTTTAATTTAGCTCTTCAGGCATGAAAAATAACTAAAGATTATGGAGGACTTACCCCGGGCCTTCTGTTATATTCGTCATTTTTTTCTTAATCCTCGTGCTGGGCCAAAGGCCCACGGAGAGACAGTAGCTTGTCCAAGATCTCCATGGGCATCTGCAACTAATCAAGAGTCCTGCCAAGACTATCGTGTGTGTGTGTGTGTGTGTGTGTGTGTGTGTGTGTGTGTGTGTATCCACACTCTCTAGTATCCTCCAGTGCTCAGCATAGGGAGCACTCCATATGTACATGCACGTTTACAGAGTAAGTGGAAAGAGACAGAGATGACATTCTTATGAACTGAAGGTCCAAGGAGAAGGATGAGAAAGAGGGGGGGAAGAAGGATGCACTTGTATTAAGGGGTCTACAAAGTCCAATGACTAAATTCTGAGAGCAGAGAGCGTTAACTCGTTGCAGACCAGAGCCAAGTTATCCTGGGCTATTTTGAGTCCCTTAGTCTTTTTGAAAGCCACACACTGCTCACACCAATATCTGATCTAACATCCTTGTGATGCTCACAACTTTACAATGTACTCATTGCAGATCGTTAGCATTCACTACTCCAAAAGCTAAAAATAGCATCTGATAGCATTTGAAACCTACAGCAGAAATCCTCCCACTTTGCCGTAACCGCCCATCCACGCCCACCTCCCCAGGGTGTTTGGTACACACTTTGATTTGTGGTTTTCTTCCTTCTGCAACTATTAAAAAGTCATGTAACGACTTCCACAGCAGATCATAGTATTTTGGAAAACGCCAATCCATGTTAATGGATTGTGATCTCTTACGTTTGGTTCCAGAATAAACTCTTACTCCCTTTGAGACGAGAACTGGTTTGAGGTTTACGATCTTGTTAGGTGATGGAAACTGCTTCCCCTGGGCTACCCCAGGAGGAAGGTTTCTTATCCCATGACTCCCTTTGCCTGCTGAGCAGTCATGTGGATGGGCTCCCTCTTCTTGTTGTGGGGGATTCAGCTTTTAGAGTTCAGAAGTCTGCCATGTATCCAAAGATGACTCTTCTTCAACACACATTCTGGGAGATGTTGGGGTTCTTCTGAAGCCTTCTGGGGAGTCTGTTAAAAAACACCAGAAGGGTGATTTCCACAGGAGCCTTAGCTTCCAACTGTGATGAGATACCGGAGATTGGATGATTTTAACCAATACTGATGTATTTTTCTCACAATCCAGGATTCCAGAATCTGAAATCCTAGTGTCTTAATCTGGATGCTCAGAGAAACACGAGACATCTGTCCTGAATCTCTTTTCTAGTTTCCTGTGACTGCCAGCAACTTCTGACATTCCTTGGCCTATGGGTACCTCAATCCAATGTCTGGTTCTGTTTTCTCATGGCGTTCTCTCTCTGTATCTGTGTTCAAATTTCCCTTCAGTCACCCTAATACAGTGCAGCCCTGTTGTAACTAGATGCTAGAAGAAGGTCTCATTCACAGGCACTGCGCTATATCTTGGTTCTGGAGATGCAGTTCAACCCATCACAGTATGTACGGAACAAGCGGGAGCGAAGAAAAAAAGGAATGAAGAAAAACAAAGGGGTGGCAGAGGTCTGTGTTCACAGTAGCAGCAAAAAGGAATGTGACTAGGGTCCCTCAGGAATAGGACCAACCTTTCCTTCCTGGCCAACTTCATTCTTTCTCCATAAAGGTTTACATATCGTAGACTCCTGAAGCAGATCAGAGCACCTGCAGAAATCCGTTTATTCATTCCACAAATGTCAATCAAACTCTGCTGAGGAAGGTGTGGTCTGGATAGTGGGTATGAGCGGTCTAGAATGTCACATTAAGTCTGAACACGGCTAGGAGCAGAACAGAATATCCCAGACCCTAATCCTGAGCTCGGCTGATGCTTGCTAAGATGGTTGCCTCTTGCTCTGCCGATCCCAAATATCTAGTTTTCTGACAAATCTGAGTAATTAAACACTTTATTGTAAGGCATCAGCCAGTTCCCTGGGCTCCAGCAGCTGATCCAGTATCTGAAGGGCCTTGGAGACACTGACAAGGCTAGAAGCATCCCAGCTCTAAGCATGATCTGGCGCCCTTTCTTTGCTTTCACCAATTAATCTCCTATCCCTGAAAAACATCATCTGTGGATGCGAAGGCTAACTTGGGCACAGGGGAACTTTCTATGGGTGGAGATAACGACTTGTTTATCCTTTTCTTTCCTTTGTCTCAGTGTTAATATAGATGCCATCATGGAATCTCCCTTGAAAACTTATTTCTTCAGTGGGCTGGGAAGATAGCTCAATGGTTAACGTTCTTGCTGGGTAAGGACGAGGATCTTAGGCTCTCTGGCACAGTGGTATATTTGTAACCCATCACTGGAGGAAGATGAAGAGAAGTGGATCGCCATCTCCTTGCTGGCTAGCTAAGGTGGCTTTAACAAGAAGCTCCAGAGTCACCAAGAGACTCTGTCTCAAAGGATAAGGTGGGAAGGTGATGGAGGAAGATATTCTGATGTCAACTTCCGGCCTTCATGTGCATCTGCACCACATGCACATATACATGCACCCCTCAACACACTCACAAAAATTTATTCAGTGATGAACTCATGTGGCTCCAGATAATGCTGAAAGTTCTCTGTA
This sequence comes from Rhynchomys soricoides, assembly GCA_019843965.1. NCBI lineage: Eukaryota > Metazoa > Chordata > Mammalia > Rodentia > Muridae > Rhynchomys > Rhynchomys soricoides. Next base: position 1,795,059 of record JADRCH010000211.1, on the reverse strand, counting down.
GGTAACTGGTCTACATCCCACAGACACGAGGGGACTTGGGTTGGCTTAAGTTGCTCCAATTTTATTGTCAGAGCTCTGTTGATCTGAATATTCCCTTTGCTGTTTCATGGTAAGAAAGGATGGCATTTTGATCCTCATACTTGTGGCTGGTGTGAATATGGTCCTGCCTAGAGCTGTCATGAGATGAGAGATCAGCCTGGAGCAGTGAGGCTGAAAAGGAGTCCAGGCAGGGGTCAGAGATGGGGTCAACCCAGCAGGAGTTGTCAGAGGAGAGCAGGGGTGAGAGGCAGGTCAGATGTGAGATCAAAGCTCAGGAACTGGGGCAGGTATGGACTCTCCTGAGGAAGAAGGCTTGTTAGCTGGAGCCCCTTGGGAAGACAGATCATCAGGGTCTCTGAGATAGGCCTTCTGCTTACAGGTCCCTGGAGGTTCTTTGTAACTGATCTGGATGGGAGTCTCCTACTTCTGAAGGGGATGCAGGCAGGCAATGCTATTCATTAGGCTTCAGGTTCCTATGGTTACATCAACTGTGGTATAGCATGCTTGATCCTCAGATAGTGGCATCATATTGGGAGGTGGGGCACAGAGAGAGGAAGTAGGTCGCTAGGGTATAGACATGCCTGAGCACTGGTCTCTTCTCTGTCTGCTCCCTCTTTGCGACAGAGATGTTCTGTATCACAACAGGAACCAAATCAGCAGACCCAAGAGCTGTAGATTAAAATCATGAGTAAAATTAACCATTCTTGTTTGTGTCGGATGTTTTTATCACAGCAATACAGAGTTTGGTTAATACAACAACCCAGGGTCAGTTGATGCTGCTGCTGCTGAAGATGATGATTTTGCTTTGCGTTTGCTGTGATCTTTCTTTTGAGAAGCACTAGAAGAGATCTGGAAATACAGTTGTTTGTTGACTAATCCCTTTGATCATTCATTCATTTGTTAGTATGTTGCTTGTTTTGTAATCCATTTGATCATTCATCCATTTGTTAGTGTGTCACTTGTTTTGTAACTAGGTACTACACACCCCCTGCTCCCAGACTCCAGCTAAGCACCAATACTCCTCCTCAATCTACACTCTAGCAGGAGCCAGTACTAGAAGTATGGTTCTCTTCTCTCCTTTCAGCTCTCTGTGCCCTTGTTGGATTCGGAGTTCCCGGGCTTTACCTCTGGTGCCACTTGGTCACAATGACCTTTATTACAAAACCACCATTATATCGAAATGAAAATCCAACAAACGAAGAAGTCATTTGTACTTAGTGGTCCAGTTTTTAGTTGGTAGACATTGGGCAAGTCCCATGGAGAAGCTACCTTCTATTGCCTGCCCTGTTTTCTCTAAAAATGGCTTCATCCCTTCATGTTTCTACAGGACTAGCAAAAGAACAAACACACCTGTGACTCTGCACTTCAACCCAGACAGCAGATGATGGGTCAAGGTTGGTATTCTGACCAAAGATGGGTCCATCTTACCCTGTCTCTAGGCCTCTGAAACTCCTGATTATTTTGGCTGCTTAGAGAGTGGAGGAACAGTTGTCAGTAGACATTTCCCATGATGTATGTCACAGGAAGGAAAGAGCTAGTCAGTCCACAGTGAGGAAGAAAAGCCATTGCTCAGGTACTCAGGGCACAAAGGGCCTGGGTGGTCTATCCTGGGACTCAGTAATTCCTCCTTTTGTGCAAGTCCCATGGAGAAAATATGGAGGGTACTCCTGATGCCCAGAAGGTGGGATTTCCCCCTCACAGCTGATCGTCTGTGTCTCAAGAACTGTTTAAAAGAGAAGCATATTCCAGGGTCTTGGTCTGGAATCTAGAGACCAAGAAGTCCTTACCCAGCTCCAGAGCCTCTGTCTCAAACTTAAATGAACTTTGTGTTGGTGTGATGACTAATCTCCATCATCAGGTTGACTGCCTAGATTAATGAAGCCTGTGTGTGTGTGTGTGAGCGCGCGTGTGCACGTGTGTGTGTGTGTGTGTGTATTAGATTGTAAGGGCTCTTACACAAAGAACTGTAAGAATCACACATGTGATAGAATCACAACATGGTAGCATTACTGGGAGGTGGAGAAAGATTAGATTGAGGTCTCGGTGGAGGAAGAGGGTCACTGGTGGAGGGTGTGCTTGACTCATCCAGCTTCTTCCTTGTCCAGCCGCTGCTTCCTGTCTACAAAGAAGGGAAGAGTCGTCCACATCATTCATTCCTGCCGCTATAGTGTTCTACCTATGCTCATAGGACTCAGTAGCCTTGGGCCAACCAAACTCACTAAAACCTTGAGCCAAAACAAATCCTTCCTCCCTTAGGCTATTTCTGTCTGAGATTTGGTCATAGTGTCAAGAAAAAGAATTTTTAAAAGGCAAACAATATAGCCAGGAATTTCAAGAACATAGAATGGAGGAAAGGCCCCAGGGTCTTGAGCCTGGTCAGGGTTTCAGGGGAAGGATTGTTAACAGACAACATTGTTTCGTTGGAGAGATATTCAAGAGCATCACAGCCTTTCCTGCCTCGGTCACGCTCAGTGTTGCCAAGTGTTCATCATTCTTCCCACATTAACATCATTCTTTGGACACCTGGCGTTGATGATTTGTGGTTTTGATGTGATTTGTACCCCCTACATGTAAAGAGAATTGCTTGTAAGTATCACCTGTCAATAAAAAGCCAACAGCCAATGAACTGAGGCAGGAAATAGGAGGTGGCACACTGCCAGGAACAGAGAGGATTCTGGGAAATAGTGAGAGAATAAAAGGAGACTGAGAGCGTATAGAGATTCAAGAGAAAGTGGAGGAGACAGACCAAGGAGAAGGAGCCGAACACAGGACAATATAAAGAGAGTCACTGAGAGAGAATAAAAGGAGATGCAGGGAGAGGCTTGAGAGAGATTCAAGCTAGACACTGAGGGGGACTGAAGAAAGAAGTGATTAAAGAAGCAGGCCTGGACTGAAAAGAGAGGTAAATAACCAAATGGTAGACATAAATTAGTTTAAATGGGTTACAAAAGTACGTGTTAGTCAGGAAATAAGCCAAAGCTTATGGCCTAGGCATTTATTAATAAATAATTAGTCTTAGAGCCATCATTCTGGAAGCCAGGGCTGGAAAAGAAAAGCATGGAATTTAATAATCTTATTAGGCCTACAGGTTTACTTGGGAATGGAACTGTCCGGAAAGGTTGTGGACCTGTTAGGGGGTGGGATCTCGCTGGAGGAAGTGGGTTGACTGACAGGTGGGCCTTGAGGCTTCCTAGCCCAGCTTCACTTCCTGTTCACCAACAGCTTCCTGACTGCTGCTGCAATGGGACCGACAGCTGCTGGCTTCTGCCATCATGGTTTTTTTTTTTCTCCACTACCACGATGGACTATACCCTATCACAGAGTAAGCTGAAGTAAACCCTTCCTCCCTGAAGTTGCTTCTTGTCATGTAATTTTGCCACAGCCATGAGAAAAGTAAGTAACCCGAGGGTGAAGGTTTTTCCGTCCCTCTTGAGGTTGGGGAGGGGGTGATAAGCAGCAATGTGGAGTACAGCTCCCAGTGCATCCCCTCCTCCAGGCCTGTCTCTCTTCTACGCCATGGAGCTGATGCCTCTTACCTCTTTCAGCACCTCTTGCGGTCTAGATCAGTTATACCTAGACCCCCGCCCTCCATGGTACAAACAGGGTTGACATTTAGCTCAGATTATGAAGCCATTGAAGTACATTCCTGGCCTCCTGGGTGCCCTCCTGCATCCTTCTCTGACATGCTCCATTTCTCCCTGGAATCCCCCCAGATATCTGTTTCTTCCATAACTAAAGGGTTAATATCAATCCTGAATATCCAGCGTACTCTTCAGTCGCTTTAATGTGTCCAGCATGCTTTCCAATTTGGTTCTGCCCCCGCTTCATTCAAATGTCTCCTTATTTCCACAGGTTTAGAGACTTTAATTTACTCTGTTTCTCCTGCCATTATGTGGCAGCTTTGGGCCAGCCCTGGGCTAAGTGTTGCGGATATACACTAAAGAAAACCAATATGGGAGAACACACAGTGGGACAGAGACAGATAAAGAAAATTAGGAAAGAAGCAAATCGATATATACAGTTTGGGCATTCTCAATCCCAAACCTCAAGTGCTCCAAAACCTAAGACATTTTGAGCATCAAGTGGATCGACGGGCATCGAAAACAAATCACATGTGGTCTGATGAGTACTGTTAAGAGTCTAGTTATGATCAAGAGCTCTGGCTGCTTTACCCAAGCCTTCTTCCCAGCCCCCCACATGGTGCCTCACGACTATCTGTAACTCCCGTTCCAAGTGAGCTAACACTGTTTTAGCCTCTTCAGGGACCAGGCATACAAGTCATGCACAAACACACATGCAGGTAAAGTACCCATGCATATAAAATAATAAAAATAAATATTTTTTAAAGCCCAGTTACATTAAAAACATTGGACACATAAGCTTCAGGTTATTTGTTTATACTGTACAAGAAACAGAAATGATTGTTATCTTTGGACTTGGGTCCCATTCTCAAGAAAGTCTGTATATGCAAATATTCCCCAACTGGAAAAATACAAAACCAGAAATACTTTTGTCTTAAGTATTTCAAATAAAGGACACTTGAACTGCTCCCACAAGCGCTGAGGAAACCTGGAACAGATGTGCTTTTAGGCGGGAGGCCTTGAAGGACTCTAGGTAGAGATCCTTATGCCTGGGGACCCAGCACATAGGAAAAACATGGTGTCAAATGAACTCGACTGAGGTCATCCAGCTCAGAAGGAGCCAGTCCGGGCTTGGAGACAGAGGTCTGTGTGACTATGAAATTTGGATTCTTTCTCTCCCTTTTGGATTACTCTGCCGTGCTCATTCAGTCACCTTCCCGAGATTCTTAGGGATGGGCCTCAGATCTCCTGCAAACCACTGCTGGCCTGTCTAGACCATAATAAGCAAATACTCTTGAAATATAAGACACAACTAGAGACCTCCTGCCTCCTCAGCCAGTGTAAGTATGTCTTTGACTAAACTGGGCTGGACCGGGAGAGTCTCCTAGGAGCAAAACCCTTGGATGGGATGGGAGAAAGAGCTCTCCCCACTCCTCTGATGTACAGTTCTGTACTTAGCTTCTCAATCTCGACTTCATTAGAGGTCATAATGCAGCTACTCCATCTCTGGACAAAGCTGAGTAGTCCAAGGGCAGATGCCTAGGCAAAAGAGATGCAGAGACCAGAGGGGCTAGCCTCGTGAATTTGAGAAAGTGAGGATGACATGCAGGGCTTCTTTATATCAAGTATTCTGATCCCTGATAAATGCAAGGAAACCAGTAAGGAGGGATAGGTGAAGGCAGCACATGCGCCAAGAACACATGGCCTGGCTGTGGCATACACTGCTAAGTGCCTCCTGGTGTCTTTTACCCTCAGTGCCAACAAGTATTTGGCTTCCTCTTGCTGCCCGGAAAATGTGGAAGGGTCCCAGTCTCTATTTCCAATCAAGGTTGACTTCAGGGCTGGTGTCAGTAAGTGTCCAACTGGATGGGAGGTGGGGATTCATGCAGTTGACTCTCCAGAGCCTGTATGGGCTGGCTCCAGAACACCACTGGATCATCTCCTCATGTTTTCATCCATGGACATCCCTCCTGAGGCTTCTTAGGGCAGGCAGCCACCTGATTATAAGTGACATTTTGGCCTTTTGGGTGTGGCCATAAGAGCAAAATCTGATCAGTGGGCAGTGAACAGCCTTGGTCAGGCAGCCCTCTCTTCCCAGCTTTGAAAGCATTGCCGATAAATCCAACCTTCTCTCTCCTCTCCTGCAGCCAGACTACAGATGTGCTGAATTAGTTATTGTCCTTATTGTGGACAAAATAGGTGACAAGAAGAGAAGTGACAAAATAAGTGTCCTTATTGTGGACAAAATAGGAGACAAGAAGCCCAGAGAAGGAAGTGTTGACTACGTTTCACAGCTTGAGGGGACACGGTCTGTCATGGGGGTGTGAAGGAAGCTTATCAGTGGCTGGTCACATTGTGTCCACAGTGAAGAAGCCAAGAGACACTCCGGCTGGAATTGTGGTGCCTTCCTATCAAGTCTGAGACGTTAGGCCACTGGATGGTACCATCCACACACAGGGCGAGTCTTTCTCCTCACTTCAATCTCTCTGGAAACATTCTCAAAGACAGGCTTGTTTTCTGGATTATTCAAATTCCAGTGTTGCTGACAATGAAGCCACACATTTTCACACACAGCGAAGATGAGAAACATACACTGGGGTCAGAAGCAACAGTGTGGGAGGGAGACCCAGATCTGTGAATCCACGGAATCCCTGAGAACAGAGCTACCCCAATGCCATCGACTTAGCCAGTGGTGTTTCTCAAGAGAGAGCTCGGTGTGTGTGTGTGTGTGTGTGTGTGTGTGTGTGTGTGTGTGTGTATGTGTGTGTCCTAGAATTTGCTACATAGACCAGGTTGTTCTAGAATTTGCTACATAGACCAGGTTGGTCTTGAATTCATAGAAAACTGCCTTTCTTTACCTCCCAAATGCTGATATTAAAGGAATATACCACTATGCCCAGCATAGTGTGTATCTCATTTTGTATTTTGGCATCCCTTCCTTCCTCCCTCCTTCCCTTTCCTCCCTTCTTTTTTTCCTTCTTTCCTTCATTATTGTTCTGCCTGCGTGTCTGTGCAAGGGTGTCAGATTCTCCGGAACTGGAGTTATAGATAGTTGTTGTGAGCTGCCATGTGGGTGTTGGGAATTAAACTCAGGTTGGAAGAACAACTGATGCTCTTAATTGCTGAGTCATATCTCTGGGCCTATGAAGTCTCTTTATTATGGCCGCTTGTCGTTAATACTAATACTCATGCCTGGAGCCATCCAGGAATTAAGGCAATTTGTGGGTATCTTTGTCACAAATCCATCTTGTCTTTTTAAAATGTCCTGAATGAGTCCATCTATATTACAGAAGATTTTACTGTCTTCTGAGCTTGAATTCCTAAAGGCTCTGGAAGTCAAGCTTATGTACATGTTTGCTGATAACAGCAGAGAGAATGAATCTAGGATTATGTTTAGGATCATCGTGTAGAGTGTAAAAAGAGGGTGGAGGGCTGTGACTGAGCTCAGCAGGCTTAGGGGCTGTATCAGGACTTTGCTATCAACTCCTCATTCAAAGCTAGAGTTGGTTAATCTCTCCTGGTCTCAGTTGGCTCTAGATCACAAGGCTTAGGGTGTGACCTTAAATAAGGTCTTAGTTTAGTGGCTGTGTGCTACTATGAGGTGGTTTACAAAGGAGCTTTGTTTAGCTTACCTTTTTGAAAACTAGAAAGTCTAAGGGTGGGATGCCAGCATCTTCCCTCTGGTGAGGGCCTTCCTGATGTATCTTAGCACGACAGAGGGCTTCCCACGACAAGACAGGGCAAGCCTGCTAGCTTGGATCTTTCTCTCCCTTTCCTTCTACAGAGAGGGTCCCCCTCACTATTTTATCAAATCTTTCTTAAGGCTTTGCCTTCGAATACCAATAACATGAATGTGAAGTTTTCAACCCAAGAATGTGGGGAGGGGGGGCATATTCAGACTGTAGTAAGCTTCAAGAAATTAATATTGAATTCACTGCTTCCAGTGGAATCTTAGAAACTGTTCTAATGAAGACCTCAAAACTGCCTCCAGGGCTGGGGCTGTAGCTCAGTTGGGAGAGTGCTCACCTCGCATGCATGAAGCATGGGTTTGATCCCCAGAACTACCTAAACGAGGTCATGGCAGTACACACTTATGATCTCAGCAACTGGGAGACAGGCAGGAGGGTGAGAAGTGCAAGGTCATTCTTATCTCTGCAGTGAGTTTGAAGCCAGTCTGGGTTATCTGAGACCCAGTGTTCAGCTTATGTAATTTTTCCTCACCATAGACAATCTTAGTAAACTGTCCATCTGTGTTCATTTGCTCATCCATTCAACCCTTCAGCCAAAAGTGGGTGCCTCTTCCTGTGTGCTGTAGCTACAAGGATGACTAAGACTCAGCCTTGTTTCCAGGAATTGAGTCTGTTCAACTCACTGCAAGTGTCCTAAGTACAAAACCAAGTAGCCAGTGCTGGAAAGGAGCTGTACTGAGATGCTGCACCACACACCAGGGAAAGTAGCTTTCCTCAGTCTCAGTGGGATGCTCGCCAGCAAGAGAGACACAGGGATGGAACACAGAGCAGTGAAGATGACGTAGCCAACCTGGAAGTTGAGCATCCTGTGAGAGGAAGTGGCCAGTCGGGACTGAGGCGGGAAGGAGATGCAAGTTCAGGATGTGGTTGGAAGACATTGGTAAACAGAGAGTCGCAGAAACCACAAAATGAGATTGTGAGTTTTTCCTCCCATTCATTGCCCGCAGCTGCTGGGCCCAGATCAGGGTCCAGAACTCCTAGTAACCTGACCACACAGGGTGGCCACACACACCATTTCCCATGGAGGATACTGCAGGGGATTGACCTCAACTGGGAGCACCAGAGAACAAGCGGGTGGTGAAGGAACAAACATGCAGTACCAATTCTGTTTTATGGCCTTATCTGATGCTTGAACACGTAGAGAGGGCACCAGGTCATCTCTGGTGCAACGGGGACATAAATCAGGCAGCACCCTGCTTCCTGAGGCCCTTACCAAGGAAGCAGGACCTGCCCAGCTCTAAGGGAGATCAATGGCAGGCCATTTCTCTGCTTGTCCCAGATACTTCCACAGGCTGGTGCAGGCCTGGTCCCAGAAGCAGCTCCCTGACCGTGTCTGTGACAATATGCAGAGCTCTACTTGGACAGGCCAGAGGCCAGAGAGCTCCACAGAGGGGCAGAAGGAAGAATAACAAAGCAGGAAGAACTGCTTTTGTATGCACAGCCAGCCAGCCCAAGCCTCAGGGAGCATGAGGCCCAGCAAAGCTGAGCTGCTTGCCTAGGACCACCCGCCTGGGAATTGGTGGAGCCCTAAATCCAAATTCAGTTCTGCCTGCCTCTCTAGGCTGAGTTCTTTAACCATGGTAAGGAGAGAGCTGACTAGCCTGGTTTTTTGTTTTGTTTTGAGTTCAAGAGGTTTGGATTCAAATTCTGATTTTTCTACTCTCTCCCTATGTGACCAGAAGAAAGTCACTGAACTTCAGGAGACTCGGTTTTCTCATCTGGAGTGTGGGGAAAACAGACCCTACCCAGCGATGTTGCTGTGAAGATTAAGAATAATGTACATAAAGTGGATGGAAACGCACGTCGGTGGTAGAGTTAGTACCATCAGCCACGTTTTTACCTCTTTCCCCCATCACAGTCAAGCATTACAGACGGGACAGTGCTCAGAAGGGTCTGCCAGCATGAGATGGTCAGTGTGTCTGGAGACTGAGGTGATGTGCCTGACTTTGAAAGGAGTGACAAAAATGGAGGCAAAAAGCAGTTGGGGACCAGATCCTGAACGGTTACTGTGGAATCCAGAATAAGGATTAATGGATTTCCGCCAAGATAGTCCCAGAACCATCGGGCAGTCTTACCCAGATGGAGGAATAATGTAGTTGGCCTTGCATGTGCTGTGTGCCAGACACTGCTATGGAAGGATAGGGAGGAAGCCTGGGAGGTCCAACTTCCCACGTCAGGGATGGAAAAGGGTCGAGCCAGCCGGGATGATTTAAGAAGATATGAAGAGTCATAGGTAGATAGGCTTTATTTTCCCACAGTCGGGCTGCTAGGGGAGTAAATGCCAACAGGAGGTGGATCAGACAACAGTGACTGAAGATGAGACGAGAGGGTGTGAAGCTGGAGAGTAAGAGAACTCTGAGGAGCAACATGGAAGGGAGGGAAGAGAGGCGGACATAGCGAAATCTGAATGAGCCTCTCTCTCTCTCTCTCCTACCCCCCACCCCCCAATCTCCAGAGCATTTACAAACAGGAATGTTTCAGTAGAGTTGAGTCTAAAGATCTAAAGATGGAGAGAAGAGAGAAGCTTTATCATTTCTAGGTGAAGCTGACCTCCAGCAAACAGGAGGCACGGGGATGGTTAATCTGGATTGTCGTCTGACAGGATTTATAGTCACCTAGGAGACACACATCTAGGTGTCTGTGTGAAGTGTCTAGATTGGGTTTACTGAAGTGGGAAGATCTACCCTGACTGTGCGCAGAACCATTCCACAGGGTGGGGCCCCAGACTAAGTAAAAGAGAAAGTGGGATGTCAGCTCTCATTTCTCTCTTTGCTTCCTGTCTGTGGATGCAGAGCTGCCAGCAGCTTCAAGCTTCTATTGTCTTGCTTTTCCCAAGCTGGACCCTTTACCTGTGACCTCCAATAATCAGTCCTTCCTTACGTTGCTTTTGTCAAACGTGTTTGTCAAAGCCATGAGAAAATCGACTAGTACAGAGGGTATGTGCAACGATGCAGACAGTAGCCCCAAGCCTCTCTCCAGAACAGAGGGGGGCAGTGAGGATGGGTGGTGAGCTGGTGGCGACCCCCGTAGATGTGAGGTGGAAATAAGTGTCAAGGACTTCCTTCCTAAAAGCTCATTTCTATGCATGATCCGGAAGGGAGGGGATTCTGACATAAAAGGGGCCATGGTTGAAAAAGAGGGAAAGGAACCCATGTGCGGATTTGGTCCCTTCAAGGTCATATATCTTTGACAAATATATCCACAGTCTACCAAAGCCAGCCAATCGAGTTGAGAGATCTAGTTGACAGACTTATAAATCTAAAGATTGTGTGTGTGAGTGAATGTGTGCGTTTCTTTGTGTATGTCTATGTGTGTGTGTGTCCGTGTCTGTGCGTGTGTGTTTGTATAAGTGTGTATGTGTGTTCCTCTTGGCCTCAGGAATAGCCTGGTTCCAAGATTTAGGAATTCTAGAAACTCAGAAGACATTTGAACTCCTCCAGGTCTCAGGGATGAAACCTCTACCAACACCACGTGACCTCATCTACAGCTGTCCTGGTTTCATTGTGTGGCTGTGATAAAATCTTCTAACCCAAAACAACTTGAGGGAAGAAAAGGGGTTATTCCATTTTACACTTCTACGTCTCAGCCCATCCCCAAGAGAAGTCAGTGCAGGGACTTAGACAGGAACCTGAAGGCAGGACTGCTTGCTTTTCCATGCAGTGTGCTCTCTGACCAGGGAACTCACTCATAGCCAATGGTGTATGGTGTGCTCTCTGACCAGGGAACTCATTCACAGCCAATGGTGTATGGCAGAAGCCGTGGAGGAACATTCCTTGCTGGCTTGTTCCCAGGCTTAGACTTACTTTCTCAGGTTCAGCTACTTTGCTTGCACAGCCCAGGGAATGGTACCTCCCATGGTGAGCTGGGCCCCCCACCTCAGTTAACAAAACAGTCCCACACAGACATGTAAGCACCCACACTGACCAGACACATACAACCACTCAATTGAATCTCCTTGGAGATTCTAGGTCATGCTAAGTTGACAGTTAATATTAACAAGGACAATAGCTCATGAGCTGATGAATTTTAGGCAACATCTGGGTTGCTTGGAGGGAGTGGGGGGCAGTAGTAAACACGATGCTGCATGCCATCAGAACATAATCAACACCTTCACATTAAGTAGTCTGAGAAACATTTAATGAATGCCTTTTTGGAATGAATGTCTTTTTGTCTTTTCTGTAGGCAGAGTTTAGGGAAACCACAGGTAGTGCAGAGCCTGGGGTTTGGAGGGAGAGGCTGTTACCATATACTGTTGTCAGAGAGAAGAGAGTTTTTGCCTGGCTTCAGGGGCCCTTCATGGAAAAGGCCACCAACAAGAGCGGATATCTTCAACCTATAGCAGCTTGGCAGGGATAAGTCAAGGAATACATACCCTCCCCTGCCATCCCCCACCCCCTACACCCACCCGTCTCACCCCCACCCCATCCCGTAGTCTCTTCTTTAGTACTTCTGTTGCCCAAGGGTAAGAGTTCACTGATGGGGTGCCTAGAGGTCAGCTGCTTGGCTCCTGGAGGAGAGAGGATGATGACCGTGGTTCTGCCGGTGTGCGAGAGGGATGTTTCTCATCCCTGTGACCAAACACCAGCCAAGAACAGTCCACCATGGTGAGGAGTCATGGAGACAGGAATAGATTGTGTCTGTGGTGACTGGCGGGTGAAGCTGCTTGCTCACATTTGGTGGACCAGGAAGTAGAGAATAGACAGGAAGTGGAATCAGTGGCCATCTTCCTTTGGTAGACTCCATCTGGGGAAGATTCCACAACTTCTCAGAACACTGCCTCCATCTGGAGAGTGTTTGAATGGAAGACCTTCCTGGTCCGCCAAAATGTGAGCTGCAAAAAAATACACTGCACTCGGTTAAGACACTAACTCTGTGTTTTGTAACAGCAGGAACCTCACAAGCAGTTATTATCACAGTCCATTAAACATATTAGGGACTCTGAAAACAGCAGCTGACTGAAGGAGGCAGGAGAGAAGACAGAAATGGAGAACTGATAATGGCTGTTGGCTCTGGGTCCAGTATCTATTCGTCTCTATGGATGTGGAGGGTAGAGCTAACTCTCTAGATGACACAACACCTCACGACACAAGTATGTTGCAGTGGCTCCCCTCATGGGGATACAGGGCACCCTCAGGAGGGCAGCAGACTATAGTCTCAGCAAGAGGTGAGCTGGGAGCATGAAGTAAGTACAGGGCGATAGCTCCTCAGGTGGGGCAGAGGTGCCATGTCTGAGGTAGAGTGTGGGAGATGGCATGAGAACCCTGATAGTCCAGATAGGACAGGAAGCCATGATGATGCTGGCTATACGGGAGAGAAAGAAAGCATCATCTAAGGGTTCTGAGCCCTGCAGTTATTTGGACTGGCAGCCAGGCAGAATGTGTCCAAATAATATGATGGTCCATGTATATGAATCAGATCTGTAGGTGTTCCAGTGAAACATAGAAAGAGCCCATTAGAAGCAAAGCTGGCCCCTTCTTCCAAAACAGTTTTGCTGGTGCTTTCACCCCAGTACTTCAAAATGCGACCTTTTAAGATAATCTTTCAGAAGTCACTGAATTAAAATAAAAAGTCATTATCCCAAGCAACTGTTGTTCTTATAAACAACAGAATCTGGACATAGAGACAGGTATGAGGAGACTTGGGGTACAGAAAGATATAGATAAGCCAAGGAGAAGGGCCTGAATCTAATACTCCGCTCATAGTCTCCTGGGGGAAACCGACGCTGAGATACCTTGACTTCACCAGGTGGCAGCCCTGCAAGCCCTGCCTCCTACTGCTGCACACCATGCAGATGGTCAGGAAGCTTCAGGATGTGGGGTGTGGGAAAAGCTGGTCATGAATGGAGTGCGGGAAGAGTCCTGTGGTGGAGGAGAGGAAGATTCATTTCTATGGCTGACCATGTGGCTGTGGCCGCAGGCCTCCACAGACAACAGCTGTGTGGGGGTAGGAGCAGCTGTGGGAAACTGGCTTAGAAGGACGGATAAACACTGCAGGAGGATGTCGAAGGCCCTGGGGTCAGCAGAATGGCAGGGCTGCTGTGGGAACAGCTTTTTTATTTTAGCATAAGTGAGATAGAAGATAGAGCCCAGGGACCTATAAAACGTGGTGGGAACACATTGCAGGGAGCTGTAGTCTTATCGACAGACTCACAGATCACCCCAGTTTCTTCTCCCCTCCCCCTCCCTCAGCAGTCAAGGTTACCAGCAGCTGGCAGTAGCATCTCTCTCTCTTCCATCTTCTCAGCAGCCTTTGCTCAAAGTCACCATGCCCTCTCTGTTCCTGCAGAGTGGCCTCAGATCTCAAGCTTTTAGGGAAGTGAGTTTTTCCCATAGGAGTCTCTTGGCTCCTGTTTAGATCAGAGTGTAAAAACCAAGCTCCTGTGTGTTGGGAAGAAGCTGCCTTGGAATTTGGGAACAAACACTGTGAAGGAAGAAAAGGGAGAGCAGAGACATGTCTGGGCACTGTTGAAGATCTGTGGATGGTGGTAGCAAGCATACAAGACTTGATAAAAGACTGGGCTTGAGGGAGGCCTGGGCTTGATCATGGTTTCTGCAAGATATCCTGGCCTGAAATGACATTCATCTCTGGGGTCCCCCCACCCCCTTTTAAAGATAGGATAGCCTGAAGTTTGTGAAAGTCCTGCCTCAGTCTCCCCAGCTGTGATCATAGGCATGAGCTATCAGATCTTGCTCTAGGAAAGTTTTCAGTTGAATCGCTGGGCACGGACCTGGGTGTGTCTGCCGGTTCATGTCTGAAGATGACTTCCCAGTGTTCAAACATATCTACCAGGTCCCAACACTCCAACTCTCTGTGACTGTGTAGCTGTGGCAACCCCAAACAATATTCATGCTGCTCACAGACCTGCAGTTTGGGGAGAGCTTGGCAGGAATAGCTCCTCTCAACTCCATTTAGTGTTGTGGGGACAGATGTGATCATCTGAAGGTCCTGGGATTTGCAAGTCTGGAGGTGGAGGCCAGGACCTTAGCTGGGGCTTAGCTAGACCCTAGAGGTGGCCTTTCATTGTAGCCTGGACATTTGTGGAATTACAGGGTCCCATGGGTAGGTGTCCTCAGAGTGAGAGCCAGATGGATGTTGGGTTAGTAGCCTTTGAGGTCAGTGCACATTGGGCTGCGATCTACTCATTAGCAGCTCACTGGGGTCTGTCCATCTGTAAAGAGGAAGAAACTAGAAGCCAGGTTTTATCCGGTGGAATGTATAAAACTGTGCCGCTTGAAGTCTACCTGAGAGTCTCTGCATTCCAAAGAAGCTGGGTAACGTGCCAGAATAACATAGAAGTGGGGGATGAGAGCAATGGCTCAGGGGCGAAGAATATGCACTGCCTTCGCTGAGGACCGAGTTTGGTTCCCAGTACTTTCATAGCCACCTATAACTCTAGCTGAAGAGAGTTCAGTGACCTCTTCTTTGATTTCCTTAACTACTGAACCGTGTGCCCTGCCTCTCCTCATGTGGCTGAAAGCTGAAAGTTTCTAAAAGTTGTGTGTGTGCTGTTGCCCTAGCAACAAGCTTCTCTTATGTCAACTGGCCCCTCCTTCACTTCACATAATGATTTGGCATTGAATTCTATTGCGTTTTCACATTAGTAGGGGGACCACATTATGGTCTTTTCCCTGTTGGCAAGCCTTCAAAGTGTTTGGTTTGGTTTTAGGTTCAAAGACCTGCTGTCTGCTAAGAAAATAGGATGGGAGAACAGAATCTCCCATGATCCTGGAGAACTATTTTGTCTCTGGCCAAAAAGTCTCTAAAGTGGTGGCCCATAAGCAAAGCCATGGATTTTACAGCATTAACAGTAGATATGCACACATGTCTGTGCACACAAGACACACTAACAAAACTACCAGTGTCCATGAAGGCTGCACACCCAACACCTACCCTACAACACCCCCCCACACACACACACCTACAGAGCAATAGGCAGACTCACCAGACACGAACACAGAGAAAGTCAATTGTGGCTTGAGAGAGGGGGAGGAAGATAGTGTAGGAGGAGCTAGGATGCGCTAGCTCAGGTCACAGCAGGGGATGCACTTTCATTCTCAATGTGTTGGAGATCTGTGGAAGGCTGTACACAGAACAGCATGATGCCACGTGTATCTTTCAAAGATTAATCTCTGTTCTGTATGGAAAGTGGGTTGTAAGAGACAGGAAGGAGATCAGAGAGGGTCAGGAGAACACAGCCATGGTCCATGCAGAAGGTGATGGCCACAGTATCTAGAAGTATGGTGACAGAGATGGGGAGAAGAGAGCAGGTTTTGGAAGGGTTCCCAGGTGACCTCGCCAGGGCTGGCTTCTGGGGATGAATGGAAGAGCAATCAGGAGTGGCTTTCAGGTTTGCAGGTTAGAGAACTTTGTAGACAGAGTTATTCTGTGTGCTCAAGTTTCCTTAACTGGAGACCCACAGGGCCAGGGTATAGCTCTGTGGTAGCACATTAACCCAGCATGTGCAAGACTGTGGGTCGGATTCCCATTGCTACCATAAAGGAGATGGAGACACGGAGAGCGAGTAGAATGAACAGACTGGAAACTAGAAGTTTATTTTTTGCTAATTAAGTCCAGATTGCTTGCTAAATACCCCACCCCTAAAGTGAAGATGGCAAATAGGTGGATGCATAAGAGCCTGGTACCCAGCAGGAGGGAAGAAGCCATAGGCAAATAGATGCTAAGAGCCTGGAGACTGAATAAGGTGACCTAGGGAGAAAACCGATGGGCCTGTAAGATTCACAGAAGGTCCAGTGAAAGCAACCTACAAGAGGCCTGGTTTCCTGGGGTCCCGAGGGTTGGGACCTGGAAGGACGCCTGCTAATACATTACAAGGAAGTGCTGACAGCTGACAGGAAAACCAAGGGGGCTCTGGATCACTCCCCTTCTTTCACCCCCTATGTTTGCCCCACCTATCACAGGATTCCTGAGGATTCTTTCTTCTGCCTTTGCCTCGGTGCCGACTGTGCTGCTCAGAATAGGTAAGACCCCTGTTTGCTGGCCTTTGGGACAATAAAAGAATGGTGTTTGCCTCTTTCCCTAAAACTATACAGGATCCTGTAACACCCCCCTCCCCTGGAAGACTACTGTAGCAAGCTCTTTATACAGAGGTGGATTTTCTAGACAGTACTAGGAAAGGAGGATGGTAGTGGACATGTCTCTCCTTCTGAGCACCTACAGTGGATCCCATGGGCTGAGGGGAGGGCATCAGAACCTATTTCTAGAAGAGAAGGAACCTCAAGCTGGTGTATTGGGTGGTGATAGGTGGATAGACCCAAGTGGGACCAGAATGGGGAAGGGCGGGGCTTTTACGGCCTCCAAATCCAACTTTGGATTGAGTTCAACTTGCTGTTCTTGGGGAGTAGTGACAATAGGCAGCTGTGAGGCGGGAGGGCGGGGTCAGCTGGCCAGAAGAGGGCAAGGTTGATAAGAGGGAAATCTGTTGCGGTTATTGAAGTTGTTAAGGTCAAAGTCCTGCCCACTTGTCCTTAATAATAAGTCAGATAAAGTACTAGCGAAATGTACAAAATTCAGTGTACCACATTATTTTTTTTAAGTGTGTATGTGTGTATGTGTGTTTGTGTATCTATGTGTGGGTTTGTGCACATGAGTGCATGTGCCCACAGAGGCCAGAAGAGGGCATCCGGAAACCCTGGAGCTGGAGTCACAGGCAGTTGTGAGGCTCCTGATGTGAGTGCTGAGAACCAAACTCAGGCCCTCTGCAAGCAACCTACACACTCTTCACTGCAGTCATCCCTCCATCCTGTGGTCCACACTGAGAAAGGGAACAACTTTTCTGGTGACCCCCACACCTTCAAAATCCTGACTTAGGCTTAGAGGGATGGCAAAAGGTGTGTTGTGTATGAGCAGAACTGGTCAAAGGGTGGCCTGCCCATCAGCACTATTTCAGCTTCAGTCTGCCTCCCAAGGATGGTCTGACAATTTCCCGGAACTATTTGAAGTCTCTTCCTGAGACATGAACTTCAACCTTTCCACACTCCCAGCTTGAGATCCCAGGGAAAATGTCAGTTTCTTGGGGCCCTTTGTGCCAACAGTCTAAAGCTGAAGAGAGGGCACAAGCATTTCTATGACACCTTTTCTGACCTGGTCAGTTACACTGCTGTAAGTACACAGTAGCCGGTGGGCCTACTGGTTCACACCTCTCCCAGACATCCCACCACCACCAGATAGTCCCACTTCCCCCAGCTAGTACTGCTAGAGAAGACATCATTTATTTCTGTTTCTAGATATAAAAATAACCTTATTCAGAAATGCTTAGCTGGGCTCTTACAGGGTGGATGCTATTGCCTCCCACTGGTCTGCCCAAATCTCTGCTCTGGAGTCCTATTCATGGGGGGCTGGGAAGGAATTCCCCAGAGCTGGGTTCTGCAGATCTGGTGGCCTTTATCTGGATTCCTCTGTCTTCAGTCTCACCCCCTCCCAACTGAGCTGTTTCAGCTTAAAACTCTTCCGTCTATATCCTAGTGATGTGTGAACTATCAGGAAGTGAGAACTCCCCTTTCTCTGGGCTGTTTAAGAATTTGCTAGTGAAGACATGGGAACATGAAGCTGAAAACAAGAAGGGATTCCATCAGCCAACCCTAACTATCTCCTGGAAGCCCAAATGGGGAAGTGATAACCAAGGTTTCTGGCCTTCTTCGAGAAAACACCTCTCTTAGAGTCTGTGGAGGTCACTGGACTTCCATGGGCAGTAGGTCTTCATCTGGAGGCTGGGGAGGGGGAAGGGCATGTGCTCCTAGGATCTGGGTCCTGGGGTTTAAGAGAGAACTTAACAGGTATGAGACTTGCTCTGTGGCTCAGCACTTGCCTGGCAACACTGTGGGGTGGGGTGGGAGGCAGTGGGAAGGAAGGGAGTACAGAGAACATGGTCTCAAATGTTTATGAATAAAAGGAACTCTGGCTGGTTAAAGGAGGGGGTCTGGAATTTAAAACACTTCTGGCTATGTGATTCAAAAGGCTTAGCAGGCTGTCTGACACGCAGTCTATAAGTCTCTGAGATCTTTGAAGAGGTTTCTGGGGAAGGAAGAGAAGCATGGGCAGGAATCCCAAAGAATTTCCCATCAAACACTGTCTTCCCTGTACTATACTCGGGAGATCAGGATTAAGCAAATTTAGCTTCTGTCTCCCGCAAGAGAGGGAAGCTGAGGCAGTCTCATTCTGGTATTTCCTTTCTGCTTGGCTGCAAATTCCACTCTTCTCACTTTTAATGAGCAGGCATGCGAGGGTGCTGAGGGAGGAGCCTTCTGGGCTCTCAGAGCTTAGTTTCCTACAGTTAGGAGCAAAGGGATGCTTGTTGCCACCAACAAATCATTTCCATCTAATCTTCTCACAGACTAGATTCTGATATGTTCTTGTTCTCCTCTCCTCTCCTCTCCTCTCTCTGTCTCTCTCTGTCTTTCTGTCTCTTTCTTTCTCTTCAATTTTCTTTTTTTTTCATTGCAAGAAAGATAACAGGCTACAGTTACAGTATTGAGTTCCTTACATTTTAAAGATATATTTTATTTTGCTTTATTTTATATTCTGTGTATAAGTGTTTTGCTGGCAAGTATATACACCACATATGTACCTGGTGCTCTTGGAGGTCAGAGGAAGGTGCTGGATCTCCTGGAACTGGAGTTTCTAATGTTTGTGAACCACGAATGTTAATCCCACTGGCTAAGAAATAAGACCACTACCAGAATTTTTTATCCAAATTTGAACAAGCTTTAATTAAATACTAGCCAGAATGATGGAATCTGGCCAGGTCCATTCTGGGATTCCCAGAAAATGGCTATGAGTCACATTTTGCTGAAGTTGATAAGGCGAACCCATAAGGCTCTGCACTTCCCACCAGGTCCAATCAGGTATATGCTTGTATCCTGACGTACTTCCTGCTCACATAGCTCCCACCTACGTGTCATCAAGCACAACCAGTGCAGTTGGGTCAAACAAACTTGTTTAAGGGAGCAGAGACATGTGGATTGTTATCTCTCATAAACAGTAGCCCCCAGTATTTCAGGAAGTATCTGTCCTTGGTCAAGGGGCTTACAGGCTAGAGGCATTTTTGTTTTATGGATCTCTTAGACAGATCAGTTAAACTTAAAATGTAACTTTGGCTCTCACATGATGTAGGTGCTGGCAACTAAGCATGGGTCCACTGCAAGAGTAGCAAGTACTCTTGACCACTGAGCCATCTCTCCAGCCCCAGATTTGAATTAAGTAAATGCATGGGCAGTCAAACACAGGCCTGTATTATAATAATCCTTCATACCTCGCTCTCCCACTAGGCTGGGGGCTGCACGAGGGCGAAGGCTGTGGCATCACATTTAGCTATGTGATACTAATAAAGTTAGAGAACGGATGTAGCTCCTTTCCCATCCCCAGCTAGCTGTGTCAAATATCAAATGCTGACAGTAGACCTGATGACTTGAGCCACAGACACATGGGCTTCTTGCTAATGCAGCACAGGATTAGTTTTATCCATCCGGCTGAAGAACGTGAAGGAGATGCATTGATTTTTTCCGTTTGCAATTCATTCTTAACAAAACCAGAACACAGAGCAGCAGATTAAGGTGTATATTCCCAAAATGAAAGGGAAGAGGAAGGCAGAGGACACATTCCCTCTGTTTCCTCAAACTCGTCATTAATGTAAGTCCCACTTCCTCCCTGAAAAGGGAAGGAGATCGCAAGCCAAGGAGGATCACACTGAAGGAGGTTCTTTTACATGGAAGGAAATGTCAAGTGTGCAGAACATTCTCTCTAACCACACGCTCCAGGCAAGGACCCTGTATTCAATGTAGTTCACACAGGCTAGTAGTGAGTATCAGCCATGCCTTTGGTGCTCCGACATCTCAGGTTTGGGGCTCCCTCACCCCTAGAGATGTAGGGAAGTAGGGTCTAATCATTTCTAGAAGAGAAGAAAGTGACAGGGTCCTGCCTTCTCTACTCCTCTTGAGCTATAGTGAGTACCATGGACTAGTATTTGGCACACCCTAAATCATAAGGGACCTTCAAGAACAGACTCTGTTGTTGGTGATTGATTTGAGAGGCAAAAGTCAACTCTATCTGGCTTCTTTTCCAGCAGCAGGCCTTGTGTGTCTGGGAGACTGGGTAAGCTGCTAACCACAGAAACAGCAGCAGCAGAAATGGTTATTCTCATGGAACTGATTCTGGCTGTGCAGCCATGAAGTTGGTTCTCTTTGTCCCCAAAGACTCTACAAGTTAACCAGAATCTTTTCTTTTTAAGTTTCCTTTCTGCTTTAATCAGCCTGAGCCAGAGTCTGCAGCAGACAGCCAAATCCAAAACAGTGATAGTAGAGATGAGACTGTGGGAGAAATAGCTGTTGACAACAGGCCCAGGAAGTGAGGGTGTGTCTAATAATTGGTTCCTAGGGCCTGCTGGGGCCAAAGGCAGTGAAAACCCAGCTTTCAGCTCTGTGCTCTAGTGGGTTAAGAATATTTTTGTGAAAACATCTTATCATTAGAGCTTCTAGTCACTCAGAAGGATGCGTCCATATCAAGTGAGGCTGTAAGGCCCAGGGGTCATTGCTTTATCACAGTGTGAATGATGTGGAGACCTGAGGAACAGGAGGTGGTGTGGCTGCATCTAACTCTGCTGTATAAACTCATCCCAACTCCTGTGTTAAAGTGTCCACCTTCAATGGCTGTAGGCTTAGATTTATTATTTTTTCTTTTTTTTTAAAAAACCCTACTTTTAATAAGGGTTCTCAAATGCTTCCATCCCCCCATTCTAGCCCACTGTCTAAAGGTATGGGAGAAAAGATGGTAAATAGATCAAGGGGATGCGGACCTGTGTAGAAGTAGCTCCTTGGGGTGATTAGGTTCTTAAACACTTTAACCTCCCTTGTAGCCCATCACCCACCAGAGGTAGTGGACAAGAAAGGATACAGGGGAAGCAGACCTGTTTAGAAAGGGTCTTTGGAGTAACTCCAGTCTATGTTGTCTGAAAATCGGCAGTTCAGTTCACAGATCAGCAGCAGCAGCTTGATCCATTCGCAAACACTTCATGGATACACCAGTAGCCCAGTTCAGTAGAGTCGGGATAGCAAACACAAATCAGCAGTGGTGGCACTACCTAGAAGAGACAGCCAGGCCCCAGCCTCAGCACGAGTCAGCAGGAGGAACTAGCAAGAATGCTAGAAGTTCTTGGCTGTGCCTCTCTCAGGGAAGCAAAGATCAGTGAAGACTCGAGACCAACAAGCCTTGAGCAGCTAGCTCTATAAACAAGCCTAGCTCAGCCTCCATCACTGTCTGTGGAGTCCTATTTATACCCTCCAAACATCGCGTGTCCTACATGGTCTTGCCTCAGCACATGTGTCTATCTCAGCTGACATCACTCTGCCAATCAGCCTGAGTCCAAAGAAGCAGCAAGAAATTGCAGCACAACACCTGAACATTTTTGGTGCATTTTTGGTGCTGACTTTCACCACCGGGGTTCACCTGGTAAACATTTGCATCAGGCTCCTCTCTGGACAGCGGCTCTACTGCGGGCAGCGACTGGTAATCCTGTATCAGGAACTGATTAATAGTTTGGTTAGAAATATTATGTATTTGTTCTTGAAGGAATGTAGAAACAAGATTAATGAGGCAGGGAGCGAATAATAACACCAGGAAGATGACTAGGAAAGAGTTACGAAAGGGAGTATCCAGTTCCACGTAGGGTTTTAGAAAATCCCTGAACTGGAGGTCTCACGTTTCCTGAAATTCTGTATGTTTGACTGTAGCTCCTGGATTTTATTTCTCACTATCCCAGATTGGTTGACGTAGAAACAGCATTTTTCTTGGAGGAACAGGCAAAGACCACCTTCTTTAGCTGTCAGGACATCTAGCCCCTGTAGGTTCTGAAGCACCACAGCTGCCAAAGAATTGACCTGTTTCTGGGATCCCATGGGTCTTGTATGTAGAAAAAGAGTGTCTTGAGGTATTGATAGAAGAAATGATTGGTCCGTGATCCTAGCATAAGTATCTGACAAGACCAATATGGACAGCCCCCATATTTGTCTGGCCATTTTCTACAATAATCTTTTGTCTGGTCAAAGAGAAAGCAAGCATAGAGAGCATAATATTTAGATGGGATAGCAGATGCAAGGATGATAGCTATTTGGATCGGCTCCTGGCATCCGGCTATGGAGCAGTTTCCAGACTGTATTTGGAAAGACTGTTTGTTATCTGTGGGGGTTTCTTGAACTTCAAATCTCCAGATGTAAAGGCTACCCTGGATGGAAATGAACAGCCGGGAGAAGACGAGAAACCCATGTCTAATCCAGCGATGTTGAGCTCTGCTGCCGGAGTGGAGTCTCATTTTCTGGGATTGGGGACAAGGTGGGTGGTCTCGACGTCCTCTGGAGCTTAACAGAGCACAGTCCTGTTAGGGTTGAGGTGTATGAAGCAGAATCATTTTTAGGTGGAGGGATGATAGGTTTGAGGTGAGGCAGGTGGACCCAATGAGAGAGTCCCTCGAGTTTAGCAGCTGTAGGGGTCACGAGAATTACCTTAAAAGGGCCCTGCCATTTGGGAGAGAGGAGTGAGGGCTGATGATCTGGAGGGGATAGAAGGACTTGGTCTCTAATGTCAACAGGCAGTGGACAGGAGACAGTGTGCGACTGAGGTAGATGGTGGTTAGCCAATTTCCATAGGAGAGAACAGAGGTAGCATAGTAATGGGGTGTTAAAGGAGGAAGAGGCGGGGCAGAGGGGTTTTTCCTTAAGAGGTCAGAGATGATAGGCTTAAGTCCCCTGAGGCTCTGGAGAGAGAGTGGGTATTGAGCTCGGGCGATGTACCTGGTAGAGTCCAGAAACTAGATGACAACAGGAGAATGATGTTTAGCAACAGAGGGGGTCTGGACGTCTCAAACTCGGGGGTCCACCTGAGAAGCTGTTAGTAGGTTGACTGGTCAGAAGAAGGAACAGAGGAACTGCTCGCAAGCTTGGGTTTAGGCGAATGGGGGGAGCAAAGGAAATAGAAGCTCCCAACTTAGCTAAAAGATCTCTTCCCAATAAGGGGACAGGACATAGTGACACTACCAAAAAGGAATGGGTGAGGAGTACACCCCTAAAAGTGCAACTAAGTGGTGGGGTCTGATGAGGGAGATAAGGTTGTCCTCCTACCCCGACAATAGGAAAACACGAAGGTGAAGTGGGTCCCCCAAACTCCATCAGGACGAGTAAGTGGCCATGGTGTCCAAGGTAAAGGAGATGGGCCGCCCACATACCATGAGAGTTACCCGGGGTTCCCTGCTAGTGATAGGCGTGGTTGGGTTGAGAGAGCTCGGGCCCTATCAGTCATCCACAGCCAAGCCTAGGAGGTCGGCTGGGGGGTTACCTGGGTTGATATAAAGTATAAGATACATTTAACACCCAGTCCATTAATTTTGTCAAATTAGATAAAGCATTCTACCATCTATCCTAACTTAAAAGGCTTACAATTTACATTTGAATTATGTCTTGGTTTTAGTTTGTATCTGAAATCCATCTTCTCAAATCTTTATGGTATCTCTCAGTGTGAACAGTTCCAGAAGTTTCATCCCATTTAAAACATCTTCCCATTATATTTTATATTTTCCTTTAAGTTTTCAAGCCTACTGAGCATATTCACATGAGCTGGTTTGCCAATTTGTCAACTCCACCATCTCTGCCATTCCTGGGTGTGTTTACATTGATCCATTCCCCTCCCCCTGTTATTTGTCTCATATTCTCACCTTCTCATGTAGAACTCTCATTAAGTGCTGGACATTGTAAATTATATATTATTGACAAGCTGGATTTTGTTGTTTTCCATTGGAGGCTATTGAGGTCTGGGTAGGGATTGGTTTGTGGGGCCATCTTGCTAATTTAAACATTTTCATTTAAGTCTGTGCTCTGGGTTACTTTAACTCTGTGGTGATTTGAATAAGAATGGCCCCCATAGGCCCATAAGTTTCAATGCTTGGTCACCAGGGGGAGGCACTCTCAGGAGGCATGGCCTTGTTGGAGGAAGTGTGTCACTGGGTTGGCTTTGGGTTTCAGAAGCCCAAACCAGGCTCACAGTCTCTCCCTCTTCCTGTTGCCTGCAGACCCAGAACCACTTGAAGGGAAATTATTAGAATAGCTTACAAGCTAATACAAGAATGGCTGGCTATGAATGGAAAGTCCAAGAATCCAGAAGTTTCTCAGTCCATAAGACTGCATGTCTCAGCTGGTCTTCAGTAGGCGCTGGAGTCCTGAAGAAGTAGGCTTTAATGTGTGTGAGAAGTGCCCTGGTTAGTGAGGTGAGAGCAAGCAGGCATAGAGCAGAAGCTTGCTTCTTTCGAGTCCTTACATAGGCTGCCAGCAGTAGGTGTGGCCTAGATTACAGGTGTGTCTTCCTACTTTGAATGAAGCAAGATCACGGATGCACTGTCCATTTTTTGAATTTTAGTTAATTCCAGATGTAGACAAGTTGACAACTAAGAACAGCCATCACAAACCCTATTGCTAATCTGTGACCTTGTCATTTAATCTCAGCAGAATGCCCTCTTTAGAACCATGTCCTTACTTCCGGTGGTCTCTCTTGGGCAAGATCTATGCTTGCTTGCTCTCACCTCACTGAAGGGTTCCTGTGTTTAGTCCAGTTTGACAGGTGTTCATGCTGGGAGGTCCAGTTTGATGTGGGTTATTGAATAAATGGGGGAAGTGGGACTCTTTTTCTTTTCTTTAGAAAATTGTTTTTCTTCTAACTTTTTAGGTATGTGGCCTAGTTTACTAATTTTCAGCTCTGTCCTTCCCTCCTTCCTTCCCCTCCTCATCCTCTCTCAAGCCATCTCAGTCAGGGCCCTTTATTTAGCTTAGGCTAACCTGAAACTCACAATGTAGAACAAGCTGGCCTCGTAATTGTGATCTTCCTGCCTGGGCACAGAGATTATGAGCAACGTCTATTTTCTAATCCTCTGTTGCCAGCATCTCTGTGGTCCTCCATTTTGCTCGGTGCTCAGGGAAGTTACCAAAATTGATTTACACATGGTGTTCCCCACTCTGACTTAGGGGCCTCTTGGGCAAGATCAGCACCATGAGGTTGAGAGAGATGCAGATATTTAGAACCTGTTCTATGCAGCCTCTGGAGGCAGCTATTTCTTCAAAGCCCCTCCAGGGTGCTGTCACTCATGGGCCTGTCCTCTCATGATTGCTAACCCTTTCTGGGCTCCTGGACTACCTGTTGGTGCCCTGCAAGCCTGCCTCCTAAGACCTTGTGCTTAGTCTTTTTGCATATTAAATTCTTAGGAACATCTTAATTCGAACATGTTGTTTGTTCTCTATATTGACACTGACTAATGCACAGACACATTAGAAAAAAGCTTAAGAAACCCGGCCTAATACACAAAACCGTTGTTAACTATCCTGTGTTATGACTTCAGTTTAGAAATTCTTGGGTTTCCCATGGAGGCATCCCAGCGTCCTGCCCTTGGTGACCATTGTGTTTCTTCTTTTAGTACCTTTAAGTTTACCGTTCTTGTCTGTCCGGCCATTCTCCAGCCTCTGCTCTAACACTCAGCAGAAATGCAGTCTTCTCGTTCCCGGCTTTAAGTGGAAGGTGCTGAGACCCATGCTCTTTTGTAGATCCCAGAGAGCTATGCCATTGGAAGTTAACAGGATTTTCTTCTCTCTGATTTTGTTAGTTTTTCAAATCATGAACAGATGTTGCTTTTCTTCATAGTTTGAGGTGACCACAAAGCTTCTTTCTTTCTCTTTCTGTTCCCCCTTAGGTCCCAGTCCTGTCCTGGCAGTGGATGTCAAGGTAAAGGTTGGGGTGTGTGTGTGTGTGTTCCTTTCTTGCCCCAGTCTCAGAGAGCAGGGGTGGAGCCCTCCCTATGCCCAGTCTTCTCTGGTCAAACTGATGCCTTTGGGGATTTTCCGTGAGCAGCCTATAAGAGGTCCATGACAGCATTGTGTTGATGCATTGTTTTGCTTATAAAACATCCCTGTTTGTGTTTATCCAAGAACTCCAGGGGGTCAGTAAAGAAAGGAAGTCATAAGGAAAGTAACAAGGAGAAAACCCCATGCTGATCTGAATTTGTCTTTGCAGCAGTCCTACCGAGCAAGCCAGCCAGCTAGCCAGCCAGCCAGCCAGAGTTAGTCTACTTGGAAAGAAGAGAGAACACAGGCTCAGAAGAGGGGAGATGCCTTACTTGAGGACAGCACAAAGCCTGGATTCTACTTGTGGGGGCTGGGGGGATGGGGATGTAGCTCTGCTGCGTACCTGCCTAGCAGGCACAGAGACCTGGGTTCTAACCACACTGCGGACTGTTATAGTGGTGCACAACCATAATCCCAGCCCTGGAGAAGTGGAAGTAAGAAAAAGGAGTCTTTAGAAATTGAGGTCACAGGCAGCCTGAGCTGCTCGTAAAAAAGAAAACAACAAGAAGAAAATAAATAGTTTGTTTTCTCCTAAAAGAGAAGTGAGACCCACATCTCTCCACCTCATCCCTGTACCCTTTCCCCGCCCCTGGTTCCTCAGTGCTAAGTGTCTGCAAGTCTGCTTCCTCAATTCCCAGCTTCCTCAGTGGCCCTTTGACTGTGCCCCCAGACCTTGCAGGTACTCTGACGCGGTACTCAGTGTTGTGAGTATCGGCAACGTGCGTGTGTGCAGGGGTAGGAGTCTGAAGTCCTCTCTGCTTTGATTCTGCAGGCGTCGAGATGTGCAGGTACTGGCTGCTGCCTGGTCTCCTCCTTTCTCTGCCTCTGGTAACAGGGTGGACCACTTCCAAATGCCTGGTGACCGAAGGCTCCAGACTGCCCCGGTCTTTCTAGCTGCATGCATCCCTGTGAGCAACCTGACACAGACCTTGGATGCTGTACCTCGGACTGTGGAGGGGCTCTGCCTCGGTGGTTCTGTGTCTACCCTACTTCCGGATGCTTTCTCTGCTTTTCCTGGACTCAAGATGCTGGGACTGAATCTGCACCTTACCAGACTCCTGCCAGGAGCTCTGCGGGGCCTGAGACAGCTGCGGGATCTCTCTTTCTTGCACTCTCCTAGTGGGAAGGAATCTCTCTTTCTACCTCCTGATGCTTTTGGTGACCTGATTTCCCTCCAGAGACTCCATATCTCTGGCTCCTGCCTAGATAAGAAGGCAGGTATCCATCTGCCTCCCAGTCTGCAATGGTTGACGGTCACATTCAATTGCCTTCAGGATGCAGGGGAGCTGGCTGGCATGTTCCCAGATCTGGTGCAAGGTTCCTCCTCCAGGGCTTCATGGACCCTGAAGATGTTGGATCTGTCATCAAACAAGGGGCTGAAGACAGCTAGTCTTGGGTCCCTCCAGGGTCTCCAGCTGGAGATTCTGAACCTGAGAGGAACACAACTAGATGCTGTGGTAGTGAAGGACCTGGGACTTCAGAAACTCGATGTCTTGTATGCACAGACTGCTACAGCCGAGCTGGCTGCTGAGGTTGTTACCCACTTTGAGCTGCAGGGCCTGAATGTGGAAAGAAGCAAGATAGGATATATATCTCAGGAGGCCCTGGCTTCCTGCCATAGCCTGAAGACCTTGGGTCTTTCAGGCACTGGCCTGACTAAACTGCCACCAGGCTTCCTGGCTTCCATGCCTAGGCTCCAGAGACTGGACCTGGCTAGAAACCAACTGCAGAGCACCATGCTGTGCATGAATGAGACAGGAGAGGAGTCAGGACTCACGACTCTGAATCTGTCAGGCAATGGGTTGCGCATCCTGCCTCCAGCCACCTTCTCCTGTTTACCACACTTGCGAGAGCTGCTACTTCAGGACAACCAACTGCTTTCCCTGGAGGGGCACCTATTCCAGGATCTACAGCAACTAGAGACCTTGAACCTGAATAGAAATCCCTTGCTTAACCTGGGTAAGAACTGGTTGGCTGCTCTGCCTGCATTGACCACCCTTAGCCTGCTAGATACCCAAATACAGCTGAGCCCAGACCCTGGCTTCTGAGGAGAAAAGAATCTGCATACCTTGAGTCTGAGGCTTCCCGTTGACCCTGCTCCAGCAGTATTGTCCCTGCCCATGTATCTGACCAGCTTAGAGCTTCATGTAGCCTCGGGCACGAAGCATTGGACGCTGTCCCCAAATGTCTTTCCTTTCTTGGAGACCTTGACTATAAAAGGCAGGGGACTGAGGCTGGGGGCTCAGAATGCCTCTGAGGTCTTCCCTGCTCTCCAGAAGCTCTCACTGCTCCAGAATAGCTTAGATGCCTTCTGTTCCCAGGGCTCCTCCAACATTTTTCTCTGGCAGCTTCCCAAACTTCAGTCCTTGAAGGTGTGGGGTGCTGGGAGCAACTTGAGACCCTGCCTTATCACTGGGCTGCCCAACCTACGGGAGCTGAAGCTGGAGTCACTTCAATCCATAACTCAGCCCCGTTACGTCCAGCTGGAGGAGCTGGTGGGTGACCTTCCACAGCTCCAGGCATTGCTGCTATCCAGCACAGGGCTCAAGTCGCTGTTCGCCACTGCTTTCTAGCGCCTGCACAGTCTCCAGGTTTTAGTGCTATACACCGAGGAAGACTTGGTGCTGCAGGACAGTCTGAGGGAGTACAGCCCTCAGATGCCCCACTATATATACATTCTGCAGTCACAATTGGCCTGCCAGTGTGCCAATGCATGGATGGAGCCGTGGGTTAAGCAGTCCACGAAGACGTACATACACATAAGAGACAATCACTTATGTCCAGGAGAAGTCAGGATCCCGGCCAGAGATTCCCTTACCTCCTTTCTCTGGGACCACTGCCCCCAGACTTTGGAACTGAAACCCTTTTTGGCTAGTTCTGCCTTGGTATTACTGCTAACTGCCTTTCCTCTCCTCCAAGAGGCCAGGAAGACTTGGATCCCCTACCTGCAGGCCTTGTTCAGGGTTTGGCTCCAGGGTCTGAGGGGTCAGGAAAATGAGCGGAAGAGGTTCCTTTTTGATGTATTCGTGTCCCACTGCAGGCAAGACCAGGGCTGGGTGATAGAGGAACTTCTGCCTGCTCTGGAGGGCTTCCTTCCAGCTGGTCTGGGCCTATGCCTCTGTCTCCCCGAGCGAGACTTTGAGCCTGGCAAGGATGTAGTTGATAATGTGGTGGATAGCATGGTGAATAGCCGAGTCACACTCTGTGTGCTGAGTGGCCAGGCCCTGTGTAACCCCTGATGCTGCCTGGAGCTCCGTTTGGCCACCTCTCTCCTCCTGGCTGCCCCGTCCCCTCCAGTGCTGCTGCTAGTCTTCCTGGAACCAATTTCCCGACACCAGCTTCCAGGTTACCACAGACTGGCTCAGTTGCTTCGACGAGGAGACTACTGCCTGTGGCCTGAGGAAGAGGAAAGAAAGAATGAGTTCTGGACTTGGCTGAGGAGCAGGCTAGGGTAGCCATAACCAGCATTGGTGTGGGGTAGCACATGTGAATTTTAGGGCGGAGGTAGGGGAAGCAACCCAGCCTGTCAAGGAGTCAGTGTGTTTGTGGGTGCAGGGGAACATAGTGGGTCTAAGAGGCTGAAGTCAGTCTTTTGCAGGTACAGAAATCCACATGCTGGGCACTCGGGTTTTGGGGGGGCCTGGAGGTTGAATGAGAAAAGTGGAGAGATGGAAGGTGCCCATGGGGCATGTGACATTCCCAAGATCTTCAAATTCTCAGTAAACTTGCTAAATCCATGAAATGCTTGGCTTGGTTGAACTTTTTATTTAGTGGAAGTGCGAGAGGTAGAGGGCAAAATGAGAAAGGAAGGTAGAAAGTCAAGGGGCACACTGGGAAGGGGGGGGGCTTTGCTAAGCTATGGAACTTGGGACCAGGCCAAGTTTAACTTGCTCTTTATACATCAGTGGGTCCTTTCGCATCAAGGATCATAGATGATGTTTTAGTTTCACTTCTGTAGATGCGATAAAGCACCTGGACCAAAATCAATTTAAAGGAAGAAAGGGTTTTTGTTTGCTTGTGGTCTTCCCCCCACACCCAACGATTTCAGGTCATACTCTGTCGATGTGGGAAGTCAAGGCAGAAATTCAAGGCAGGCTTGCTTGTTATTTCACACAGCATTGTGGTCCAACCAAGGAACTCACTTCACAGCTAAAAAGTACAGCAAGAACCATGGAGGTTGCTAGGCAGTGGTGGTGCATGCCTTTAATCCCAGCACTTGGGAGGCAGAGGCAGGTGGATTTCTGAGTTCGAGGCCAGCCTGGTCTACAGAGTGAGTTCCAGGACAGCCAGGGCTACACAGAGAACCCTGTCTCGAAAAACCAAAAAAAAAAAAAAAAAAAAACCAAGAAAGAAAGAACCATGAAGGTACCACTTGCTAGCTAGCTTATGCTCAGCCTGCTTTCTTACTGGGTTCAAGACCACTGCCTAGGATTGGTGCTGCCAACAGTGGACTTGTTTCTCCAATTGACAAGACAAGTTCCCTCTAGGCATTCCCCCAGCCCAATCTGTTCTAGGCAATTTCTCGGTTGAAATTTTCCTCTCAGGTGACTTTAGGCTGTGTTGGTTGACAGTTAAAGCTAACGAGATCAGAGCTGACAGCTGAGGTCCAAAAAAACTGGGATGCTACCCAGGAACAGACAGATCATTTCTCCTTCAGTGAAAACATGAAGCTATGCTCATGTAGATCATTCTTCTGAGCCTCAAACACTATCACCCTGGCTGCTTGAGCTGTGTGGAACCAGCCACATGTAACTCCCAGAGCCCTGTGAACTCTTGCCTCCGGGCCTTTGCACATACTGCTTCTTTACTGATAACACCTTTCCCCTGAATACCTGCTAAACGTCCTTTAGGGTTCAGCTCAGACATCACTTTCTCCAGAGGCCTGTGCTGAGCTCCCAGCTTGGGGTAAGGTTTTGGAAGAAAGTACTATATTAATATTCTTCTCTTTTTCTCTTTTCCTCACCCCCAAGCCCAGTCTAGCCTAGCTGTGGAGCTAAGTAACTGAGGATGGCTCTGAACTCCCAATCTTCTTGTCTCCAAATTTCAAGTGCCGGGCTTATGGGTGTGTGTATTATCTGGCCCAGCTATATTTTTCCTTTCACTTCAAAATCTTACCTTTTTCTGAAGCCAGATTGCCCACTTTTTAACTATGTGGCTTTGGTATGTTAGTTTGTACCTCAGTTTCCTGTTCTGTAAAATGGAATAGCATCACCCCCCTTCCCCATATTTTGTGAGAATTAAAT
Organism: Rhynchomys soricoides; assembly: GCA_019843965.1. Classification (NCBI taxonomy): domain Eukaryota; kingdom Metazoa; phylum Chordata; class Mammalia; order Rodentia; family Muridae; genus Rhynchomys; species Rhynchomys soricoides. The sequence continues at coordinate 1,763,563 of JADRCH010000211.1, read as the reverse complement.
GTATTAATACGATTGAAAGAATAAGAAAACTACTCAGCTTATTACACAGGAGTTTATTATTACAGAGCTGAATTCATAATCCATACTCAATGTTAATAACCCATACTGTTCTTGACGAGGACCTGAGTTTTCAATCAAGCACTCACTTTGGGGCAGGTGCTCACAACCTCCTCTAATTCCAGCTCCAGGAGATCTGATGCCCTCTTCTGGCCTCAGAGTATACTGGCACGCATGTGCACAGACCAACCCTAACACATACGCATAATTACAAAATAAGAATCTTTTTAAAAAAACAAAAAATAAAACAATGTTTTATATTACTATATGTGTATCAATTCTAAGCAAATACACATATGTTGGAAACATATGATCTGGAAGTCTGTTTTACAGTCAGGCTTACTTGATCCCGTGAGTTTGGCAGTCGGATCCTGAAGCAAAGATGAGGATTGATGTCTTCATCCTCAGAGCTTACTCCTGCCGCTGAAAAGATTCACATTGGCAAATGCACGGAGTGCCACCAAAGCAGACAGAACCCAAGGCTTGTTCTGGCTTGGATTTGGCCTCTTAGTTGTTTTTGTTTGTTTGTTTGTTTTTTAAATTTCTACTTCTGTAATAAAAGGCCAGGTTTTAATTAGACAAAGGCAAAGAGACGCCTTACAAATTCCAGGCTGGATTTAGGGTGAGGAGCACCCTCTTGTGGCCTAGTTGTGTATTTCTCTTTCTGTGCACTACTTCTGTTTCTGCTCTTTAGGACAGACCTGGCTGACGTGAAGGTCTCACCAGACCCTGCAAAGCTGTCTTTCCACCTTCAGACCCAAACGCTCTCTCCAACAACTCAGCCCACTCAACTCTCCTTACTGTGTCAGTGTTTACCCAAGTCCTTGGCTTCTTCCATCTATGGTCTCTTCTTCATGAAAAGTCAGACAGTGACAAGAAAACTTATGGGGTTTTATGGCTTTAAATTCCAGCATAGGTATTTACTGTGTATATGATTTTGATCAGGCTAATTTATATCTCTAAGCCACCATCCCTTTTATAAAATAAGGTAACAGTACAGACCTCAAAGAGCTTCGGGGACAATTGGACAAGGTGTGCTAATGTAACCTGTTAATACCAGCACACTACATATGCTAAGTAAATCCTGTGACATATTAAGAAATGAGTCAGAAGCTGGGTGGCGGTGGTGCACTCAGGAGGCAGAGGCAGGTGGACTTCTGAGTTTGAGGCTAGCCTGGTCTACAGAGTGAGTTCCAGGACAGCCAAGGCTACACAGAGAAACCCTATCTCAAAACAAAACAAAACAAGTCAGAATATAATTTGTAGCTAAGGTATTTGAAGTGAGTTACTAAAACTAAGATGGAGAATTCCCCTAAATGCAACACTAGCTGATATAGTGAGGTCTTTCCCAATGCCAGCTACCGTCAAACTTGTTCAAGTTTCATAGCTCTCAATAGAAATAACAGCCGGTAGTCACTCAACTTTGCGAATGCCAGGAGGGAGACAAGCTCTTCATATACTTTGCATATTTTTTCACAACAACACCCAAAAGGAAGATTTCACTATTGTTACCTCCGTTCTTCAGATGAGGAAGCTGAAGCCTCAGCAGTTTAGGGGAGTGTCTTAGGGTTTTACTGCTGTGAAGAGATACCATGACCAAGACAACTCTTATAAAGGACAACATTTAATTAGGGCTGGCTTACAGGTTCAGAGGTTCAGTCCATTATCATCATGGTGGGAAACATGGCAGCATCCAGGCAGGCATGGTGCAGGAGGAGCTGAGAGTTCTGTGTTTTGTTCTGAAGGCAAACAGAAGACTGTCTTCCAGGCAGCTAGAAGGAGGGTCTCAAAGCCCACCCCCACAGTGACACAACACACTTCCTCCAACAAGGCCATACCCACTCCAACAAGACCACACATCTTAATAGTGCCATTCCCTGGGCCAAGCATTTTCAAACCACCACAGGGAGATAGCACAGTTAGTAAGGTGCGTGCCACATGATCAGTAGGGTCTCACTCAGGTCCTCAGCATCCATATAGAAGCCAGGAGTGCCAGCGACACAGGTAACGCCTGCACTGTTCGTGGGATGGGGAGGCGGAGACAGGCAGATTCCTGGAGCTCATGGGTTAGCTAACCTAGCTGGATCTTTCGGTTCAGTGAGAGATCCTCACTCTAATAAACGGTGGAGAATGCTCCATGAGGGGCATTCATACTGACCTCAGGCCTCCATAAGCATGTGCTCTGGCATTCAGAGTGCATCTATCCATGAAAACCAGAGTGCATCTATCCACGAAAACATATGTACAAAAGAGGCTTCTGCACTTGGCTGGAGGTGTTGTAGCTGAGGAGTGTCAAGGCATGCACCCCGCATTGAAAGGTAAGTGCCTTGACTCCCTGCTTTTCCTACATACTATCTTTAATCTCCAAAGAACACTGAGATGTAGGTTTTGTTCTGTCACCTAAAATGTACAGCTGAAAAAAATAAAGACAATTGTGATACAGTTTTTTTGTTCAAGGACATACAGAAAGGATGTATCAGAGTTGGGGTTTGGAACTATGGCTGACGGACTACAAAACCCACATTCCCAGCTTCCTATTAGATTGCTCATACCTCAAGAGTATTTACAGTGGTTATTTTAAGGTTACTATTGCTATGACAAAACGCAGTGACCAAATCAACTTGGGGAAGAAAGGGTTTATTTGACAACCCTTCCACATTGTAGTCCGCCACCAAAGAAAGCCAGGACAGGAACATGAAGGCAGGAGCTGATGCAGGGGCCGTGGAGGGACACTGTTTACTGGCTTGCTCAGCCTGCTTTCTTATAGAATCCAGGACCACCAGCCCAGGGGTGGCCCCACCCACAATTGCCTGAGCCCTTCACTATCAATCATTAAGAAAAAGTCCCACAAGTTTGCCGAAAGCCCCTTTTATGAAGGCAACTTAACTGAAGCTCTCTTTTCTCTGGCGACTCATGCTTGTGTCAAGTTCGCATAAAACTAGTCAGGACAGTAGAGCAAAGCAACCAAGTATTATATTAAGATTATTCAGCAACAGGGATTAAAGTGTTTCCAACAACCACGACGATTCAATCTCTGTACAAACGTATTTACATAAAAATGGCTAGTATCTGCTGTCCATTGTTGGATCCTGGATCTGAGTTAACAGTTCTAGGTTTATTGTCTCACTGATGCCTCACATAAACCTGCCACATGAATGCTATTACTATTCTTATTTTACAAGGGAAGAGGTGAGGAATAGAACTCTTCCAAACCACTCCACTAAGTTGTGAGTTGGAACTTGTAGTTACAACTGACAAACTCTCTCCTGCCCAACATTTGGTCGCTGTAGTCACCCTCTTTCCTTTTCCTTACTTTACTCTCTCTAGCTCAACCCAGGTCTCCAAGCTTCTTCGCTTCTTCTTCTAATCTAGGTTCCACCCACTAGGCGGCACCGTCACCGCAGAACCAATGGAAAGAGTCAGAATAGTACCGAGAGGCGTTGACCGTGTAAAACTTGTTCCGGTACCAGAGCTCTGAGACCAAGAGGCACTCATTGGCTGACGTCATCTGAGAGGCGGCCGATAGGGGAGTTGCCCGCCGGTACTCGCGATGCCTTTTGGGAGTTGTAGTCTCAGAGATCGGGTTCCCGGGCAGGCGGCGCCAGGACTCTGCGTCCCAGCATCCCCTGCAAGAGCCCGTGAGCACTTCCGCCCTGTTGTGAAGTGGGTGTCTCTGTGGGTGAGTCTGGGTGGCGGATGGGGTGCAGCTGAGACTCAGGCGCTGGGCTGGAGGCTTTGGAGGTGGTGGTACCCGGGGGATAGGGGAGCTGGGAAGGAAGGTGAGAGGGGAAAGCAGCGTGGCGTGTGTGTGTGTGTGTGTGTGTGTGTGTGTGTGTGTGTGTGTGTGTGTCTCGGGGCGGGAGTGGGGGCGGGCTGAGGAGGCAGCGTCTGGAGATGGGCAGGGTCACCGAGGGGTCGGGATGAAGAGTGAGTTGGAGAGGCGGGCAGTGAGGCGGGTCTTCCAGAGGTCTGTGGGTGAGGTGGTAGGATGCGTTTTGGCTGTGTGGGGAAGTCACCTTAGGGTCTAGAAAAGCACGGTCAAGGGGAGAGAGGCTTCAAGGGCCCTGGCAAAGAAGTGGAGAGGCCCAAAGCTGGAAGTCTGCCCTTAAAATAGTGCTTCATTCTCTACACTCGAGTTCATGTCATCTGTGACTGGACTGGCTATTGTGTACCACCCCAAACCTAAACTTCTTTCCTCATAACTGATGGAAGTGAAAGGCATCTTTATCTACTGACCCACCCACCCTCTACTGACCCACCCGCTCTCCACTAACCCGCCCACTTGACCTCCTTGTTTTACCTGCTGATTCCGCTTGCGCCTGCATTCTTCCACACTCACACCGCTCGCGGTTGCCATTTCTTTAGTATCTCTTAAAATTGCCTCGGTCGTCCGAGAGCCTCCGCAGAAGTGTCCACGTTTTCATTTCTCCAGCTCCGACAAACATTGCAGCCAATGTGATCTGTTGAAACCTTCAACTCTGATTGTACCTTCTGTTCGTTCTCCAGCTTGGAATCCATCCCTGGCATGCAGCACGTGTTGAATGAAATCTGATCTAATAGATTCTTCATAATTCCCTTTGCAGCCCACTTTTCCCATACTTCATACTCTGAGGCTGCCAAAGTGTTTCCCATTCTCTGGGCGGGCCATTTTGGTTCTTCACTATTACACAGCCTGTCTCTCTGCTGTACCCATTCCCCATTCTTTCTGCAGAGAACCATGCAAGAACCAATTCAACAGTTTCCTTAAGCAAATCTTTTACCTCCAGCTTCCCAGCTCCCATATCATACAATATTTATGACATTGGATTAATATAATTATCTGTGACTTTCTTTTTTGTCTCTTCCACTAGATAGCATCATCAGGACAGGGAGTGTCTGGATCATCTCCATTTTCCTTTGTCCAGCCCAGAACAGTAAACACCTAATGTAGATCAAGCAAATGAGTAAATGCGTGTCAAATGTGGGCCAAAGCTCCAGGACTATGAGCTTCAATCTTCTTCCTGACATTGATGTCTGCTGGGAGCTGAGGCTGTTGGTTTAAGGACAGTGTTGGCCAACACATAGGGATGTATACAGCGGTTTCCTTTTCCTGGGGCCTTGCAACCATTGCTAATTGATCACAGCATATATTCATACGGAACTCGTTTCTCAGCAGACTACTCTAAGTTACCCCCATGATGGAGGATGGTCTGCTAAGTGAGGCCTATCTGCTGTCCCCAGTTCAAGTCCTTAGATGGGACTCGCACCCCTTACAGTAATAGATTGTACAGTTAACCCTAGTAGGACTGACAACCATTGGGAGATCCCGGATTTTTACTGTCTCGAGGTCCCCAACCAATCTGGTCCTTTCTCTGGACCTGGGGAGCATCTTGTCTCCCACTCCTGTTGTTACGGAGTGGGTGGAGGGGGGGAACTTAGCTCCACATTTACATCCAGTGCCCCAGTTGTCAAGGCCCTGCTCAGCTTCCCCGTGGTTAAGTGGAACCAATTAAACATTTTTTAAAAATCAAATATAAGAACTTCATACAATGAATTCTGGTGGCCCTGATTTTGATTGAGCACCCTTCCATCCTTTGGGGACTCTGCACCCCTCCTAAGTCTTCCTGGGAACTGGAAGATAAGCCTTCTGTCTAGGATAATGCTGTAAGAAAGACACCCTGCTTCCCGGTGACAAGAAAAGCTCACAAAACTAAAAGCAGGCTGGTAGGAGTGGAGATGTAGGGGTCAGTACCATAAGAGGAGACATAGTGGGAACCCACATGGGATGAAGTCTGCCTTCATGCTTTATTTAATCCTCACGTGTCTGAAGCAATTCTGGCTGTTGTTAGCATCTGAACTCTAGAGGTCTAGTTTCTCTTGGAAAAGGCAGAAGAACTGGAGACATCCTGGGCCCGGGCCCTCAAGGCTTCACGGTGGGTCACAGTCCCTGCCCATCACCCATATTTACTTTTTCCGTTTCAGGCTTGCTGCTTGCTTAGTCTGCTCTTGTTTCACAAGTTAGCCTGGGATAGGAGCTGGGTAGGACAGGAGGCTGTCTGACCTGCACAGAGGCGTAGCAGCTAAGAGGCAGAAGTAGTTGTAGAGTCTCGCTCTTCCCTGGATGTTCTTTCTGGCTCCTATAGCGTAGTTCCAGCAGGTAGGAGGATGTAATGGGATTCTAGAAAATGGTGGGAGATTGACGGGGGCTTAGGTCCTAACTCAGATACTTGGTGGGCTTAGGACTTTTTCTACCCCCCCCGCCCCTCTCTTTTTCCCTTCTCCCCACCTTCTCTCTTTGAGAAGCTCCCCACCTTCTCTCTTTGAGAAGCTGCTTCTATACATCACAGCTTGGGAGTCCTGAAGGACTCAGTGAGTCCTTCACTAACAGCCAGGTTTTCTAGTGTGACCATGAGGCAGAAGAATTGACTTCTGTCTGATAATGCAGTAGGAAAGACAGCCTGTTTCTGTTCAGAGACAAGAAAGGCTCACAAAGCTAAAGGCAGGCAGGGAGTACCAGAGACATGGGGATCAGCACCACATGCTCACTCTGGAATAGATGTGGGTGGAATCAACTCAGAGACTTAGAGAGTGCGCTTTCTCTCTCTGGTCTTCCTGGGTCATGGGTGTTACAGGCCAGTGACGTTCAGTTTAGCACTGACGACACTCCACATCCTTGTCTGGAGGATTCTGTGCAAATATAGATGGAGAATGCTTAGCACTGTACTTAGTGCCAATAAAAGGCACCTCTTGGAGACCTGAAGGTATCTCTGGTGGCCTCAGGGCTGGAAAATGCCCTTACCCAGCTTCTGGCTGACCTTGTTGACCTCACTTCCCCCACAGTAGTCTATAGTCCGTATAGAAAGATTGATACATGATTCCGACGGGTTTCTGCCATCTGTTTGAAATGAACCTTTGAGGTTTTTAGGATCTCTCTCTGAAAAGATGTCCTTGCTCTGGCTTGGTGACTGGTGGCTGCTCATTGCCTGACAGGTGTCTTCTTTATGGAGGAGCATAGTAGCCTTTGCTTGCCAACTTACCATCTGTCCCTAGACTGTAACTTTGTGAAAGCTGAAGGGACTCTCTGTCCCAGCCATTGTTGGGTCTGTAGCTCCCAGTACAATGTAGGACAGATGATGGGCATTCTCTGAATGCCTGACAGGTTAGTCCTTGTGTATGACAGTGACAGATAATGTGTTTGGATTAGTGTGTCAGGAAAATGTATGTGTGTTTTTTTTTAAAGTTATGAAATGTTAATTCTTTAATGAATATTCTAGACTTTTGATATAATAGATTAATATATTTAATACAAGGCAGCAAACTCTTTAATGGCTCTGCTGTTTATTGTATATAGGCTGGGTACTATACTGGCTTGGTATACAGTGTAGTGGCACTGTCCACTGTAGGGATAGGTGACTGCAAAGCATGGGTGAGCATTTATCTCAGAGCCATGTGTCGGCTGCTTTGGGAACAGGAGCAGGGATGGTGGTGAGGCATGTCAGAGCACACCAGGGGACTCTTCCTGGCGGAAGTGTCATGTGATTTGGTAGCAGAGGGATGGACAGAAGGTCATGTCTTCTCTAAGCATCTTCCTAAGTATGCAGGAGTCTTTTTGGCAGTTTCTATTTTTTTGTCACCCTTGCTTTGTCCCCACACATCCCAGTCATATGGCCCAGAATACCAGATGCCGCTATCCTTCGCCTTTGGTTCTGCTGTGCCATTCCTACGTAGATGCAGCTAATGGCCTCCTTCTGTTGGGTGTGTCGTATGCCATCAGACTTGTGACTACGAGAGCTTGTTTTCTGAGAGAATCCAGTGTGGGTGTCATCATAGAGGCTGTGCCCCCCTTGGGTGCTAAGGTGCACATGGCTTTACAGAGTGTAATAGAAGATAGTGTCACGGAAAGGTGGGAGTCGGGGAGAGAGGGACCGTTCTGACATGGGCAGGCAGCCTGTTGTCCTTTGTCTAGTGTGATCCCATCCTCATGAGCTCACAGCTTCACTGTCTGCTGGGTTTCCTCCATGTGCAGAGCACTGAGCCTGAGCCTTCAGAAGCTGTGGTCTGGGCACTGTGGTAATTACAACAGGGTGATCACGGTTGCAAGGGAGAGCATCCGGTGCCATGGAAGCCAAGGACGAGTCCTGTATCAGGGAACAGGAAGGCCTTGGGAAACATGCAATTTCAGAAGAGACCTAGGTAGGTGAGGAAGGGCTGGCTGTGGCTCCATGGAGCTTGCCATAAAAGATGACAACTCAGGATTTTATTATTTATTTGCTTTATTTATTTATTTTTGTTTTTTGAATTGGAGTTTTGGTTTTTGGCTGTGGTTGCTCAAGCTGGTCTTAAACGTAGACTCTCCCTGCCTCGGCCCCCCGATTGCTGGGGATGGTGCATTTGGTTTTGACCTATTGCATATGAGGTATCTAGAGGAGAGTCACGTGGAAATGTTGGAGCCAAGAGGTATGCAGACAGCTTTGGCCAGTGTTTTGAGAAACTTCAACTTAGAGATGGTGAATAATGTCAGGCATGTGGGATGACTGGAGAGAGAGGGGATTTTGCCAGATGACCATCTATAGACGAGGACCAAGGCTCAAGTCTCAGAAGGCAGATCTCACGGAATAGGTGACCTCTTGGGGTCCTGCTTTGGGGAAGGTGTAGAAGGGAGGAAGGCCACACTAGGGTCAAAGCCCAGAGGTCCAGGGTTCTTGGATCAAACATTTTGGTGTGTCCTGAGAGATATAACATGGTGCTGTCTTCTTGTAAAGTGAGCTAGGTGCTGGCTTTGGTGCCTGATCGTGGTCTCACTCCCTGCCCTTGCAAAGCAGTGTCTCTGAGACTTCCTGTGTCAACACAGGTCATGGAAGGTATGAGAGAAGCAGAGGAAGCAGTGCTCCTGGGTCATCTCCCTCACTGTGTCCTTTGTCTTTCTGTCTTCACAGTCTTGGGGTGCAGTCCCTCCCCAGGAGTCCTTGAAGGACACATTGTCAATGCTGGAAGCCACCGGATGAGGACAGCCTGCTGAAGTGAAGCATCCAGGCCAGATGATGGCTGTGGCCTCACCTCCACCAGAGGCCGAAGACCTCCTGATTGTGAAACTGGAGGAGGACTCATGGGGATCAGACTCTAGACCCGAGAAGGAGAGCCATGGCCCTGTCCCTGGCCCTGAGGTTTCCCGCCGGTGTTTCAGGCAGTTCCAGTACCAGGATGCAGCTGGACCCCATGAGGCCTTCAGCCAGCTCTGGGCTCTCTGCTGTCGTTGGCTGAGACCTGAGCTTCGCCTCAAAGAACAGATCCTGGAACTGTTGGTGCTGGAGCAGTTCTTGTCCATCTTACCCAGGGAGGTGCAGACCTGGGTGCAGGCACGGCACCCTGAGAGCGGGGAGGAGGCAGTAGCCCTGGTGGAGGACTGGCACCGAGAGGCCTGGGCAGCCGGACAGCAGGTGAGGCTAATAGCCTGTTCTCCTGGAAGCTGGTTAAGCAAGGTAGTGGGCCTGAGATTGGGTTAATAATTGCCCCCAAATCGCAGTAATAGCTATCATTGAGTAACTACTGTTTTCTGAGCCCTGCTGTGTAGCAGGTAGTATTCCAACTGCTTGACTTCTATGAACTCATTTAATTCTGCTACAGGTGAATAAGGTGGGTTGGTACTGTTAGCCTAATTTACTAGTGAGGAAATGGAGGCGAAGAAAAGATAGATAATTTGTTCAAAATCACCAGCTGCTGGATTGTAGAGGCAAAATTCACACTTGGCAAGGCCCAACTAGAGGGTGTGCGCTTAACCACCAGTGAGACTGCCTCCCAGTTCTGTTCCGTGTATCTCATCTGTTTTAAGCTGGTGTTTAACACAGTCAGCACATGCACCTGGATCTCTTTGAATGCTTATAGCAGCACATTGACAGAGATAGTTTTACTGTTTCCAATTTGTAGAGTAAGATTCTAAGAATCAGATAGGACATGGAGGTCACTCAGAGAGAGAACCAGAGCCTCAACCCCCCTGATCTTTGGATTTCAAGGTCATGCATGCCCTTGTCCACTACAGAACTGATGCCTCATCTGCAAATGTGCAGTTTAAAATGCTTCCGAGGGTGAGGCCCAGGTGGGCATTCACTGACCTTCCTTGAGCATCTACTGTGCTTCAGGCAATGGTCTGAGCCTTTCATATGTGAAACCACTGGATGCTGTTTTTCAAAGGAGCTAACTGCTAGGTAAGTAACTTGTCCTAATTTGTGAGTGGTAGAGCCGAAAAGGGGAGGGGCATTTTGGATTCCACATTTGCAGTTTCAACAATTTACAAGCAACTCTGAGAGCCTATGACTTAATATGTCATTTTTCTATGGCACAGAATTTGTATTCGGCTTGCAGCCGCCTTGAATAGTCAGCCCCTGTAGCTGGCTTCAGGCTGAGGCAGCCTTTTGGAACCTTCACCTCAAACCCTTGTGCCTCTGCACTTGATACAGTCAGGAATCCCCATGGCCTCGTACTTGACCACATTTGGTTGTGAGGATTCTGTGTTTGAGACTACATATGCTGTAAATGACAAGGTTCTTTGTCTGTTTCAACTGTAAAGCTCTGTACAGATGAGAGAGTGGAGCGAGGGAGGGCCAAGGTCGGTGGCTCTGCCCCTGGGCTCCTTTACAGACTGGCAGAGACTTCCAAGAGCACAGCTTGAACGCATGCCTCTTAGTGTACCCCAAGTCCCAGTGTTATATCTTTCAAGAAGCCTTAAGTGTCAGAGAAGAAACTGGAAGCCTTGGGACTCTGGAGCTGGAGGATGAAGAATGTGAGTCCCCGAGATGAGGATTGACTTAAGATGCTTTCAATATTCCATTTGTGAAATGAAAGCCAGACTAGGGCTAGCTTTTCAAGTGACACCCCCCATGAAGTAGCCAAAGGTTGAATCCTTCTAAAGTAAAGAGAAGAAATAAAGCAGTGGTGTCCTCTGGTCCCCCTCTGGTCCATGACGTCCACTTTTATTCTCCAGCTTCTCTGCCTCCTCCTGGGTTCTCATAGTAGTGGGTGCACGGGGAGAGCCTTCCTTCTTCAGAGCATGTGCCAGCTTATGGCCTTGCGCTGCAAGATCTCTGAGTCGTTGTCTTCCTTGCTGGAGGCAAAATCTAATTCTTCATTAGAGAATGGACTTTATGCTCCTCAGGGTGAACCTCCCCCTGCGGTCTGTGCCTTCATTCAGGGCTAAGTGGCCCTAAGATGTTTCCCTATCAAGGGACTTTGAGTACCACTGTCTTACAATCTTTAGCTCACTTCGTCTGGAACCCCACTTTTCATGAGGTATTCTGATGAAGTGTGTCATTTTTAAGACAGTTTTTTGGTTTAGAGCTGAGTGGCTAGTACAGTGTTCTCAGATGTAGTCTCCATCACTGTCCTCATCCCTGTCAGAGGAGAATGTTTATTACCCCAGTGAGCCTGCACCCACATCATCACTCCCCCCTCCCCAGCATGTATGTCACACTGAGGCTCACTGCCAGTGGTATGCATTGAATGGACTTTGGCAGGCACATGACAACATGTGTCCACTATTATGGTGTCGCACATAGTAGGCTCATTGCCTCAACAGTCCTGTGTGTTCTGCTTACTGATTCCTTCTCCTCTCAGTGTCTGGCAACCACTCATCTTTCTACCATCACCTAGAGTGGCCTGTCCCTGAATGCCACAGAAGCGAGGTCACACAGTCTGTGACCTTTGTGCATTGGCCTCTTTTACTAAGTAATGCATGCTTCTGTGCCTGGCTTGTTAATTGCTTTTCTTTTTAGCACTGAATTCTGTTCTGTTGTCTGGATGTACCAGTTCCTCCGGTCAAGACAGAAGGATGTCTTGGTTGTGTCTATATTTTGGCAGATATGATTGACAGCACTGTAAGTGTCATATGTACGTTTTTGTGTGCACATAAGTTTTCAGACCATTTGGGTAAAGATGAAGAATTGCACTGTTGGGTCTTATGGCAAAGGGGTGTTTATAGTCCTGCAAGAAATTGTTGAACTGTTGTGGAACGTGGCCCTACTCTTCTACATCTTTTGTTGGCAGTCAGCATGGGTTTCTGTGGTTGTGAAGTGGTCTCACATTTTAATTTGTCATTTCTTATATGTGTATGCCTGTGCGAGTTTGTATGCACATGTTAGAGACCATGGGTTGATGTCAGGAATCTTCCTCAATTGTTTCTCCATGTTAGTTTGAGACATGGTTGCTTACTGAGCCGCTAATTTACCGATTGGCTAGAGTGGCTGTACAGTGAGCTCCAGGGATCCTCCTGCATCCTCCCCTCGGGCTGGGGTAACAAGTGCACACTGTTGTGTACCTGGGTGCCAGGAATCAGAACTTAGGTCCTTCTCCTGCTATGGCAAGCACTCTACTGACTGAGCCGTCCTCCTGCTACTCGGTTTGCAGTTTCTCTTTCTTTCTTTCTTTCTTTCTCTCTCTCTCTCTCTCTCTTTTCTTTTTTCTTTTAGGATTTTACCATTTTATTAGTTTAAAAAACGAAGAGCACAAGCAACAGAATAAACTAGGGAGGAACTGAGTAAAAACAATGGCAGAGTTCAGCAAGGACTGTCCTTGCCTCCCTTGAACCCGAAGAAATGTTTGCCATTTGTGTTCAGATGTAGACTGACACATGGACTTGTGGCTGTCGGAGCCATCGTCCTGTAGCTCCAGTGGCAGCAGGGTCTTCTCCTCTCTGGCCTTCTGGGAGCTGCTTGCTAGGGTGCTGACCTTACGAGGCCTAAAGCTCTTTAGAGGCTCTTGATAGACTTTGGTGATGACTCTGCGCTTCCTTCTTGTCTCTTCTTTTTCTCCATCACTGGATGGTTCATCTCCTTTATCAATGTCAAAGTCAGAATCTATCTCATCCTCAGTATCAGACTGGTTTCCTTAATACTCATCACCTCCAGATTCCTCGGTGAAACCCCCATAAATTGTCTGGTAGAATTCATCTTCCTCCTTTGCTTCCAGGAACCCAGAAAGCCTGTTCCCAGCAGTTTTCTGTGGGGCCTGACCCCCAGCCAAACTCATACCATTTATAGAGACTGCGCTGTCACCAGCAGCCCTGTGCCCGGCTCAGGGTTCTCGCAGATCAGCTCGATTTACAGTTTCTTAATGATTATAAACACCATTTCATATGCTTGGTTGGCATTTGTAAGTCTTTGGTGAGGAGCCTGGGTTATTCTGGTTCTTTTGCCTCTCCATGTAAACTTAGAATCAATGTTAAACAAAGATCCAACAAAAATTCTCAATAGAATACTTACAAGCTAAATTCAAGAGCATGTCAAAAATACCATCTACCACAGTCAAGTCAGCTTCATCCCAGAGATACAGGGATGGTTCAACAGTAACTAAATGTAGTCTTCTACATAAATTGATTTAAGTGCAGAAACCACAGGATCATCACATATGCAGAATATGACAAACTCCAACATCCCTTCTTAATAAGAGTTCTAGAAAATTGGCAAATACAGGGGACATACCTCAACATAATGGGTATGATACAAGCCCATAGCCAACATCAAACTAAATGGAATATTTCCACTGAAATCAGGAACAAGATAAGACAAGAGTATCCTCTCTCTCTTCTCCTGTTCAATAGAGTGCCTGTGTTCTTAGCTAGAGCAATAAGACAGGAGAGAGATAAAAGAATCAAATAGGAAAGGAAAATGTCAAAATACCCAGTTCTTAGCTGGTAAACGCATTAAAAAAACTATTAGGATACAAAATAAACACACAAAAATCAGCTTCCTATATGCAAACAGCAAACACTGAAAGAAATCAGGGAATTATATTCACAATTACCCCCCACACCCCCCAAAAACCCAACAACCTTGGAATAAATCTAATTAAGAAACTGAAAGACTTGTACAATGAAAACTTTAAGATACTGAAGAAATTGAAGAAGATACCAGAAGATGGAAAGACATTCCATGCTCATGGATTGGTAGGTTAATATTGTGAAAGTGGTCATTATACTGAAAACAATCTATAGATTCAATAAAGTCCCCATCAAAAGCCCAAATAGTTCTTCATAGAAATTGAAAAAAATCTTAAATTTATATGGAAACACAAAAGACCCAGGATAGCTAAAACCATCCTGAATAATAAAAACAGTGCCGGAGACATCACCATCTCTGATTTCAAGTTATACTACAGAGATATAGTAATAAAGCCAACATGGTTCTGGCATCCAAACAAACACATTTGATACATGGGATAGAAATGAGGACCTGGATAAAAAGCCCACACTTCTACAGCCACCTGATTTTGACAGACAAGCAAAAAATACACACTGGAGAAAAGACAACTATCTCAGTCACCGTTCTATTGCTGTGAAAAGACACCATGACCAAGGCAACTTGTAAAAGGAAGTTTCAATTTCAGAGGGCAAGTCCATGACCATTGAGGGGGGAAGCAAGGTGGTGTGCAGGCATGCTGCTGGAGCAGCAGTTAAGAGCTTACATCCTGATGAGCAAGATGGAGGCAGAGAGAGAATGAAAGTGTATTGGAGGATATTTGATCACACTGTGAACCCCAAGATTATGAACTGGAAAAACCTGTTTCTTATTGTGGTGTGGCTCAGCCTTTGATCCTAGAGCTTTCTGTTTACTGTAGACAAGTGCTTGTCTGGCTCAGCCCTAGCACACACCTTTAATCCAAGAGCTTCATAAAGTCAACCCTAGGTCAAGAGGCAGAGCAAGTAACCGGCCAATAGGGAGTGAACATAAGTAAACAGAAAGGTGGGTGTTTTGAGTTGAAGGGTATTTAAGACAGTATGGAGAAGGAGAAAGCTTTCTCCTTCAGGGAGGTCAATGGAGGAGGAAGGTCAGCTGGGTGCTTTCTCTGCTTCTCTGTGCTAGCGGGCATTCACCACAGCATCTGGCTCCTGAGGCTTCATTTGGCAAAATCGAACAGCTGGGATTTTTGTTTTAAAAACAAGACAGGACCTGCTGTGAGCTTTTGAAATCTTAAAGCTCATCTCCCCATGATATACCTTCTCCAAAAAGGCTACACCTCCTACTCCTGCCTGAACAGTCCACCACTGGGAACCAGACATGCAAACATATGAGCCTATGGGGCTATTTTCATTTGAAACACCACAACAGTATTGTCAGCATACGGTGCTGGTCAAACGGGATAGCATGCATGTAGAAGAAAGATCTAGATCCCTGTCTCTTACTCTACACAAAACTCAAGTCCACATGGATCAAGGGCTTTGTCTTAGTCAGGGTTTCTATTCCTGCACAAACATCATGACCAAGAAGCAAACTGAGGAGAAAAGGGTTTATTCAGCTTACACTTCCAATTGCTGTTCATCACAAAAGGAAGTCAGGACTGGAACTCAAGCAGGTCAAGGAGCAGGAGCTGATGCAGAGGCCAAGGAGGAATGCTGCTTACTGGCTTGCTTCCTTGGCTTGCTCAGCCTGCTTTCTTATAGAACCCAAGACTACCAGCCCGGGGATGGTACCACCCACAAGGGACCCTCTGCCCTTGATCACTAATTGAGAAAACACCTTACACCTGGATCTCATACAGGCATTTCCTCAACTGAAGCTCCCTTCTCTGTGATAATTCCAGCTTCTGTCAAGTTGACACACAAAACTAGCCAGTACAGACCTCAACGTAAGACCTGATAAATTGAGTCTGACAGAGGAGAAAGTGGGGGAGGTTTCAACTCAAAGGCTCAGGAAAGGGCTTTCTAAGCTGGACCGCTGCATCACAGGCATTAAGATTAACATTTGTTTTTTTCTTTTAAATATAGTGAGTATGATGTTGAACCTGAATTCACGGTCAGCTTAAGCTAACTAGAGAATTCCAGGACAGTTTGGCTATAGAGTGAGACACTTTAAAAAGTGATATTGCCACAAAAGAAAGCAGAAAGTGAAACAAATATTAACAAATGAACTAAATTCTACCTCTAGAAATAAAAAGAACAATCTGAAAGAGATGCTAAAATAGATTTAAAAAGATCAAAGACATAAAAGATTGAAGAGTAAAAGAAACCAAGACACAACAGGATAATTCTGGTAGCTTTGAAACAAAATGAAAGTAAATATCTAGAAATTGAAAAACATTTTCTGAAAATAAGACTTTTGGTTGACAAAGAAAGAAACAATGGTTTGTGGGACAGAGCTGGGGAAAAGAAGCTGAGAAATGGAGAGAAGAGACTCCAATGTAATCCAGCAGATGACAATAATAAAATAGGGTGGAGACGAGTTAGCAAAAAATAATGGCTGATCATTTCCCAAAGTAAAATACAGACTCTATAAAATGAGAAGATGCATGGATTTGATAAGAATACACGGCTAGATGGGTAGATGGATGGATAAGAAAACATAGCCTCATCCACCCCTAAATTCTCTTCTGTAAAGTAAGGAATTCAAATTACATGTGTGGTTCACGGAGACGTCTGTTCCTTTCCTGCCAGTGGTAATGAGAAAGATTTTTTCAGGCAATCGTTCCCGATCCTTGAGCACACTTGGATACTGTTCACCACCCTCATCTACTCTCCACTCAAAATAATGCATTTCTTGGTTTCCTCCACTAAGAAAACAGATCTCATACCTAACATCCACAACCCAATTCTGAGTCAAAACTCGTCTAAATGACAGAAGTAGATTAAGAAATGATGACAGTTTGGAGTTAGCACAACCCCAGCCTTCATCTTCCTGACTGTCTGCACGTCATTTAAGCAACCTAAACGACAGTTTCCTTATCTATGAAGTGGAATGATAATACATGCTTTATGTATTTTATTATTCCACTTTAAAGCCAACATAAACATATCTGACATATGGAAAGCACTCAATAAAAGTTATTTAAATCAAAAAAAAAAAAAAAAAAAAAGAGAGATTAACATTTGACAAACAGGACCTTGTGAAACTGAAAGACTTCTGTCCAGCAAAGGACAGCATCGTCTGAGTGAAGAAACGGCGGCCTATGAATGAGGGAAACTTTACCAGTTATACATCTGATAGAGGGTTAGTATCTAGGATTGACAACAAACAAAACAAAACAATCCCACAAAACCCAAAACGACAAATAGACAAAAACCAATTAAAATTTGGAACATGGTACTATACAAAGAATTCTCAAAAGTTTCTACACAAGTTCTCCAAAAAGTTCTCTAAGAAAGTTCTTTCTTGTTCTCTGAAAAGTTCTCTCTTCTCCTCCTAACCTTGCTCTTTTCTCCTGCTCTGATGTAACAATCATATGCCCTTGCTCCCAGTCCCTCACTCCCAACGCCTTTACTCCCAATGCTCTGCCCTTACTTCTAAGTTCTTGAGTTCAATTCTGTCTCCTCTTTGTTCTCAGCACTTCTACATCTTTCAGAATACATAATCACATGGTAAAAATTTCACAAGTCTACACATAAATTCAAACCATAAATTGAATAATAATGTCATAAATCAAATAAGTTTATAACACAGACTGTTTATATGTATATCTGGCTAAACATTCATCTGTCACTAGCTCAATAGGTTCATGGAGAGTTAAAAGCCATGGTTTTTGTGATTAAGGTATTAGTGAAGTTTTTAGACAAACTCAGTCAATATTTTATCTTCTGCACTTGCACCTACAGTAAATCTTTAGTTCCCTTTTTATGATCTTCGGTTAATTGTTTTACAACCTCCTGGGATGTGCTCTAAGTTGTAGATGCCTGCTTGCTATCTCAGAAGCAATTAACTCATGACACTTGAAGACTGGCAGAGTTCTCATTGCAGTTTTGACATCGGAGAGGACTTAATAGTAGTCTTATTATAAAAGAGCTTAGTAATTACTAATATAACTTTAGGAATTCTTATAGGAATATATATATACCTAGTAACAACAGGAAAAGCATATTAATAGCAGGAATCTTTCCTAAAATGAAGTCTCCTCGGCCTTGCCTAGAGAAGCAATTCCGTCATTAACATTCCATGGCGGAACCATCTCAGGAAGATCACCTGCTAGTTGTTAGCCTTTCCTTGATGGCTCCTGGCAAAGTGCAAATTAGAACTGTTTTGAGATTTTATCTTACCCCAGTCAGGATAGTTAAGAATAAAACAACCAGCAGCAGCAGCAGCAGCAGCAGCAGCAGCAGCAGCAGCAGCCAACCTATAGTGTGCATAATGGGGGAAGGGAACACTGACTTACTCTTAGTGGAAGTGCAAACTGGTAGAGCCACTGTGGGCATCAGTGAGGAGGTTTCCCACAAAGCTAGCAATAGATCTGTCATGTGATCCAGCTATGCCACTCCTCAGCATATTCCTGAGGGACTTTATCCTGCTACAGAGATACTTTCTCATCCACGTTCATTCTGCTTTACGCACAATAACCAGATAATGGAAACAGCCCAGATGTCCTTCTGCTGACGATAATGGAGAATGAAAATGTGGATGGATATAGTGGAATGTTATTTAACTGATAGGAAAATGAATTATGAAATTCACAGATAATGGTTGGGGCTCTAATTAATCACTTTGAGTGATGTAACTCAGACCCAGAAAGACAAATGTTGTATGTTCCCTCTATGTGTGGGTGTTAGCCTTGGCAATTTAGATGTGTGTTCATTTTATTTTATTTTTTGGCAGGTTCTGGGGTCCGAGACAGGGTTTCTCTGTGTAGCCCTGGCTGTCCTGGAACTCACTCTGTAGACTACACTGGCCTGGAACTCAGAAATCCACCTGCCTCTGCCTCCCAAATGCTGGGATTAAAGGCGTTTTCTACCATTGCTTGGCTTAGATGCGTATTTAAATTGGAGTCCCCACAGAAATCAGGAAAGTAGTAAGGGGCCATGGGGTATTAGTTACTTTCTGATATTATGACAAAATGCCATGACCAAAAGCAACTTGGAGGTTCAAGCCCATATTTCAGCTCATAATCCATCATCAAGGGAAGTCAGGGCAGGAACTCAGGCAGGAGCTAAAGCAAAAAACCATGGAAGAATGCTGCTTCCCTGCTTGCTTTGCCTTCTCTGGCTTGCTCAGCTAGCTTTCTTATACAACTCAGGCCAACCTACTTAATAATGGCACTGCCCAGAGTGGGCTAGACCCTTCCACTTAATGGTAAGACCCTATTGATGAAGACACTACATACTTGAATTGTAGCACAAAGAGAAATCAAGCTGGTACCAACCTGCAAGCTTCATCCCCACTAGCTAGCTTTCCTAGTGGCAGAAAGTTTGACAAGTGGCCTGGCAAGATCTCTCGGCTGGTGCACTGTTGGTGGTAATGTTATGGGGCTAAGATGGCCTGATTGGATTTAAGGCCTGCTCCACAAGATGGAGCTCCTGCTGGGTACTGTTAACTAGACTTAAAAGCCACTGACGAGGTCACAGGCCTTATGGAGAGCCAAATACTAGTATTCTGCTAAACAGACATAGTGTTAAACTGCTTCCTAAATTCTCACCTTTATTTCCGTGGATTGTTGCATCTTCTGTCATGAGTGAAACTACTTTTGCAGAAGACATGGATTAATGCAGAGATTCACAGCTTGTTACCATACAGAGTAAGAGACTGGAGTGGTCAGCTGTAACTGGGACATCTCTACCATACACCTTCCCTCAAGGCTCAGGGAGCATCATAAAGCAGGAGACACAAAATCTGTAAGAGATACAGGGGGTAGCTGCCTGCAGTGCATGGGCATGACAAGGCTGCTGCACTCATGAACTCCATGCTGGGAGCTGAACCTGGTCTTCTGGAAGAGCAGTGCATGCTCTCCGCTGTCAAGCCGTCTCTCCAGTCCTGGGTTCTTCTGGATGCAGTGCTGGTAACTCACCTCCAAGCTCCGCAACTCTCCCTGTATCCCTAGGGCTTTTTTTTGTTTTTGTTTTTGTTTTTTGTTTTTTTTTTTTTAAAGTTGTATTTTTGTGTAATTTAAAGTACTTTTAAATTTCTCTTGAAATTGCTTCCTTGACTCAAATATTTACTTGTATATTGTTTGACCCCGAGTATCTTGGGATTTTCCAGCTGCCTTTTTGTTTCTGAGTCACTTCCATGTGATCTGAGAACACAAGTGTCATGATCCTGTCCTTTCACAGTCGCTTTGGTGTGTTTTGTGGCCTGGCATGTGGTTGCCGTGGCAATGAATGGCCCATGAGGTCATATCCTGTACTGCTTCATTAGAAGTTCTCCCTTGCAGAATTCAATGATCCCTCTCCTGTTCTGCCCCACTAACGAGTCTACACACTCATTGCTCTCTTCCCTTCAAACAACTTTGGTTTTGTCTGTTCCAAGAGCACTGCTGACGTCACCAGCTGTAGTCCCCCTCTTCTGCTTCTGTCAGTTTTGCACTGTGTAATTAGAAGTACAGAGGATTAAGGTGTGTGTCATCCTTCCCTGGATGAGGATTATAATGCCTTGTGGAGTATTGACCCCTGTATTGTATCATAAAGCCACCGGTCAGCCCTGGAAACGTCTCTTGCTCTGAAGTCTGCTGTTCTGAAATTAATACTGCTTTTCTCTCTCCAGCCTCCTTCCTGTGCATGTGTGTGGTATGCATGCGTGCATATGCATGCATATTTGCATGTATGTGAGAGTGTGCTTGTGTGTGTGTGTGCTTGAGGTTGAATCATCTTTAATCACTCTTCTACCTTATTCATTGAGGCAGAGTCTCAGACCCAGAGATCATAGATATGGCTAGCTCACTAGGCAGCTGCTCTTGGGATTCCCAGTCTGCTTTCTAAAGTTGGCATTACAGACAGGCCACCATGATTATCTTGTATTTACATGGGCTCTGGGGATCTGAAGTTGACCTGAACTGCCTGTTGTGTCAAGAACTTTAACCACCAAGGCATCATCCATCCTAGTTTCTTTTGGTTAGGGTTAAATTGGTATCTCTTACTCCCTTCTTTGCCTTTTATCTGTAAGACGTCTCTGTATTTAAAGTGGATTTCTTAGTTACCACGCATATTTGGGTCTTATTTTATACAATCAAAGCCTTTTGCTTGGTTTGTTTATTTATCTTTGAAATAGGGTCTTATAGTGTAATCCAGCCTGGCCCCAAACTTAAAATCCTCCTGCCTCAGCTTCCCACCTGCTGGGATTGCAGATGAGAGAGAATAGTTAGTGTGTTCAGACCACTGGTACTTGGGTTACTATTTTTAAGTTTTGTGGTTTGATAATCCCAGCTTTCAACCATCTGACACTGGTTCATGCTTATTGCTCTTCAAAATGTTGCTTACCTTTCAGTGTTCCTTGTCAGCATTGGTTAAAAGGTGGCATATGATATCTTGGGTAGAAGGAGCTATGTAAATAAGTCTTTTATAATGTAGTGGCAGAATATGTCTAGTGAGCAGTCTGCAGCTCTGTGATCAGCCTGTGCTCTGGACTCCGAACTTCATCAGTATTTCTCAGGCTTCCTCTTTTGGGTGGGGCAGGTTGCCAGAAAGGGTGTCAGGCAGGTGCTTCCCGTCACCGGTGCAGAACAGTAGGGAGATGGAGTGGACAGCTCCTTTATGTAAAGTAGGCTATGCTCTGGCACACAGTGTTCACAGAGTACACTGGCGTGTTTCATAGTGATTCTGTCCCTACCCCACCCTGACCTGCAGAAGCATGAGGAGACTTTTCTGTGCTCTTCCCTCATAGTGAGGAAGGGTAGAGCTCTTGGAAGTAATACTCAGTAAAGCTCACCTGCCCTTGTCTCCGTGACTGGGTCTCCTGGAGCTTGACTCTCAGGTTGCCTGCCCTGTGCCTCCAGCTGTAGGGCTTTCCTGCCTGCACTGGCCCCTTCAGAGGTCTCTGCTCTTACTTCTCCTCTTACTTCTCCAGCCTTGAGGGCAGGCACAGGAACTGTGGCTTTGCTTTTCTGCTGGCTCTAAGAGCTTTGAGTTTTGTTCAGTTTGGGTTTGTTCAGCTTACTTCTTGCTGAGGCGGAGCAGTGACTTCTAAGCGCCTTACTTACTGGATTAGAAACTCGAGACGGTCCTCATGGTTGGGTCCTCGCGATTGTCTCATGCGTCTCCATTGTCAGTTGAATCTGCCTTTCTTCTGTGTTGGCAGTTCTGGTCCAAGGGTTAGTCTTTGCTGGAGTATGGTAACAGCTGGAGGAGCTGGGTGGAGAGTGAGGATCTTCCTCGATTCTGTTTGTGCAGTTTCCTCACTGATTGTAACTACTTAAGACGCAAGCAGGCTTGTAAATAGGCTTATAAATTATTTTTAATGTCACAAATTTTATGTAATTTGCTTCTGTGAATCAATAATATTTTGAATAGTGATCACCTGCTTGAAATACTTGTGTAGCTTCCCAGAATTCAGCAAGACAGACCTCATCTGATAATATAGACAGACCTCATGTGGTAGTATAAATGCCAATTTGTTTTCTGAAGTCAGTCTGAGAGCTTTCTTGTTGTGTTAAAACCCTCTTGGGATCTTAAGAATCTGTTAACTCCATGGAACACATTCATATTCAAAATCACATTCCTGTCCCATTGAAGGGACTGCACCAATCTGATGGTTGGGAGTTTTGACTTTGTGTGTAGGGACTGGAGCTGTGCGCTGGCGACTCCAGGTCCTTCGAAGAAGTTCAAGAGTTCCAGCGATTCCAGCTGCAGCCAGTGGCCCACTGCTCTGAGGGACAGCCCCGGAAACGGGTGGAGAATACATGTTCTGGCCTTTCCAAGATGCCACCTGAGTCCTTGAAAGAGAGTGGTAAGTACCAAGGATGTGGACACATAGGAGAATGCGGCCTTTCTTCCTGAGGGCTGGGCTTGGGAGGCGTGCAGAAAGGACATAAAGAATTCAAGGTACATGGTGTGATCATGTCCGATGGATGTTGTTATCGAGCAGTAAAGTTAAGAAGCTCTTCGAAACGAGATGCTTATAGCACGCCCCCCTAGCTGGAGCTATACAGAAGGGGCTGCTGTGGCAGTGGGGTGGGTGCTGCTCACAGGATGGACTGGTACCTCACACATGGCACATCACTGAAACAGCTTAGGAGTCCCATCCTCTAAAGGAGGTGAAACGGCACATGTGTGCCGGGTGCGGGGCACCCTTGGTGTGACCCCACCGTGACCTCTGGGAAGTGATTTGAGAGAACCGGAGCTTTTACCTCACGGGATTGTTTTCTTCTTCAGTTGCCCTCACACCCCTCGCCCCGGCTGTTCCAAAGATGGCGAGCACTGGAGATCGGGAGGTGGCAGCTAAGCTCCAGGTAAACTGTTTTCTTTTCATGTCATCCTTTTACTGCGTCCCACTTCCAACTGATGGCCTCCCAGGCGAAGGGGTGTAGAGCATAGGGTGTTAGCCCTTGCCCCACTGGGCCTGCTGCTACTCCCTGACCATAATGCTGGCCCCACACATGGCTGTAGCGATCTCTCTTAGGCCTGGTCAGGTTCTCAGGCTGTTTTTAAAGTGTCATTGATATTTAAGGTCCTCTGTGTATGTGTCACAGGAAATCATGAGCCCCAGTAGACAATCCAAGGAGGAGCCCTGCCAGGATCCCGCAGGAGATGATTGTGGGAACGGTGCATGCCTGGGTAAGGAAAGTGTGCTCTTCTCCAGGGCTCAGCTGGCCTATTTCTGGTACACTTAGTTCCAAGAGAAGGGTTGTCACTTCCTTAGAATGAGAGCTCTGCCCTCTCTGGACTTTCAGGGGAAGAAGAAGACCCGCTCCTTGTAGCCACCCACGGAGAGTGTCTGCAGGTTGGGATGCATGCTGTTTCTTAGAGCTGGCCCTGGGTTCACGACCTGGGTCAGGCACCTTGGTCTGGAACTGGATCAGGCTCCCTGTCTCAAAAGTTCAGTACCCACTGAGAACTCCTCTTGGGGGCAGACTCCTGCAGACTGAGGTCATGAGAGATGTGGGTAGCAAGGGCTTCCAAATGCTCAAAGCTCATGTGACCAGCACACCTTTCTCTGAAGGCCACCCATATGGAAAGCCAACACTAAAGGGCCCTTCCCGGGACGGAGGGAGGGAGACACACACACAAGTGAGGTGAGATAGGGAAGGTTGCGACAGGTTTAACTCGCTTAGACTAGGCATCTGAGGGCTGCTTACTGGACAGTGGGACCCCAATAGTGCTTGCTTCAATGAACCCATGAAGAAATGCTGAATCAGGGTACCTGAAAAGGCTTTACATCCAAATTCTTTATCTAGGTCACCTCAAACATTTACTGTAACGAAAGGCTTTCTGCTTTGTTAGGACCAGGTGCTGCTGGGAAGGTCTTCCTGTAGACCAGCTACATTGTTAGGAGACCAGAGGACAAGGGGTTCTAGGCATACTGCCTATTAGCTCAGCAATACTCTAGGGCTCTACATTCATTCCCTCCCCCCCTCACCTTCTCTCTCCCCTTCCCTACACCAGTGAGTTGAGTCTGATGGGGTTGTTTGAGGTCCTATGTTTGTCAACTGTGGAGCCATGCTAGCCACCCTGTTCTGTGAGGTATTTCATCACAACAGCATGGCAGATGAAGAGCCAGCAGGTCCCTTTCATTTTCAGTGAGGGCCCTGTGTCTTCTAAGCACCGCTTTCTAGGGAAAGCATCATGGGAGTTTTTAATCAGCCTCTTTGAGGAGAAGGGTGTGAGTTTCAGGAACAGCTTAGAGAAATACAGTCCAACAGGGTCATTTCTGCTCAGTCATTTCTGCCCTTCCTTTTGTGCAGGAGTTCCAGCTTCAAGTGTCACCCCCCAGCATGAGCAAGGACCAGAGAGTTTGGGTCTGAGCCTTATAAATTCTGGGAATGGGAGCACTGCAGATGATAGCCTGGACAGTGAACAAGACAAGCCAGCCCAGGCAGACTCAAGGGCCTGGGAAGAGCCATGCCAGTGGGGTACAGAGGACATGAAGGTGTCAGGTGTTCACTGGGGCTATGAGGAAACCAAGACGTTCCTGGCAATCTTAAGTGAGTCTCCTTTCTCTGAAAAGCTCCGGACTTGTCACCAGAACCGTCAGGTATACCGGGCTATTGCAGAGCGGCTGAGGGCACGGGGCTTCTTGCGGACTCTGGAGCAGTGTCGCTATAGGGTCAAAAACCTTCTACGGAATTACCGGAAAGCCAAGAATAGTCATCCACCAGGGACCTGCCCCTTCTATGAGGAGTTGGAGGCCCTGGTGAGGGCTCGGACAGCCATCAGAAGAACCACAAGTGGACCAGGAGAGGCGGTGACACTCCCTAGACTGGGTGACAGCGACACTGAGATAGATGACCAAGATGAAGGGAGCTGGGAGCCTGAGGAGGCCACAGAAGACTGCAGTGGTTCTGGCCTGGCCGCTGAGGAGTGTCTTCAGGGGCCCAGGATCACAGGGGGCCCAGCTCTGCTCCAGAGCCGTATTGGTAAGAACATGACCTTTAACTAGATGAATGTCAGCCAGGCTGCTGCCTCCTAAGGTTAGAGCTCGGTCTACGAGTCGGATCACTGACCCTAGAGTAAGGTGTTAGGTACCTGGGCCCTCCTCAGACTCACTCTTCTCTGCACCATGTTTCTTAGTTATAGGAGCAAATAACTCTGAAGCCTTGCTAGACCTGGAGAGATTCCAGTTGCTTCCAAAGGGTGTCACTGAGGATGCTCCCAGGTGGTACCCGGGTGATCTTGTCATTTCCGTAGGTGTGTTTTTCTTAATGCGTGTGAGAACGGCCAGTTAATTCACAGATAGCAAGTCTGGGGTAAGAAAGTGAGTTGAAATGCTGGAGTAGAGAAGAAACTGACAGTGTATCCTTGAGAGTTACTGTGTGGCAAACACCTAATCTTGCAAAGGGAGAGTCACTGACAGCCATCTGACGCTTTGGAAGCCTCATAGGCAGGAGCAGAGCCTGGGCTCCTGCCTTGTGTTCATGTAGCCCCTCCCCCACACTGCCTCCTCCGGTTATATCACTTACCTGAATGGAGACTCTACTTCAGGCCTTTCTGTCATTGACCAGGGAGGAAAGCATGCCCTCAGCTATAGTCTGCGCCTGGTTATCAAGGTCCATTGTGTCTCTGATCCTTGGGGATTCTCAGATTACATATATTGTTGAAAGGAGGACTCACAAAGGATGTATTTTGAGTGAATGTGGGGAGAATCTCGTGGATGACAGTCACTTGTCAGCTGAAGCCAAGGACTGGGTCATTTGATGCAGTTGCTAAAGCATGGCCACTCTGCCTCTCTTTCAGCAAGACTCTCTCTTGAAATGGTGAGAGAGGATGCCTTGGCCGTCTTTTCTAGCATGTTCCTGAGAATAAGCTTGGACAGTTTCTGAGATCTGGGTTCTAGATATGTAGACGTGCAGGTGACCCCAGTCCCAGTGACCTAGATAAAGCTCCTAAGTCTCACACATCTGAACTCTTCACTTCTGACAGCAGGCGTGCACTGGGGCTTCGAAGAGACCAAGATCTTTCTAGCGATTCTCAGTGAGTCCCCCTTTGCTGAAAAGCTTCGAACCTGTCACCAAAACAGCCAGGTATACCAGGCCATCTCAGAGCGGTTGCGTGCACTGGGTTTCCTGCGGACCCTGGAACAGTGCCGTTACCGATTCAAGAACCTTCTTCGAAGCTACAGGAAAGCCAAGAGCAGCCGTCCACCAGGAACCTGCCCATTCTATGAGGAGATGGACTCACTGATGCGGGCTCGGACTGTGATCAGAGCCATGGAGATGGTAGGAGAAGCCACAGGTCTTCCTGGATCTGGGCAGAGCAGTACTGAGGCGGATGACCATGAGGCCTGGGGTGAGATAGAAGATGAGGATGCCATTAGACTTCTGACTCCAGAGCCCCAGACTCCAGATGCAGGTGAGCCTGGAGTCATTGGGTAGTGACAGAATCTGCAGCCCTGTACAAAGATGGGAGCGGAAAGGACCAGGATGGGCACAGGACACACCATGACCAAATTCTCAGCACAAAGGAGATTTATTTGCCCCAGAGGGACAAAGGGCAGGGGGAGTAAGAAATAATGACAGAAGACAAGATGAATGAGAGGATAAAGAAACTGGGCGGGGCAGAGCAGGGGCGGGGTGGGGGTGGGGACAGGAGAGAGTGGTTTCCCAGGAGGGACAAAGGACTGCCTCTGGATAGAGAGGAGACACATGTGGCCCATAGGCAAATGGTTTATAAAGTTACAAGGGGAAACCCCGTGTTAGGATGGGGATTTAATTTTTCTTTCTTTCTTTTTTTTTTTTTTTTTGGTTTTTCGAGACAGGGTTTCTCTGTATAGCTCTGGCTGTCCTGGAACTCACTCTGTAGACCAGGCTGGCCTCGAACTCAGAAATCCGCCTGACTCTGCCTCCCTGGTGCTGGGATTAAAGGCGTGTGCCACCACTGCCCAGCCGAGGATTTAATTTTAATTGGGCATGTTAATTAGATTAGCCAAAGGGAGCTTTTGATTGCTGGACTTCAATACTTTGAACCCATACTGGACCTTAGTGGTCAGCCTCAGGAGGAGGAAGTGGCCAAATAACGGACTAGACCTTGGAAGCTAGCTTTAGGAATGTAATCTAACAGTTTACCAAGGCAGAGGGGATGAGAGAAGTGCAGGGCCTACTAGAGCCCCTCAGGAACCAGGTATATCATCTTTGTCTCTGGGCCAAAAGAATGGATGAGATCAGACAGGAAAGGCCTGTTCACTGCATAGACGCTGTCATGTGCCATCATGTTAAGTACCACCTGCACTCTGGGTGGCCAGTCTAGCTTTTGCTGCGACACACCTGGGTAACTATGGAACTGATTGTTGACACAGGGTCTGTTTAATGTGTTGGACGATGAGAAGAACTGTTTATTATTGAATACAGACTTCAGAGGAATGGCTGGGGAGGAGAGCTGGGCTTCATGGTGTCTGCGGTGGAGGTGGGGTGTCACTATATTTCCAGACTGTCCTTGTCAGTGTTTCAGGGTTAGAAGCACGTTTACACAAAAACTTGACAGCTTTCTTGCTAGTCACATTTATAAGCTGTGGGATATGATCTGCAAATCTGTGTTAGCCAAATCGACAAAATACATGATATAGGCATGTTAACGTTAACAATGAATGAACGAAGGCCTTCCATTCCTGTCTGTTCTTTCAGGTTTTGAGTTGAGGCATGAGGGTGAAGACCGGATTTCAGGTCAAGATGTTTTGGGGGATTTGCCTGCAGTCTTACCAAGATATACCACCAAAGCTGTTTGCCAGCCTCATGACTGGGGGGAGGACCATGAGAACGGAAATGAAAGGGGGTGGAGGAACACTCTCCCATGGGAAGAGTGCTCCTCTGAGGAGGACTTAGAAAAACTCATTGACCACCAAGGCCTGTACCTCACAGAGAAACCCTACAGATGGGACACACGTGTGAAAAGCTTTAGTCGGAAAGTGCATTTCTTTGCCCCCCAACGGACCCACGCAGGTGAGAAGCCCAACAAGTGTCTTGGCTCTGGGAAGAGTTTTAGTGACAGTGCCAACCTCAATACCCAGCAGAGAATCCATATTGGAGAGAAGCCGTACAGATGCCTGGAGTGTGGGAAGGGCTTCAATGACCCCTCTAACCTCATCAGCCACCAGAGAACCCACACAGGGGAAAAGCTTTATAAATGTGGGGTGTGTTGGAAAAGCTTCAGCCAGCGATCAAACCTACTGAAACATCAGCGGATCCACTCGGGGGGAATTCCTGAGCAGTGTAATGAGCCCGGGGAGAACTTTGGCCAAAGTCCGTCATTTAATGCTTACTGGAAAAATTCTACGTGGGAGAGACCTAAACAACCTCAGAATATCAGCATGGGTGCTGACTCTCCTGGAGCCTGTTACCCCAACTCAGGGGAGAAGCTGTACCCGTGCTCTGAATGTGGAAGGTGCTTCTCTAAGAGCTCCGCCCTCATCAGTCACCAGAGAATCCACACAGGCGAGAAGCCGTACGAGTGTGCCGTGTGTGGGAAAAGCTTCAGTAAGAGCTCCAGCTTGGCTAACCACCAACGAACTCACACCGGTGAGAAGCCACATAAGTGTACAGACTGTGGAAAGTGCTTCAGCGAGCGTTCCAAGCTCATCACCCACCAGAGGGTCCACACAGGAGAGAAGCCCTACAAATGCCCCGAGTGTGGAAAGTTCTTCCGAGACCGGTCCAACCTCATCACCCACCAGAGAATTCACACAGGAGAGAAGCCGTACAAGTGCAGAGTGTGTGGGAAGTGCTTCAACCAGAGTTCCAGTCTTATCATTCACCAGAGGATTCACACTGGGGAGAAACCCTACAAGTGCACAGAGTGTGGCAAAGACTTCAACAACAGCTCCCACTTCAGTGCCCACCGCAGAACCCACACAGGATGGAAAGCCTTGTAGACAAACACCCCCTCTCCACGGAAGAGCACTAATGTGTGTTTATACCTCCCATGTTACTAAAACACGCTAGAAAGAAACCTTCCGGTGTTTAAGCCTGGTGTATGCTTAGAGATGCCATGTTGGTAAAATTCCGGTAATTTGGACGTGAATTACAACTACTAAGGATTGAAGCTTGAAATACTTCTCAAGTGGAATTTGGTTTGCACACCCCCAGCGCACACATAGAATCCTTAGGCTGTCCTTACATCGGCTGTCACTTGAGAGCTTAGTCAGTGAGGCAGATGGGTGATGTGGGGGAGTTAGAGTTGAGTCCATGGCCTAACATATTGATTCCAGTTTCTTCCTGTGCCTTCGCTGACCATCCCATGGAAAGCAGTTCTTGTTCTTGGTAGTTTGCAGTTGGGGCAAATCCTCATAGGGAAACCTTGAAACCTCTTGGTGAGAGGAGGTGTAAACTGAGAACCAGTGCCTGGGGTACCCCACCTTGAGGTCAGCAGCAAGTGGGGCCACAGCGAGATCATCACAGAATCAGTAGTAATAGCAGAAATAGCTGTTCATTGGACATTTGCTGTTTGGTAGCCCGAGTGCCAAGCACCTTATGTATCATCTCATTTAATCCTCAAAGCAGTCCCAGAGTAGAAAACAGAGGACTGGGAAAGTCAGGTGACTCGCATTAATCAGACATCTGAAGATGAAGGAGGCAGAATTCATCAAGACTCGTGTGTCACCAGAGCCCCAGGGGCTGTGTGCTCTCCCGAGCCCTCTTACCTGAGAGCAGGTAACTAGTACTAGGATCTCAAAAGTATGGTCATTAACGAACTCTCCCTTTCTCAAGTACACAAGTTGAGAGTTCCTGCAGATGAGAGGATTTGGGATGTTCAGAACTGGTGAGGCAGTCTGCGTGAGGCTGAGTTGTTAGCTGAGTGATGGGTGGGCGTCACCATCTTGGAGTAATACAAGTAGAGAGGCAGGTAGATGGAGGCTGGTGTGACTTGCATCGAGAGTGCTTTGGCCAAGAAGTGGGCTGGAGAATCCTTTCTCAGGTCAGTCCTGCTTCTCTCTGCAAGTGGCTGAGCACAGGTGACCAAGTCTTACCAAATAGGTCTTCCCTGTGCCCAGTTACACCTGCCTTTTGGTCTCTCTGGCTCATTTTCTTCATTTCCAGTCCTGATGCCTGAGGCAGAAGGAGTTGATACATTGTCTTTTACTGAGAGGGCTGGGAAAGGGCTCCATTTTCTAGGTTCATGGCACCATTTTAGTTTGAGCCCTCTTGTCCCAAGCTGTCTCTCAGATCAGCTAATCACACGACAGGCCATGGCAGGGAGGTCCACACACACTGATTTTCTAGCTTGTAGCACTTTGGCCTCTGTAGTGTTGTCTCAGGGTTTAAAAATGTTGACTAAGAACTCTGGCTTTCATATATTTTTAAAGGAAGATGACTTTCTGATGTCTACGAGTGACCTCAGAATGCCACTTGTATCCCAGCAACTTCAGGGCTGTGGGAAAGATTGATCAGATAATAGCTGTGAAGAACTCTGAAGACTGCAACTTTCTATTTGTATGTGAGAAAGTAGGTGGAAGGTCTTGCCGTCCCCTCTAAAGGAGGTCGCTCCCCAGCCTTCTTGTACCAGAATCCCCTTCCTAGGAACCAGTCCACTGGAAGCTACTTTCTGTCAACTCTATTCAGCTTACCTTTCTGGCTCATCTTATCTCTGAGGGTCATGGTTAATGGGGTGAGTCCTGGCTAGACATCAGCAAATGTCAGTTACTGCAATGAGAAGATATGTAGCATACCCTGGGTCTGAAAGGAAGCGTCCCGAAGGAGAGAAGAACATTCTAGAGAAAGTTACTGAGGTATGAACGAGCATGGGTTCTAGGTGGAGGTAGAGGCCCAGGTTTGTAGCCTAGGGTCAGGGACTAGGATGGTGGGAGGGTGGCATCCGGGATTGCACAGGTACTGCTACACAGGTGCTGAGACAAGGTTATTCTAGGTGCAGCAATGCCTTAGGGTCTTTCTTTCACAAGTTGGAAGCTTAGCCAGGTAGGTCCTTAATGGTGCTAATATCTGTCAGTTCCAGCCTCACATTCAGCATGTGCCTTAGCTTTAATTAAATTGCCTAGTGCTTTTTTTCCTCTCCAAACAGGTACATTTTGTATTTCTTTCTGTCTCACTTGCTGTTTTTCATTGCAGGCCCACATAAGAGTTATTGGTCTGCCACAGGCACCATAAGAGTTAACTATGCCACAGGCACAATGCTACACTGTTTTGAAATACGCCTAAAAAATAAAACCAGTTCATTACTTTTAAATTTAGCCTTGGGCAAGTTCTTAGAGCACTGGCCGAAGACAGCCAGATTATTTGCCAAAATATCACACAAATGGTCTCATATCCCAGTTCCTAATAGAGACTTTGTTTCCTTCTGAATCATCTAGAGCTGGGCCCCCACAATCTGCCTTTCCCTCAGTACCATGATTGTCCCTGCTCTTACTATCATGGCCCACTAAGCTTCTTTGCATATAGCATTCTACCCCAAACACAAAGCAGAGAGAACAAACTGGGACTGAGCAAGACTATAAGCAATCAAAGCCCACCCCCCAGTGGCATACCTCTCCCAGCAAGGCTCTGCCTCCTATAGGTTCCATCAACTCGCAAACAGCACCACTATCCAGGGTCAAGAATTCAAATATCTGAGCCTGTGGGGAACATTTCTTGTTTAAACCACCACCGTCATGTGTAGATGGAGCTTAGAGGGCAGACTCAGGGTGATGTGTTCAGATGTGCGTTGTCAAAATCTAACAACTGATTGGAGCTTAAATGTGTTGCTGTCTGGTTATATGGTAATATTCCAGCTAAAAGTGGTAAGGGTTTGAATGGCTGCAGTGGTTCAGTTGAAGGAGGAGATACCTTTCTGGGGTTTTGGAGGCAGACTTAAGGAGAGCAAAGGAAAGCAAAGAGCCTTTGGTGACTGGAAGGAGCATCCAGGGGGACAAGATGTAGATACAGGAAAGCAGAAGATATAGGCTTAGTCTGACATTTTGAACTTGGGGTTCCTAATGGACCTTTGAGTAACAATTCATTTGTATGTTTGAGCTTGAAATTGGGGGAGAGAATATGTCTAGAGAGTTATATATGTGGGTATGGAGGCAAACTCACAAGGAAGGAATTACACTCAAAGTAGTATTGTGCTTAAGACAGAACTGAAGAAGCACCAAAATGTGAAGGGAGACACCTCTCAAGACAATGTGGACCACTCCCCACCCCACTCCTGTCATCTTTTGGACACTGTCTCCCTTGCTTGCTGACCCCTGGCTTCTCAGTATAGTCTTGAGCATTCTGGAAGCTTCACTGTGGGGGACTGAGCTCCCCAAGGAAGTGAAATGGCTGCCCAGACCTTGTTCCTTTGCTTTGCTGTTGGGACTGTGCTAGTGTCTCTTGTTTGCAGGGATGGCTGTTGGGACTGTGCTAGTGTCTCTTATTTTCAGTCATGGCTTCTGCTGCCCTTATTAGCTTTTGCTATCCTTTGTTCCTCTTCACAAGTCTTTTAATTTTAAGTTCAGACACCAAAGCAAGGGTAGCAAGGGCCAGGAGAACTGTCTACTCAAGTCTTTGGGAAATCACTCAGGTGATGTCTGTTCTAGACCAGACCCACCACCTTGCCTGTATCCCTTTAGAAGGACTTTAATGCTTGAGTAAATTGGTATCTGGGTTTTATCTTACTCTTCTTGGGTAGTAGATTCACTCTGAACAGTGGTAGACACAGTTCCTCAGCCCTAGCTCTGGAAACCAGAGTGGTGCTTGCTGTACTAGGAGAGTTTTGTATTTGGCTGAAAGCAGGCTAATGGCCTCCACTTCCACAGGCTCAGCACAGAGCATTGGACCTAAAGGCGAGGAAGGTAAGGGAAACATAGGCAGGGCTTCTCTGGAGCCTAAAGCAGTTTCTCTGAGGTCTATTCCCCAGCAGTGAACTCAAAGTTATGACTGACTTTCCTGATCCCTCTCCAAAGCAGAGCAAAGCAGATGAGAGTTCTGGCCCCAGTGCAGCTACCTCTGTTATAGGCTGCAGAGGAGAGCTGGTATTTACTGGCTCTCAGGTCAGTAAGTAAGTCTAAAAACAAATAAACACCTCTATTGCCTTATTGGGGAGGGGGAGATTGATTCACACCCACGAGAGTCTGTTCTCTCCCTCCACCATATGGATTTCAGTGATCAAACTTGGGTCACCAGACTCGGTGGCAAGTGCCTTTACCTGCTGAGCCACCTCCCTGGCCCAGGGAGCCAGCAGCTTTGGAGAAACAAGCGCCATGGTGTTTGGAGTGGAAGTGGGCGTGGTGGGTGTCCTTTGTGCTCCAGGGTGCTGCCAAAGTCTGCTATCCTGACACCTCCCACCCCCTTCCCTTTCCCTTCCTGTGTGGATGCTGATGACTTGCCTCTCTCTCCTTCCCAGGCCTACCAGCTGCCTGCCATCCGGCCCTGCTTATGGTGACTCCTGGGCCCTCAAAGCCCTGTCCACCTGCACCATCTTTGCCTATGCAGTCATGCACACTCAGCAACCCTCATGCAGCCCCTGGGGAGCTTTGCACACTCATCCCAGCCATCGACTCAGCCCCTCAGACATGATTTCTCTTCAGGTGTTAAAGATTGGGTTGGGTTCCCCAGCTGCTGGGATAGGCAGTTCCTAAAAAAAAATGAGTCGCACAAAATACACTTTTTACGTCAGTTAGGTCCCTGCCTTGCATTGGATGTCCCCTACACTCTCCAGTTTGGAGCAAACACTATTATTATCTCCAATTCCGGTCTCCTCCAAGGGGTCTGTGCAGCCTGCCGGGTGGGGTAGGGTGGGATTTGAAGGAGAGCTGGGCCTGCAGCTGGGAAGGCGTGGCAATGTGGTTATCCATCCTTCACACACACACACACACACACACACACACACATCCCTCGTGAGCTCTTAGCCAATATAGAATCCTCTCCTTTACCTCTGTCCCACCACTCACCTCTCGAGGAGGAGGAAGAGGAGGAGGAGGAAGAGGAAGACGAAGAGGGAGCAGAGGGTGTTAGCCTTCCCAGTTCTCAGTAAGCAGCCATTTTCCCACTCTCAATGCTTTTTTTTGTTAACAGCCACTTATTTAAAGCCAGAGCCCCATGTCAGTGAGGAGCAGAACTCTTTTCACTCGTTTATTTTCTAAATGCATTGAACATGTTGTCTGGGGATTTGCACGGTCATTGGCTTTCTACTTACAACATCATTAGCGACTGATCGTGTTGCAGGAAAATACACCATAGTCACACCACCTAGAGGATGAGGTGTCACAGGAAGGGGCATTAAAAAAAAGATCAAGTTCTAAGGACAGCATCTCACCTGATCCCAAGCTGTGGCTGTCACTGAGAACTGTTGTCACTTAAGTCTTGAGAGTTCCTGGGGCTCAGGAAGCCCTATTTTTGGTGGCAGGTGGTGACTCAGGAGGGATGGAGGTGTCTCTTTCCACACAGAAGCTGGGTTTAGCCTGGGGGTTCTGGGCAACTAACAAACCACAGAGAAGTTTCTGCAGTCTTAAGAGGCAGGTAGGACCAGCAGGTTGTGCCTTAGCAGCGCCCCCTGGCGGCCCTGTCTAGAAGCTTTCTACAAACCCATGGGCCCAGAGCAGGAGAGGGCACCTCTGTGGATGGTGGCTGAACACATCTGAGAAACCCCTGGTCCCTGAAGTTTCCAAGAAACATGAAAGAAGTGAGACTGGCAGGCAGGGGTCCCACTAAACCTGTCTGTCAGGGAAATGAAGTAGGTACAATCAGCAGGGATTTCTCGAGAGGCTAATTTCTTTAGAAACGTAGACATTTGCAATCGATTTTTAGTTGTGTTGCTCCTGAAGTTAGAATTGGTTGACTCTTAGCCTGTTAAGAGACTGACTGAAGACCTTAACTCTAAAACAAACAGGCCCTTCGGGCGTATTAAGTCAGCTGGCTTTATTTTATTTTAGTATTCTGGCTTTGCTTTGCTTTCTCATTCTTCACCATTTTCTATCTATTCTATGCTAGGCAAACTCTAATTTTAGGCTGAGGTGGCCTGCTGAATAAATTAAATGGTCACCAAAAGGAGTAGGGGAAGAAACTAGATTTGGATTCTTCTAGCATCTTCTTTGTTACCCAAGAAGGGTAAAGGTGGAAGGGGAGTGGTCAGAACATGGTGCTATCTCAGGGAGATGGAGCCAAGATCTTCAGGCCCTTGTGCTGGGGGATAGCTCCAACTCCTATTCTCTCTGTCTTTTCAGACATGATTATTAGCTCACTCTTCATGGCCCACTCAGCTTGAGATATATATATCCCAGACCCACCTGCCTAGGGATGGTGCCATCCACAATGGGCTGGGTCTTCTTAGATCCATCATTAATCAAGAAAATGCCCCACAAATGCTTGCAGGACAGTCTGATGGAGTCAGTTCTTCAGCTGAGGTTTCCTCTTAGGTGACTCAGCTGATGACAGAACACTAATTAGCACAGTTACCCACCAACCAGTTCTAGCCTGTTGACCTTCCCTCATAGGAGGGGTTTTGGGGAGAGTCATTAGACCTTCACCTGAAACTAACCATGCAATCTTTCTAAGTACCCCTTCTGTTACCGAAGGGGAGATTCTGGGAGGTGGTCATCCATGCAGCTACTGGTGGGATTTTTGGTGATACAGTTGTTTCCAGTCATAAGAAATGGTCTGGCAGCTGGATAGATTACTCAGTGGTTAGGGTCAAATTGCTCTTCCAGAGGACTGGAGTACAATTCTTGGCACTACATTAGGCAGCTCACAACTGCCTGTAATGCCAGCTCCAGGGGATCAGATGCCTCTGGCTGCTGCAGGCCCCTGCACTCGGTGCACATACTCACACACAAGACACAAAATTAAAAATAAAAACAAAACTTTAAAAAGTTAAGGATCAGGGATTTCAAGAAAATTACCACACAATCCAAAGTATTTTGTTTAGCAAGGCAAAAACTTGGGCTTCCCTTCCGCCCATAAAGTTGTGTAGCCTTGGCGGATCAATTGAGCACATCTGGCCAGGTCCTGCCATGTTTTACTCCGCCTGAGTGGGAGCTCAGCCTCACGGCCTCATATAATTGGCTTGATCCAGAGCGGGGCAGTTCCTAGAGAGAAATGAAAGTCGAGGATGTAGTCTGACTTTAAGAAGGGATAACCATGGTGGAATTTGAATTTCAGCCTAGTGGCTTCTTCATATTTCTGAAAATGGCGTTTTGTCTTATTTAGCCCTTTGCTAATAGACAGCACATTTCTTTTAGATTTTCACAATTCCCTGTTTCTTTACTACCTGCTGTTCATAAAGGTGCACTACAGATGAATTCTGTGAGTCGGAAGTGCCTAGTGTCAGCCACTATCTGCCTCCCAGGCTGTCCTCATGTGGCTGGTTTATTTTTAAAAGTCATACCTCTTAATGTCCTGGACTGCTGTTTCTGCATTGAGCTAACTTCCTCAGATATCTATTGTCTTCCGCAGACCCAGCTGTTTTGATTTAACCCCCAGTAACCACCCCCACTTCGTTTCTCATTGCTTTGATAAAACATGCTAACAAGGAAGAAAGCGTTTGCAGTAGCATGCTTCTCTATTGCTGTGATAAAACACAGACCAAAACCAACGTGTGAGGAAAGGGTTTGTTGGGAGTTGGTTCTAATGCTTTGTCTTGATTCTGCTCTCAGAAGCCACATTTCTGGACACTCAGGGTCCCTGTCCCCAGCTGGCTTCTATTGGTAATAAAGAATGGCTGTACAGCTAATGGCTGGGCAGGGAGACTGAGGCAGGACTTTTAGATTGTCTGGGCAGAGGACTAAGGGGAAGATGAGAGAGGAGAATAACCATGACACACACAAAGAGGGGTCAGATTTCAAAGCTTCAGGAGAAAAATCATCCAGCAATGTAGGTGGAAAGGGAAAGCAGCCCTGTGGGGCAGGGGCTGCCCAGAAGGTAACAGAGCAACAAAGATAAAATATAAATTTAGAAGGTGTTAAGCTAGGAATACCAGAGGGGAATGTGTGCTAGCCACGGGGAGGTTTAGAAGTGCCCAACCATTGAGCTAGTCAAGGCACATCAAAATTAGATGGCCAGTGTATGTCTTTCATGTGTGAATCCTGAGCTCATGAGTGGGTACAGTACAAGACCCATTGGAAGCCAAAGTGGTTTAACTAATCAACTGCTAGAGGGTTTATTTAGCTTATACTTCCATGTTATAGTTCATTATTGAGGGAAGTCAGGGCAGAAACTTGAGGCAGGAACTGATGCAGAGAACACTATGGAGGAATGCTACTTACTAGCTGCCTCCCACTGGCTCACTCAATTGCCTTTCTTATGCAGCCCAAGACCACCTGGCACCATCCACAGTGGGCTGGGGCCTTCTACATCTATTAGCAGTTAAGAAAATGTGCCCACAGATATGCCTACAAATCCATCCGATGGAGGCAATCCCTCAGTTGAGGTCCTCTCTTCCCAGGTGTGTCAAGTTGACAACTGAAGCTAACAGCGAAGGTTTATTTTGGCTTACAGTTTCAAGGTATAGTCATTCATCATGTCAGGAATGTCACAGCAGTAGGATCCTATGGCATATGTAGTCAGGAGGCAGAGGATGGGAGTGCCTGTGCTCAGCTCATTTTCTCTTTATACGGTCTAGGATCCCTTCCTAAGGAATGGTGCTACTCACAGTGGGTGAATCTTCCCTCCTCAACCTGATCAAGACAGTCCCCAATGAGCATGCCCAGAAAATCATCTCCCAGATAATTCTAGATCTCATCAAGTTGATAGTTGAGGTTAACTATCTTACTCCATCTTTTGGAAACAGATTGCATCCCTGGAAGCCTTTTCAAATGGTGACTGCTCAGTTCTTAGAGCTGAACCGCTTGGTGGGGACACGGGTTGTGTCATTCTCTTCACACAGTGTTGTGTCTGCTCCCCCCACACTGTTACTTCTTTGCTTCCCTGTTGGTTTGGTCAGTCACCCAGAGCTCTTACCTGCAGAGGACCTGTGTGCAAAGACCATAAGTTCAGCCTCGGCTAGGTGATGTGGTCACCCCACTGAGAGTCCCAGGTTAGTAACTTGCTTTAGGTAACATCCAGCTGCTATGCAGGAAAGCCTAAAAACACAAGTCAGATGCAGTATTTAGGCTCCAGGGCTATTCTCCAAACCAGCATTCCACCCCAATGTCCCTTGGCACATTCTTTGTATCTCCCAGTATTCTTCACCTGCCTGTGCCAGATCTCACCTGCTGAGCATCCTCCTGCAGCACCCAGGTCTGCTTCCCCTGGTTGGTTTTCCTCTTCTGCATCCAGTTCTTGCTGTCATCCTGGATGACTTGGACACCCACAGGAGCTCACGTGGGATTGTCATCTTTGACATCACAGCTGCTCATTCAAAGCCCAAGCCTTGAACCCTCTGCCTCTAGCATCCACAATTAGTGTAATCTGGATTCTTGCCTCTCTCGAGCTTTCGGTTTTCTCAGCTGGTTACCTGGCATCTCCCCTGGGTCTCAGCATGTCCGTGTGGATTTAAGCCTGCTTTCTAACCCTCCACCCTTCTTTGTTTCACCCAGTAGAGAATATCACCCATCCAGACATCTGGCAGGCACGTTTGAACCTCCTCTCCCATTGTCTTTCTATCCACTTAGCCTCTGCATACTATGAGATGAATCTCTCCAAGAGATCTCCACTCCATCCCTCCCTGTCCATTCTCACCACCGTTGCCTCCATTCTGGCTGTGTTTACCCCAACCATACCAAGTTATTGCCATCCCAAACCTAGTTGTTGCCTCCCAGCCCAGTTCTTGCCCCTAAACTCAGCTGTTGTCCCACCCATACCCAGTTGCTGAACTGATACATCTGCTGCTGTGCTAGGCGCTCCTCAGCTCAGGCCTCTCTGACATTGCAGAGCAAGGCACCGCCACTCCTTCCCATTACAGGTGTGTGATTTGCTCTTGCTTTCTGTCACGCTCTTCTCCGCACTTCCTCGTGCTCTGACTACCTTGGTCTCTTTCAGTTCCTCCCACAGTCTGGACCCTATCAGGCTTACACAGATTGGTCCAGCTACTGGAATGCTGTTCCTGGTACTCATCACCTGGCCAACTCCCACTATCTTCCAGGTCTTAGTTGAAGTCACAGAAAGTCAGGCCCTAACTTCCTCTTGACTTGGGTAACACACACACATGTTAGTGCCTGTACCAGACCAGGTTGGGCTTCCCGAAAGCACAATGGTTTTGTTCGGGGGAACTTCCTCTCATGAAGCCAGTGCACGACAGCAGAAAGACAGAGTTGAGGATTTGAGCTAGGCTGATCTCCATGAAAGCCTCGGGTTGGTCTGAGCCGTGCTTCCTCTTCTTCACTGCAGAGAGAAGCGCACCTCAGGACCTTCTTCCTCTCTCCTCCACTCCATCTCTAGCTCAGACATAATTCAGATAGGACTACCAACATAATGAAACCTCACACGTCTTCTGTGTGTCTTTTGCCATGTGTGCCTGGCACTGACATGGTCTGTCATGTGAGGATCAACAAAAAAAAATGCAAGCTCTGTTGTCAATATTCATGCTATTGACTACGGCTGAAGGAAAAAGAAGCCCGACCAGAAAGATTGTCACCAAAATAAATCCACAGCCAATTAGGTCCTACACAGTGCCCAGTAACCGCCCTATGAGCTTGTTTATGGCAATAATATAATGGTAAAACATTTCATAATAGAAATGCTCAATAAGAGGGGTTGGGATACAAATTACAGCACTGGCAGGCATGGAAAATAAGCATCCACTTAAAATGTGGAAATAAGATGCATTAATGTGACTGAATGTACAAACAACCAGTCCACAATAACTAGTTAGCTCAGAAGTGTAACATTATATATGTTCATGTGACATGAGCCCTGCTGGGTCTACAACATGGAGCTAATGTGATTATCTCGGAGTTACAGAAATTTATTCCTTTGTGGTTTTTTTAAGTGTAATGGTCACAATTAATCTTTTCTAAAGTGAGGTTATTTATTTCTTTATAAAGTGAAGGCAGGGGCTGGAGGTGCCCAGGGCTGTTCCCAGGCTTTGAAATTCCACTGCCTCTCTTTCTGTTCCTACACTATACTCCAAGAGAAGTGCATTGGCTGGGTACTGTGTGAAAATTTATTTGGGATATTATTTACAAAGTTTATGTCTTAGGTTCACTATTATGCTTTGTTTAATCTAGGGGATTGGTTTATTGTTTCATATTTGTTGGGAATTTTCCTTCCTCCCAGCTCTGGGATGATTTATATGAGGGATGGGCCTGATCTATTTTTTTTTTTTTTTTTGGAGAAATTCCCCTTTATATAGTGTAACCCCAATGTGTATACAAAAAAGCCTTCTAATTATCAGGGGATGCAAAATAATCCACGCTGGGGTTTCTAGCTTCACACCTGTGGGGGCAGCTGCTACCCAGATGCCAGAGAAAGATTAGGATGTAGAGAAACAGGAGACTAGTGCAGCCATTATGGGAATCAGTATGGAGGGTCCTCAAAAAATCAAAGATACAACTACCATAAGACCCAGATACCTCACTACTATATATCCAAAGGGAAGAAAATCAACGTGTCAAGAAAATATGTACATTATTGACGTGTTTACCACAGTGTTATTCAAAGCAGCAAGTAGATAGTAACCTGTGACCATCCACAGGTGAAGGACTAAAGGCAATGTGGTAATGGCATAGCATCCAGCCTTCCAAAACAGGAAGAGCTTGTCATCCCTGAAGTGAAGTCAGGCAGGGGGCAGAAGACACATCACACCGCACAAGCCCATTTGTGTATGTGTAATTTGATCAGTGGGGGCAGGGGTCACAGAATGATGATTGGTGGGGGCAGGGCTAGAGAACAGGGTGAGTGGGAGGTGCTGACCAAAGGACACAAGATTCCAGTTAGACGGAGGAGGCGGTTCAGAAGAGCTCACTAAAAACACACTCACTGTCCGCTTGAATGTGGCCGAGTAGGTTTTATGTTCTCCTAGCAGTAAGTGTATGGGGTAATTCACGAGCCTGACTCGGCCGTTCTGCAAGGAGTGTGTATGTTTTACTCTGTACACTGGAAGTGAATGCAGGTATAATTCACTCACTAACAGCAAATAAAAAAGAATTGCCAGAAAAATAGAATTTCAGCGCACACATCCACATTAAATTCCCTCAAAGCATGTTTTAAAAAGTATTGGAGGCCTGGTACTTCTACCAACTCTTCTTTTCTCTCTCTCTCTCTCTCTCTCTCTCTCTTTCTTTCTCTTTCTTTTTTTCTTCTCGAACAAGGTTTCTCTGTGTGGCCCTGGCTGTCCTTGAACTCACTCTGTAGACCAGGCTGGCTTCGAACTCACAGAGATCTGTCTACCTCTGCCTCCCGAGTGCTGGAACTAAAGCTGTGCGCCGCCACTGCCCAGACCAAGTCTTCATTTTGAAGTCTAAAACAGCTCATTCAGGAAGATGAGGATGATGCGGAGTCACAGCCTTTGCTTCCTCCATTCCTGTCCCAGCTCTGTGGGACCCTGGCTGAGTAATCAGCCATTTCCCTAAGGACAGAGTTTCTTTGAGTGAATGGTATTGAGAAACCAAGAGTTGGGGGCCTGCGAGATGGCTCAGCAGGTAAAGGTGCTTTTCTCCAAACTCCGTGACAAACGGAAGTTCCA
This sequence comes from Rhynchomys soricoides, assembly GCA_019843965.1. Taxonomy (NCBI): domain Eukaryota; kingdom Metazoa; phylum Chordata; class Mammalia; order Rodentia; family Muridae; genus Rhynchomys; species Rhynchomys soricoides. Next base: position 1,721,679 of record JADRCH010000211.1, on the reverse strand, counting down.
TCCCAGAGCTCACATGGTAGAAGGAGAGGAGAGCTTAGTTGTCCTCTGACGTCCACATGTGCACCATATAAGTAAAAACAAGCAAATAAATGCCAAAAGATGGAAGCTGTGCCCATTGCTACTAGGGCATATCACTTCTGGAACCTTCCCATGGGTAGAAATAAGAAATATATATTTATATGTATAAACATGTACATATTTATATTACATATTACACATTTATATTATATATTACATATTTATATTATATTAATATGAATAAATACATATTTATATGTATAAACATATACTATATATTTCTACATATAGACATAGATACATATGTATACATATACATAATATATACATATAAATATGTATTTCTACATATAAATATATAAGATATTTATGTATATAAATAACATATATTTAAACCAGGTGAATTTAAATTATTGATAATTCAAATTTAAACTCACATATTTTAAAAAATGAAACATTCATTATTTGATAATTTCATACAATGTATTTTGATCATATTCACCCCCTCCGTCTCCCTAAGTCCTGTCAGATCCACACCCTCCTCAATCCCCCAACTTTGTGTCCTCAGTTTCCTTTTCTTTTTTCTTTTTTCTTTTTTTCTACTTGATTTACATTTCAAATGTTTCCCCCTTTCCAGATCTCCCCTTTGGAACCTCCCTATTCCCTCCCCCCTCCCCTGCCTCTATGGTGGTATTCCCCCACCCACCCACCCACCCACTCTCCTCTGCCCTCCTTGGCATTCCCCTATACTGGGAGATCTAACACCCTCAGGCCCAAGGGCCTCTCCTCCCCCTGACGGATAACAAGGCCCTCCTCTGCCGCATATGTGGCCAGCACCATGGGTCCCTCCATGTGTATTCTTTGGTTGGTGGATCAGTCTTTAGGAGTATCAGGGGGTCAGGCCAGTTACCACTGTTGCTGCCTTTCTGGGGATGCAAACTCCCTCAGCTCCTTCAGTCCCTTCTCCAAGTCCTCCATCTGGGACCTCACACTCCGCCCTACTGTTGCTGTGAAGTGACTCTTGGGTAGTTCAAACTTTTGGGCTAATAACCACTTATCAGTGAGTACATACCATGTTCATTCTTTTGTGACTGCGTTACCTTGCTCAGGATGATATTTTCAAGATCCATCCATTTGTCTGCGAATTTCATGAAGTCATTGTTTTTAATTGCCGAGTAGTATTCCATTGTGTAAATGTACCACATTTTCTGTATCCATTCCTCTGTGGAGGGACATCTGGGTTGTTTCCAGCTTCTGGCTATTATAAATATGGCTGCTATGAACATAGTGGAGCATGTGTCTTTATTACATGTTGGAGCATCATCTGGGTATATGCCCAGGAGTGGAATAGCTGGGTCCTCAGGTAGTATTATGTTCATTTTTCTGAGGGTCTGCCAAACTGATTTCCAGAGAGGTTGTATCAACTTGCATTCCCACCAGCAATGGAGGAATGTTCCTCTTTCTCCACATCCTCGCCAACATCTGCTGTCAACTGAGTTTTTGATCTTAGCTATTCTGACTGGTGTGAGGTGAAATCTCAGGGTTGTTTTGATTTGCATTTCCCTGATGACTAAGGATGTTGAACAATTCTTTAGGTGTTTCTCTGCCATTCGAGTTTCCTCAGTTGAGAATTTTCTATTTAGCTCTCTTCCCCATTTTTTGATAGGGTTATTTGGATCTCTGGAGTCTAGCTTCTTGAGTTCTTTGTATACCTTGGATATCAGCCCTCTATTGGATGTAGGATTGGTAAAGATCTTTTCCCAGTCTGTAGGTTGCCGTTTTGTCCTATTTACAGTGTCCTTTGCCTTACAGAAGCTTTGTAATTTTATGAGGTCCCATCTGTCTATTCTTGATCTTAGAGCATAAGCCATTGGTGTTCTGTTCAAGAACTTTCCCCCTGTGCCCATGTGTTCGAGACTCTTCCCCACTTTCTCTTCTATTAGATTCAGTGTATCTGGTTTTATGTGGAGGTCCTTGATCCACTTGGACTTGAGCTTTGTACAGGGGGATAGGAATGGATCAATTCGTAATCTTCTACATGTAGACTGCCAGTTGAACCAGCACCATTTGTTGAAGATGCTGTCTTTTTTCCACTGTATGGTTTTAGCTCCTTTGTCAAAGATCAAGTGACCATAAGTGTGTGGGTTCATTTCTGGGTCTTCGATTCTATTCCATTGATCTACCTGACTGTAACTGTACCAATACCATGCAGTTTTTATCACTACTGCTCTGTAGTACAGCTTGAAGTCAGGGAGGCTGATTTCCCCAGAAGTCCTTTTATTGTTGAGAATAGTTTTTGTTATCCTGGGTTTTTTGTTATTTCATATGAATTTGAGAATTGCTCTTTCTAAGTCTATGAAGAATTGAGTTGGGATTTTGATGTAGATTGCATTGAATCTGTAGATTGCTTTCGGCAGGATGGCCATTTTAACTATATTAATCCTGCCAATCCATGTGCATGGAAGATCTTTCCATCTTCTGAGGTCTTCTTCGATTTCTTTCTTCAGAGACTTGAAGTTCTTGTCATACAGATCTTTCACTTGTTTGGTTAGAGTCACACCAAGATATTTTATATTGTTTGTGACAATTGTGAAGGGTGTTATTTCCCTAATTGCTTTCTCAACCTGTTTATCCTGAGTATAGGGAGGCTACTGATTTGCTTGAGTTAATTTTGTACCCGGCCACTTTGCTGAAGTTGTTTATCAGCTGTAGCAGATCTCTGGTGGAGTTTTTCGGGTCACTTAAGTATACCATCATATCATCTGCAAATAGTGATATTTTGATTTTTTCCTTTCCAATTTGTATCCCTTTGACCTCCTTTTGTTGTCTGATTGCTTTAGCTAGAACTTCAAGTACTATATTGAATAGATAGGAGAGAGAGGGCAGCCTTGTCTAGTCCCTGATTTTAGTGGGATTGCTTCAAGTTTCTCTCCATTTAGTTTGATGTTGGCTATTGGTTTGCTGTATATTACTTTTACTATCTTTAGGTATGCTCCTTGAATTCCTGATCTTTCCAAGACTTATATCATGAAGGGATGTTGAACTTTGTCAAATGCTTTTTCAGCATCTAACTAAATGACCATGTGGTTTTTTTCTTTGAGTTTGTTTATGTAGTGGATTACATTGATGGATTTCCAGGAATTGAACCATCTCTGCATCCCTGGGATGAAGCCTATTTGATCATGGCGAATGATCGTTGTGATGTGTTCTTGGATTCGGTTTGCCAGAATTTTATTGAGTATTTTTGCATCGATATTCATAAGGAAAATTGGTCTGAAGTTTTCTTTTATTGTTGGGTCTTTGTGGGGTTTTGTATCAGTGTAACTGTGACCTCATAGAATGAATTGGATAGTGTTCCTTCCATTTCTATTTTGTGGAATAGTTTCAAGAGTATTGGTATTAGGTCTTCTTTGAAGGTCTGATAGAATTCTGCACTGAACCCATCTGGTCCTGGGCCTTTTTTGGTTGGGAGACTTTTAATGACTGCTTCTGTTTCTTTAGGGGACTGTTTAGATGGTTTATCTGATCCCGATTTAAGTTTGGGATTTGGTATTTGTCTAGAATACCATTCTTTCCTTGTTTTGTGTATTTGGTGTTTTGACTATAATGTGACGGGAGGAATTTCTTTTCTGGTCCAGTCTATTTGGCGTTCTGTAGGCTTCTTGTATATTTATGTTCATCTCTTTCTTTAGGTTAGGGAAGTTTTCTTCTATAATTTTGTTGAAGATATTTACTGGTCCTTTAAGTTGGGAATCTTCACTCTCTTCTATACCTATTATCCTCAGGTTCTGTCTTCTCATTGCATCCTGGATATCTTGGATGTTTGGTTAGGAGCTTTTCGGATTTTGTGTTTTCTTTGACTGTTGTGTCCATGTTCTCTATGGTATCTTCCACATCTGAGACTCTCTCTTCCATCTCTTGTATTCTGTTGGTGATGCTTGCATCTATGACTCCTGATTTGTTTCCTATGTTCTCTAACTCCAGGGTTGTCTCCCTTTGTGATTTCTTTATTGTTTCTATTTCTGTTTTTAATTCCTGAATGGTTTTGTTCATTTGTTTGATTGTGTTTTCCTGTAATTCTGCCCATTTGGTTGTGCTTTCCTGTAATTCTTTAAGAGATTTTTGTGTGTCTTCTTTAAGAGTTTCCAGTTGTTTACCTGTGTTCTCTTGTATTTCTTTAAGGGAGTTATTTATTTCCTTCTTAAAATCTTCTATCATCCTCTTGATAAGTGATTTTTAAGTCTGAGTCTTCCTTTTCTGGTGTGTTGGGGTATCCAGGGCTGGCTGTGGTGGGAGAACTGGGTTCTGATGAAGACAAGTAGTTTTGGTTTCTGTTCCTTGTGTTCTTGCCCTTGCCTTTCGCCATCTGGTTATCTCTGGTGTTAGCTGGTTTTTTTCTCTCAGACTGTGGCTTGTCTTTCCTACAAGCCCAGGTGTCAGTATTCCTTGGAGACCAGTTCTCTTTCCCAGCTGTTCCTCAGTCCCTGCGTCTGGAGTCCTCCTTCCACTGGCTTTTCCACACAAGTGGGTGGCTAGCCTGTTTGCCTATGGAGGCCTGGTGGCCCAGGCAGAGGTCTCCTGCCACAGGTGGAAGCCGGCATGTTCTTACCTCCTGGTTGTTCCTCAGTCCCTGCGTCCGAAGTCTTCCTTCCACTGGCTTTTCCACACAAGTGCGTGTCCTCGGTTTTAAAAACATTTATAACCCACCAAGTCCAATTTGTATTACCCATATACCCCTGTGTGTCCGTTTGGGCCTGGTTGACCTACCAAGGGCCACACTATGAATTACTTTCCTCTCTGTAGAAGTCATCAACACTCCTTAGTTCACGGTAACAATCCATCATAGGAGGAAGTCAGGGCAAGTACTCAAGGCATAAAACCCAGGGGCAGGAACTGAAGCAGAGACCATGGAGGAAGGTTGCTTATTGCCTCACTCCTTCTGACTCATGCTCAACAACCAAGGACCACCTGCCCTAGGGTAGCATTGTCCACAGTGGGCTGGCTACCCCCACATCAATCATCAGAAAAGATGATGCCTGACAGACATGACCACAAGTCAATTTGATCTGGGCAAGTCATCAGTTGAGACTGTCTTCCCAGGAGACTTGTAATTGTGTCCAGTTGACAATAAAAGCTAGCCAGGACAGTGTGGGGACTTGTGAACCTGTCCCCTGCTCTATACTAAGATATTGACTGGATTAACTTTGTGCAGTAACCACAGCTGCCCTGTAGTTGCTGTGTCATGGGTGCAGAAGACATGGCTTCACTCTGGTCCTCTCCAACCTCTGGCTCTTACCTTCTGCCCACTCTTTGGCAACGGTCCTTGAGCCATGGAGGGTGTGTGTGATGCCGATGCTCTATTTGTGGATAAGCACTCCATGGACACTTACTCTTCATACTTTGACCATTTGTGAGTTTCTTCATTAACCAAAGAAACTTCTCTGCTGAGGTCTGAGAGATGTACCGATATACAGGTAGGGATATAAGAGTTTACAGGGCAGCTTGACACTAGGTTCATTTTGCAGAAGAGTAGGTTCACCTCTGTGGCTTGTGAGCCCCGAGTGTGGGTTTTTGGCCAGATTTACTTTACCAGGTATGTGTTTTCTTCTGTGGAGTGGTGGCTTGCTCCTGTGGATCATGGAAGGATTTATTTGAACTGAGGTTTTCAAGTGGCAACTGGAGAATTCATTTATTAACTAGAAATTTCTATAAAGGATCTATAAAAAATCTTAGCATTAGCTGCTCTGTCCTCTTCCTCCTCTTCCTCCTCCTCTTCCTCCTCTTCCTCTTCTTCCTCCTCTTCCTCCTCCTCCTCCTCTTCCTCCTTCTCCTTTTCCTCTTTCCCTTCTCTTACTCCTTATCCTTGTCCTCTTTAGACTCTTAAACATAGCTTACATTTGCCATTCACAACAGGGTTTTCCATGCTTCTTTGCATCCTTGTCAGAGGATGACAGTTCTGTTGCTTCTTTGTGTGTACTACATGCTCACAGAGGGAAGCCATGTCTCTCTCTCTCTCTTTTTTTTTTCATACTTTATTTACATTTCACATGTTTCCCTCTTTCCAGATCTCCCCTTTGGAACCTCCTCACTTCCTCCTCCCTCCCATGGTGTTTTTTTTTTGTGTGTGTGTGTGTTTTTGTTTTTGTTTGTTTGTTTGTTTTCCGAGACAGGGTTTCTCTGTGTAGCCCTGGCTGTCCTGGAACTCACTCTGTAGACCAGGCTGGCCTTGAACTTAGAAATTCACCTGCCTCTGCCTCCCAAGTGCTGGGATTAAAGGTGTGCGCCACCGCCATGTCTCTTAAAGGTTGAGCAACATATAAAAACCGTATCCACATGCGCTGCGCCCACGTGGCTTGGTTCCGATAGAAATGCCCACACTTGTACTGAGATCTGGTGTTTGTGTGCAGGTGTCTCGGCACTGACCATCTTCCTCACTCTCACAGTGCGTCTACAATGTAACTGCTCACAGTGCATGGCTACCACATAACTGCTTCTGGGTCTCCACTATTCCTCTCTTCCCATCAGCTTCCCGGCATCAGTCTTTACAAACTGCCTCTCCCTGTACAACGGAACTTATTTTTAAACAGACTCAGAATGTTCTCTTTCCTTTGTCTTTGCAGTGCTGGGGAAGCAACCCAGGACTTTGCACATCCTAGGCAAGCACTCTAAAAGCAAGCCACACCTGCTTTCTCTTTGTTTAAAATCCTAAAGTTTTCCTGTTGTTTCCGTGTTGCTGTCTGACTGCTGAGGCTGCAGAAGCATATTGAGTCTGGCTTTTCCATGTAGATCCCAGGGATCAAACTCAGGTTGTCAAGCCTGAGCAGCAGGTGCCTTTGCTCATGGCACCATCCTGCTGAACCTGTACTTTTTTTTTATGGTTTTTTTTTTTGAGACAGGGTTTCTCTGTGTAGCCCTGGCTGTCCTGGAACTCACTCTGTAGACCAGGCTGGCCTCGAACTTAGAAATCCACCTACCTCTGCCTTCCGAGTGCTGGGATTAAAGGCATGCGCCACCACTGTCTGGCTGAACCTGTACTTCTAATTCTCATGGAAACTATGAAGATAGATGGATGCCTTCTCAGTTCATGATAAAACACCTGTGCAGAGCTACGGGATAATTCTGGTGTGTGTGTGTGTGGAGTGCTACGGTGGCTTTGGTTGCTTATGGTTTCTTAGTCGAAGGATGCTGTATTAATTATTTTTCTTTCTGCTGTGACCGAGTACTCTTACAGGAGCAACTCCAGGGAGGAAGGTTTTGCTTTGGGTAACAGTTTATCATCGTGGAGAAAACATGACTGGCAGGAAGCTGAGGCAGCTGGTCACACTGTGCAGTCAGAAAATGGGAGAAGGGGCTCCTATTAAACCTCAAAGCCGGCCTCCACTGACTCACTCCTCCCAGAAAGGCTGCATCTCTGAGAGGTTCTACAACCTTCTGAAAGCACTAGCCAAGGACCAAGTGTTCAAACACATGTGTCAATGGGGTTGGGGAAACATTCTGTATTCAAGCCACGACAGGTTCCCTTGTCGGGTGGGGGTGGTGAGGATGGTGTGCCTTGGCTCTCTGGCACTGTAGGTTAGCTTGCCCCTCTTTTTGTGCCCTAAGATATATGGAACTTGTGCCTTGTCCTGGTGTTTGGGGCCAGTGAGAAATTACCTGCTGTTCTTCTGATAACCTGGGGTGAAATTCTGTTCTGAGCCATCTCCTTTGCAATGGGGCTTGTTTCACCCATGACACTTTCTGATAGCGAACCCTGCCAAACTGAAGGAGGCTCAATGACAAGGACTAGCCCATCCTGCTGGCTCTCGGTGGCCAGAAGGTAAATATCAGATATTATGTACCAGACAAAATGCCTTCACTGAAACTGGGAAAATTGGCTTCAATTGGGTCACTGAGGAGGGGAGGTAGGATCTAACTAAGTTCAGTGCAGATTCGAAGCTAGGAGGGCAAAGGTAACCTGAGTGTGCTTTCCACATAAGATGACAACTTTCTAATTCCCACTAAGCTCTCTGTTCCTTTAGTGACTGTCCTACCCGGAAGACACCCCTGGAATCCTTGGAGCCTGACCTCCACAGTCCCAGCCAAACTCCATCTCCTCATCACCAGGAAACACCTGCCCCCAGCCACGAAAGAGGCCATGAAAATGTAAGAAAACCAATGCAAAAATTTATATTTTATTTGAGTTCAAAAAATTTAAAATTGCTTTCAAATTCCGGAAAGTACCATAATGCAGAACCCCAGGGGGAAGCCTCATATACAGAGACAGATAAATTAAATGCATATACTGCAGACAAGCTGAGAAGGGGTATAGATTACATATTTACAGCACGGGATGCTTTCTGAAAACCATATTTATACATTTTATTACATTTACAAAAAAGGCTCCCACACCATTTACCTACAATAATGAAAAAAAATGTACACCTTTTTTCTGTCTTTTTTTGGTACTGTACAAACTTTGTTTAATAAAAATATATCTCTGTACAAAAGATTTTTTTTTGTTTTTGTTTTACTTTTTTTTTTCCTCGTGGGATGGAGGTGGTAGGGACAGGTACAGATGGTGAGTGAAGGGCTTAATCTGCCTTTCCCCTTTTGAGCCTCTGGGGATGAAGAGAAAGTGCCCAAGGCCAGAAGGGAGGGTGATACACAGCAGGTACTGGGTGCCCACCAGGCTTTGCTCCTTGAGTGTTTCCTGGGACCTCCCAAGCACACACAGGGGAGGGAGCAAGGCAGAGCTGGGTGAGCACACTGGGTGAGCTTTGGGGAGGAAGGGAGAAGGAGCCCGAGAACCTCCTGCATTCACCACCAAGGGCAGAATGAGCATGAACAAATTTGTCTAGACTGGTTCTCTCCCACCGGGTGCAGGGATGCTGGGTCCCAGAGGGCCAGAGGGTGTGTGGGCAGGATGGGCCTGCCCTTGTGGTCATCAATGCACCTGCTGGAGATGGAGACCCCTCACTTCAGCCTGCCCTCACTGAGCTTTTTGAATTGTTCCTGTGAACTGTGCGGCTCCCCCATCCACCCTCACACACATTCTGTTTGTTATTTCAATATGTCCTACAAGCGTCAGAGGCTGCCGTTCACACGGAAGCAGGGGTGAATGCTCATGGCGATCTTTCGTAGGACACAGAAAAAGTGAATCTAAATGTCATGATGTTGATTTCTAAACTCATGAGCTTCCCGATCACACTCATAAGGAATTCATTAATGACCTAAACACAGTGACATTGTCTAAATCAGTGGTTCTCAGCCTTCTTAAGGCTGCCACCCTTTAACACAGTTCCTTACGTGGTGGTGACCCCAACATAAAGTTATTTATGTTGCCTTTTCATAACTGTAATTTTGCTACTGTTGTGAATTATAATGTAAATATCTGATATGCAGGATGGTCTTAGGTGACCCCTGTGAAAGGGTCACTTGACCCACAAAGGGGTTGTGATCCACAGGTTGAGAAACACTGGCCTAAATGACTCTGAGCCACATGCCAGGATCTGAAGAGAAGGTGATTTTCACTCGATTCTCTTGATTAAGGAGATGCCAGGTCCTCTGCTGTGGTTGCAGGCTGTTGGAAGCCAAGGGGTGAGCACCAGTTCAGGAGGCTGGGGCACTGGGTGCTTGATCTGGTGCACCAGATCAAGGAACAGACAGCAGCATCCAGGTTAGACACGTTCATCCTCTTGTTGAGACTCCCCTACCTTCCTGCCTTTGGTGCCCATTGTTGACCTGGGCTTTCTGGCAGCAGGTGCAGTAGACTTCAGGGTCAGAGAGTTCACGTTTGCCTCTCTGGTGTACTTGTTCTCGGTGGCTCATACTTCCATCTTCCCTGACCTCTGAATGGAAATAGCCAAGTCCTGCTTTGGTGGTGTTTTAAGAACTAGATATGACATGTAAAGAGTCAGGCACGGAGAATAAGTCAGTAAGCGGTGGCCGCCACCTTTTGGGAGCCAGGGCTGGCTTGCTCCTGTCCTTTCCAGGGTGTGCTGTCTGGTCTGTAGAGGTCTTTTCTCTTCTCTTGGTCAGCTGACAGCCAGATGTGATACTAAGCTCCTGAGCTAGATTCCTGCTCTATCCCCCACCTCCACCATGACTTTACTCTTCTTTCCCAAAGCCGCCCAGGACCCCAAATGCCTTTTTAATTCACTGGTTTTAGAACCCAGGGCCATTATGGTTAAAAAAAAAATTGCATTGCTTACCAATTATATCTGAATAATTTCCCCCCTTCTCTTCTAGGTAATCCTTGCTATTGTTGTGCAAATGGGGCCACCCCTGCAGCCAGGTGGCTTCTGCATGCTACCTTCCATGAGCTGTGTCCTTCTTACTCATTCTCCGTGTCCCCAAACATGGGGACATGTTGGTCTGAGAGGTAATGATGCCTCTATCATCATTTCCTCTGGGTTTGTGAGGAACAGCGTCTAGGGCATCTTTCACACACACATACGATACACACACACTCACACACCCACACACGCACCCACACACACGCTTCCCTCTTTTAAGCCTCTGTGGTCTCTTCCCGTAGGACACAGTGAAGAAGAGGCTGTGTGTGCTCAGGTGCACACCCATGACTCGCTCTGCTGTTTGAATCCATCTGCCTTCCTCAGCTGCAGCCCTCTTCCTCTTCTGCCCCACACCAGGGCATTGTGGAGTCCTCTCCAGGGTGACAAGCACAGATGGAGGCAGGGCGAGCAAGGGCCTGAGTCCCAGCAGTGGCAGACGTAGGCAGGGGGACAGACGAAGATGGGCACTGGACGCTGTGCTCAGGGGAGCTCCTTCCTGCCCCCTGGGGAGCTGGGAACCAACAGACCACAGCAGGTAGGTGGAAGAGAGGAAGGGGGGGCGGGTGAGGTGGGGGTGGGAACAGAAGTGGAGGGACGACAAAGAGGTAAAGCCAAACAGAAGGAAAGAACAGAAGGGCATCAGTTGATTCTGTCTTTCGATTTTGGATTTTAGTCTTCTCAAACTGGGGATGGGAAGATGTAGGAAGTGTGCACAGTGGCAGAGCATTTGTTACCCACCCCTGTGTGTGTGTATGTCCTTTGTGTGTGTGTGTGTGTGTGTGTGTGTGTGTGAGAGAGAGAGAGAGAGAGAGAGAGAGAGAGAGAGAGAGAGAGAGAGTGTGTATGTGTAAGTGCGTGTGTGTCATGTCTGCACATTTGCATATGCACAGACAACACAAAGTGGGGTGCTCATGCATGCATTTGTGTTGAGGCTAGACATTGATTCTGGTATCCTCACACAACTAGTCTGGCTGCTATCTTGCTCCTGACACCTCCTCTCTCTACCTCCCTAACAATGGATTTCCATGGTTTGCCACCTCCCCCTGGCTTCTTTCTGTTTATGCCTTTTATTCCCTTGTGGGTCAGCTTTCCTACTGCAGTTCAGATTCTGACCCTCTCTTCTTAGATTCATGGCCTTGTTCAAGTTTGTTAATGTTCACATGCCTAAGTTCAATGTTCTCTTCTGCAGTGAGGATCCTAATACTACTGGCCAGCTCTCTGTGCCTGTGGTGAGAGGATGTCCCCGTGTGCAGGAGCAGTGTGGGCACAGGTCGCCATGTCTCCTGCAGAGCCAGTCTGTCTCCCACCCTCCAGTCCCCTCAATCTCACCGGCTGCTGGAGGCGGGGCTCTCGGTGGCGGTGGCAGCTGCAGCCAGGCCTGGGGGCTATACTGCAGTACACACTGTGCTGACTGTGAACTCCGCCTCATTGCTCATGATGTCTGTGGGCTGGATGTTGCGGTCATACATGGGGTTCTCAAATGTGGCCCGCATATTTGTGTTCTCATGGCCAGCATAGCCATTGAATGGAACTTTGGGTCTTCTCCTGGGAATAGAAGACAGTGACCTTGAACTGGAAGATGACACAGGAGCCAGAGCAAGAGAGGAGAGGAGTCTTTTCTCCGTTTAGAAAGTTACATTCTTCTGAGTCAGGAAGATGCTGGCTGGGCTGGGTTAGGTGCTCAGTTGCTCTCCCTGGCCTCTGCCTTCAGGGTACTAGGTCTGGGTACACAGCTGAGCTCCCTAGCCTCAGTTTCAGGATACTAGGTCTGGGTATACAGTTGTTCTCCCTGGCTTCTGCTTTCAGTGTACTAAGTCTGGGTACACAGCTAAGCTCCCTGGCCACTGCTTTCAGAGTACTAGGTCTGGTTACACAGTTGTTCTCCCTGGCCTTTTGCCTTCAGGGTACTAGGACTGGGCACACAGATGAGCCCTCTGGCTTTGGCTTCAGGGTACTAGGTCTGGGTCACAGCTGAGCCCCCTGGCCTCGGCCTTCAGGGTGCTAGGTCTGGGTCACAGCTGAGCCCCTGGCCTCGGCCTTCCCAGTACCTGTGCTTGTAGAGATAGAGGACGAAGCCAGCAATGATGAGAGCGATGAAAGGCACCAGGATGGCAGCAGCCACCGAGCTGCTGTTGGAAGCAAAGTGTCGACTGATTGACTCGGGATCTGACTCCAGCAGCCTGAGGTCTGCAAAGAGCCAAAGCATAACACTCAAGTCACAGACCCACCCGGACGTGATGCTCCCTGCCGGCCATGCTACCAGGCTGCAGAGCGTCAGGTACTGTTACGTGCTCTAGTTCAGCTGGCAGAAGCCCGTGCCCGGACAGCAGCTGCCTGCCTCACATGCTCTCAGACAGCTCTCCAGAGGCCCATGTGAATATGCCTCTGGTCACATTGTGTCCAGAGGACTGTGCCTAGAACACAGCTCTCTCTAGGGGTCCCAGGGAGGCAGCTGGCAGCTAAACCTGAAATTGTGTCTCTGAACACAATCTTCAAAGGATGAAGTCCTTTAGGAGTTTTCTTGGCCATCAAAGCCTGTTATTACATTAAAACATTCATCAGATGGAATGTACACACACACACACACACACACACACACACACACACACACATTCAAGTAACAGTGAGGCTGGATTACCATGGTGTATGAAGCCTGGCCAACTCACTCCATTGGCTCCCCATGAAGGGCCACCTAACTGAGGGGCTAGGGATCAACAGGAAACAGGGAGTTGGCTGTGTTTGCTGGGGTCTTCCCACTGTTGGACTGAGGGTCCTGGGACTGTGTCAGAAGGTATAAGGACTGCTGCATGTTGGAGCCTTGGAAGCAACACCGAGATGACCGTGTGGAGGGGTAGAGAGGAAGGGGAACCTCCAGTAGATTTCAGCTGACTGAAGAGAGAACTTTCTGGGGGAGAGCTGTCAGAGGCAGGAGCCCTGGGAATGGGAGGTCACGGTTCGTGGGATACAGAGGTGGCTTTCAGGGACACATGGTTGCTCCCCCTACTGTTCCTGACAAGCTAGGACCCTATCCCACGTGAGCTCATGCCCTTGGGTCAGGACCTGTTTCTGGAGTGAGGATGTTTGCTTTGAACATGATCAAGTGTGCGGAGTCCAATCCTGAGACAGGACAAACAGGAGAAGGTTCCTTTAGAGTTTGGGTCTCTTCTCTGTGACATAAGGGTGATCCCAGACTCCTGGGGAAATGCTAAGGGAGGCAAGACATTACAGGGAAGGGCAGCCTGATGTAGAGGTGCTTCGGTGACTCCCTCATTCTCTGGGCAGGGGTGATGCCTGTGGTGCCCGATGGCCAGTACGACAACCTAGGGCTGAGTGTCAGTCTAGTGTCTGTTTGCCAGCCTAGCATCTGTTTTTGGAGATACTGCAGCTTCTGTCTAAGTCTTAAGGTATTATAGACCCAGATGAGCTTAAGAAATCCTGCTTCTGGTAGAGATGTTCATTAGTTTCCTTCCTGTCCCAAGATACAGCTCCTCTCCTGCCCCCTGAGCTCACACTTGCAAGGACACATGCTAGTTACCAAGTCTTTGAAAGCCGAACTGCCCAAAGCCTTGGCCCTTGACGGAACCTTGGTAGACGAAGGTGCCTCCAGAAGATTCTGAGGAGACCTGTAATAGCAGAAATGGCAGGAGGGTAGAGATAGGGAGAGAGTGGGGAAGGGAGATGGGGGAGGGAGATGGGGACAGAGGATGAGGGAGGGAGGGGCAAGGCATGTTAGAACAATCTGGAACTCCTGCCAGATCTCCATGTGTGTATCAGTTGGCAGAGCTGGAACACCTACTAGATGTGAGGTGTGTGTGTGTGTGTGTGTGTGTGTGTGTGTGTGTGTGTGGAGGGGGAGTGTGGGATTTTTCTTTTTTTCTTCTGGATTATTTTGACGTGGGATCTCAAGTAACCTAGGCAGGTCTCGAACTTCTATATATTGCCAAAGATGGCCACAAACTCCTGTTTCTTCTGTCTACAACTCCCCAGTGCTGGGAGCAGAGGTGTGAGGAAGCACTGTCTGTGTCTTTCAGCTTCTGCTGCTCACACCGCATCGTGCTTCAGTTCCCATTTGAGGGATGTCATGTATGCCATACTGTGAGGTACGAGTGACAGAGTGGTGTCCTCAGCTCAATCTTTAGTAGGCTTTGGGCTCATGGAGTCGTAAGAGTACAACTCTGACAAAAACTGACGTGCGGACGGCCAACAGAATTGCGAGGGAGACGAACCTGGCAGAGTGAACACATTCTGGGGAGTTTCTGGCAGTTCTAGAGAGTGTTGGTTCCTGAGGTGGTGTCTGGGACATAACTCGTCTGCATCCCCTGAACCTGGTCCTCATGATGTTCCAACAGCTGGCCTACCCTCTTAGCAGCTGGAGTATGTTTTGAAGATGCTACAGGTTTACCCCCAAAACCCATACTCCAGCCCCAGGGGTGCCCTTTGTCTAGTGTCTTCGCGAGGTCCCTCCGACAGATCCTGGCCTGCTGAAGAAGGGACCCCAATGGTTGCCAGTTGCTCCTGGACCCACATCTTTGTCTTTCCCCTCCCTTGGCCTGCACTCCCCATGCCAGGTCCCATCTTTGACCCTTGTCTACGTACATCTGTTGATCCTCCTGGCACGGTTGAGCCACTTGTTCCTTCTCACCTTCTGACACGGTTCCATCAATTATTCATTCTCAGCTTTTGGACTGCTGCTAATACTGGTACCAGATCCCCAAGGGATCCACAGACATCCTGGACACATCAGGGAACTACCTGCAGGCTCCAGACCCTGGAGACGCTATGTGGCTTCTCCTTGTGGGTCTACAAAGCGGAATCTCTCAGCCAGAGCACTCCACCAGCTAGCCCTGTCCTCAGATTTGCTACCCCAGACATTAGACTGTTTGTTCTTTCCCCATTCTGTCTTTCCTATAGGGGTCAAAGACAGCGATGCAGGGGCTGTTGTTATAGGTGATTCCATGCTCAACACTCCTTTGTGAAGTCAGATGGGACCTGCACATGACCATCACTAGGGACTTTGTGAGTGCTCTATAATGTATTAAGTCCCCACAAAGGCATTCAAGAGATCCCTGCCTCTCTCCTGTGCCCTGGATTCTCAAGCTGTGCTGAGTAACTTACACTCCACATGTCAAACTTGAGCACACATCCGGGGAGTCACTGGGAAATCACTTTCTCCCAGCCCACACCCATGGCACCATGACCTTCACTCTTACACTCCCGACCCCTGCTTTCTGCTTCCTGCTTCCTGTTCTGATTGTGCAGCTCACACATTCCTCTCAGGGATGGTGGCCTTTGACTCTGAGTCTTCAAGCCTCTTTGATCCCCCTCTTTGCCCAATACATCAGTTGACTAGGACTCCCCAGCTCCTAGTCCTGGTCTCAAGACTCCTCGTGTTTCCAGGCAACCTCAGTAGTTACTAAACCCCATTGTCTTTTCTCTGCAAGCAATCTGGGAACGGGGTGGGGTGCAAGGCCAGGTGAAGACCAATTTGCCTCACTTACATGGCCATCTAACGCCCAGTAGTCATCTTTGAACTTGCTCACAAAGCTCTCCACAGGCCCCGTGACCTGGTAGACCTGGAGTAGGAGGCGGAAATCTTCCTTTTTATAATTTCCTAGGGAAAGAAAGTAGGTTATTTTTGAAATTCTATGAAAGTTCTCAAAACCCACATCTGTGGGTGTCATAGGCATGACAGGGTTAGGGTTAGGGTTAGGGTTAGGGTTAGGGTTAGGGTTAGGGTTAGGGTGACACTTCTGTGAGGACACTGGTGTAAATGTCTCCAGTACACCAGTTGGTGCGTAAGCCCAGTGCATGTGCTTGGATGTGGTTGAATGTGAGTGTGTGCGGGAATGTGAAGTCGCATGCTCATAACTGAATAGCTAAAGACTGTGATTCTGTTTTTATATGCATGAGCAAAAGTATGATTTTTGTGGGACTGGTAAAATGGCTCAGTGAGGAAAGGGACCTGTCGCTAGGCTTAATGACAGAGCTCCATTCCTAAGCTCCGCATGGCAGAAGGAGAGAACCCTCTCCTGAAAGCTGCCCATGGATCTCCACACACATGTTGTGTGGCATGTGTACACGCACATAAAACAAACACACACACACACACACACACATATATACAAAGTAAAGGTTTAAAAAGGATCATGATTTTGTATATTTTGATCTGACCACCAATGCATAGGTTCGTTTGTTTACAAGTCCATGAACAGAGAACAGCAGACACACATGGGACTGTGTATTTTATTAGAAAAACGAGTGAACAGGACTGTGTGTGTGAGGGGCATGATTACACATGGGCTGTGTGTATGCAAATTCATCAATTCATTGGTCTAGTCAAGAAACACTTGTTTTCTTTTGATTATACAAAAGTTGAACCCTGAACTTTAAAAAAGGATGATTGAAGGTAAAAGAGATCCCTTCTGGTCTTACTAGTTACTATGGTAACTTACAGTGGTGCCCACAAATAACACACAGTTTTAAAGTGCCAATTAAAAAAAAATATTCTGCTGTGACTACTTTTGTGTAATGCATTGTCTTTCCTATGAATATAGTTTTTATTACTTTACAATGTGGAGGTATAATGTATTCTGATGGGTATATTCACTCCTAAACTGGATTTGTTTTAAAGTTTCATTCGTCATTATTAATATATGTATATGTGTGTGTGTGTGTGTGTGTGTGTGTGTGTATGGGTGCATGCACATAGGTGCAGGTGCCTGTGAAGGCCAGAAGGAGCTGCCTTCATGTAGGTGCTGAGAACCAAACTTGGATCTTCTTCAAGACAAGCAAGTGCTCTTAACCACCAAGCCAGCTCCCCAGCCCTCACCTTGGTATGTGTTATCCTGGAGATGTGATATGGTAAAACCACTTACATTTTAGTCTGGGGAATGCTCTGTTTTTAGCTTTTTGTAATATAAATATAATTCTAAAGTGAACATTGTTTATACTCTTATAAATTTTTCTGTTTCTATTTCATATGGCAAAAATAGCTACTGAATACGATAATTTTCAAGGATCTTGCTAGGACTTGTCCAGCCTTTCCCTGGAGCTATGTTTAGACTATAGTATGATTTGTCACTACTAAGCTGGAATTTGTGAGCAATCATTTGTGTTTGCTTTTTCGTTCTGATTTTTCTTTAGTTAATTTGTTTTGTTTTATCTATTTGTTTTTTGTAGTTGTTGTTGTTGTGTTTTTTTGAGACAGGGTCTCACTATTTGCTCTGACTGTCCTGGAACTCACTATGTAGACCAGGCTGGCCTCGAACTCACAGCTATCTGCCTGCTTATATCTCCTGAGAGCTAGTGTTAATGGTCTGAGCCACCACCGCAGGCTCTTTTCTTTAGTGTATTGACTGCACTTGAGCTGCTGGGAATTCTCTGCTTCTACCTTTGGCTCAGTCTTCAGGCTGTTTCTCTTTTCTTTAAGAGAGTTCTTCATATGTCTGAGTTATTATGGTTGCCATTAGTCCATTGGCAGGAAGAGTAGATACCCCCTCTTTCTTGATTGACAGGCCAGTCCGAGCCCCACTTGACCCTATGATGCAGTGACCTGATTCATCCCGGCTGGGGTGTGTAACTGTCGCCCCTGAGCCTGCCCTGCTCTCAGAGACAAGGTTGCCTCCTTACCTGCTAAATGTAGTTCCACCCCACTGTGGTCAATCATGGTGGCGTTAACCTTGCTGTTGGCAACCTGGAAGCCGGTGACTCTAAGCATGGCTGGCTGCTTCTTCCCCTGGTATTCATAGGCCCCTTTCCACAAGGAATTCTTGGCAAAAACATCCCCTGGAACTGGAGGGATTGAAGAACGTGTGAGACAGACATTGGATGTTTCTGGGACAGCCAGAGACAGACAACCTGATGACTGATTACAGATGGAGACTCATGTCTGATGTGGGGGTGATGGGAAGGTGCCCTGTTGACTGTGAGGTCCTCTTGTGTCTTAGAGTACCAGTGGAGGAAACGACACCGGCATACTGAAGGACATCTGTGTGCCCACGGTCAGTGCAACTACTTGTAGCAGTCAAATTATGACAACTGCAATGTCCGTGGGTGGATGGATAAAGAAAATGGACTAAACTATGAAATATCATTGACCCCTAAAAAAGGAAAATCCTTTTCTTTGTGAACACATGGATGAACTTGGGGGACACGATGCTACATGAAATAAGCCAGAGGTAGAAAGGTCATTGTGAGGGAGCATCTACAGACCAAGCCAAAATGTCAAACTTGGGAGGCAGGGAGTGGAGAGAAGTAGAATTGGGGGTATAGACACATGGTCAAAGGGGACAAAGTTCCAGCTGGGCACGAGGAACATTAGTGATCTACTGCCCAGCGTCCTGACTATGGTTAATAATAATATACTGTATATTTTAAACATGCTTAAAAAGTAGATTTTAAATGTTCTAAATGAGGTGATATGTGTTCATTAGCTTCATATAATTATATTACAGCATCTATGCAAAGTGTAACTTCATATTGTGCTTCATATACGTGTGCCTAAGAAGGACGTCAATATATTTGCTTCCATGTGGATAATAGCTGTTAGGGCCATGATAACTAAGGTACCTCTCAGAACCACATTGGTTAGGAACAGAGAAGGGACAAGAACTGGGGCGTGGGGTGGGGTGGAGATAGATCTCCCTGGGAAAGAAAACTAGAGTAGGTAGTTATGGATGGATGGGGGTTTGGAATGGGAGGGTCAAATGGGGATGAGGGAGGATTACAGGGAGAGACAGCTAAACTTCAGGGCCATTCGAGGGGTAGCGTGGAAACCTAATGCAGTAGAGACTTTCCAAAATACTTACATATATGAAAGCAATCAAAATGAATTTGCCCAATAATGGTGGAAGACAGAGCCCCAATTGGCCATCTCTTGTCACTAAATAAAGCTTCCAATACCAGAAGTTGTTGACCAAAGGGGTCTTATTGGAATCCTCAAATAACCCAAGCTGTTGCCAAACTGTAGGTTGCATCCCACAAACCGATGGCAAAGTACCGTTGCTGAAGAGAACGTTCACTGAGCGTAGAAAAGTCAAGCTGGTGCCTACCTAGAACCTTCACTCATATGTGCTGGCCTCATCAAGTGCCAGAGACCAGATTCCTCACTTGTGGGCTGCGCTGGGGCCATTCCACCTTGCTCATCAGGGTCACTCTAGGTCTTAAATGCTACAGTGTTTAAATGCCCCAAACACTGCAAATCATGTACACAATGTGAGTGTATAGAAGCTCCCTGCTCCTCAGCAAGTGTGGGTACTAAACCATTCATCTTTGTAGCAACTTTCTTAGGCAGTGGTTCTCAACCTGTGGGTCACGACCCCTTTGGGGGTTGCATATCGGATATCTTGCATATTAGATATTTACATTACTGTTCATAACAGTAGCAAATTTACAGTTATGATGTAGCAATGATATGACTTCATGGTTGGGGGTCACCACAGCATGAGCAACTGTATTGAAGGGTCGCAGCATTAGGAAGGTTGAGAACCAATGTTCTACTGCAAGATTTTCCCTCCCTATCTAACCTGTCAATAGTATTTAATTGACACTTAAGATGTGAATAAGAAGCTCAATTGTCAACAGACATAGCTGGTCAGGGACCAAAATGGTTTATGAACCGAATCTATAGAACTTTAACATACATGCCAAGATACACTATCGTTTGGATCTGGAATGTTCTCCCAGAAGCCCACTATTAAAGCTTAGTTCCCAGCCTGGCACTCTTGGGAGGTGGGAAGTGGAGGGTGGGTGGTGGAAACTTTAGGTGAGGCAGGAGGTTTTAATGTCAGTAGGGCATGCCACAGAAGGGAATTGTGGGGCCCTAGCCACTTTATCTTCCCCTTTCTCTCACATGCAACTGGGAGGTGAGTGGGCTTTCTCCACAGTATGCTCCCACCATGACATTTACTACCCCATCACCAGCCTCAAGGCCAACCAGTCCTGAACCGTGAATTAAAATAAACAAATTGTCTTCATAATTGGATTGGATACCATCTTTGTTACAGCAGTGGAAAGCTAAAAAGGTAAAGAAAGTAGAAGGTCCAACCTAGGACAGCAGAATTCATAATAATTTTGCATTGGCCAAGCTGCATCTGTGGTTCTGTGTCCAGTTCTGGATTTGACTTTTTTTTTTTTTTTTTGGTTTTTCGAGACAGGATTTCTCTGTATAGCCCTGGCTGTCCTGGAACTCACTCTGTAGACCAAGCTGGCCTCGAACTCAGAAATCCGCCTGCCTCTGTCTCCCAAGTGCTGGGCTTAAAGGTGTGTGCCACCACTGCCCGGCTTGGATTCGACATTCTTAAAGAAACAGTGCCTATCTTGAAGAGGTCCCAATGACTAGGATGCTACCTGAGAAGGACCAGAGTCTCTGAGTTGTGAGCACACACTGATGGGTGCTGTACCAGGAAGGGCTGCAGTACCCAGTGAGTTCAGAGCTCAGGGCCCCAGTCACTTTTCTAAGGGCCTGGGGCTTTCTCTTCTGCTGAAGCTTCTTGTTAAGGTTCACTTCCTCCAGAAGTTGGCCTGCCTTAGGAGTTGGCAGGGAATTGTCTTTGTGTCTGTGGAGGGTCTCCATTCCTTCCCACTGGGCATGGGACCTGTGTGCCTGAAACTGGCTAACTGGATGGCAAAGGCAGCATCAGTTTTTGTGAGCCAGCAATCTGGACTCTGCCTACCTGAGGCTTGGGTGAGAAGAGGCTCCCGGGCAGTGTTGATGGGTCTCCCGCTGGGCCGGACCTCTGCTGGGAAAGGCAATGGGAAGAAAAGGGTCAGCCTCTGGTTCTCACTGAGGGGGTGGGAAAAGGATGACCTGTCTGAAGTTAGGTGAACATGCTCTCTGAGATCTTGCACTGGACTCAGCCTCTCCTACCAGGACAGTGATGTTACAGACCCATCTCAGAAAAGCACCAGGCATAGACAAACAAGGGAATCAGACGCGTCAGTCACAGCTACTGGAGTATCAGACGAGGCACTGAGGTGTATGTGTTTATGCGGTTCTTCATTACTGTATTAAATTAGAACAGCAGAATTTGGCATGATCTTGAAATAGTTAAGGACAACTAAAAATAATAGACTTATCATTTGATCCAGCAATCTAACTCCTGGGTGTTTGCCCAAAGGAGGAACTGAATCCACTGTGCTGGAGATGAGCATCACACTTGGGTTCACTGCAGCACCGTTCCCAGTGCCAACCTATCTGTCCATGGCTCATGTGAACATAAACACACATTCTATGATACACACACACACACACACCACCATGTATCACACACACAACATACCATATACCCCGTACCATCTCTTTCTCTTTCTGTCTCACACACATAGCCCACACTGTATATACTGCACACATATATCAAATACAGCACACACATACAAACCTCACAATAAACACACACACACACCAGATATCTCACACATACACACCATACCCACCCCAACACACCATATACCCCACCACAAACACAAACCATACCACATACCACACACGACCTCCCCACGGAAGTCCTCCCTGGCTCCCGACCTCCCCTTCAGAGGCCTTCCTCCTCATTCCCAGCATTCAGCGTGTCTCTTGGCCCCCCAAGGGGTCATCACACTGATCAGGTTATGATGGTGTCTCTTTCAAACATTCATGATTTCTATGTCTTCCACATAGATGGTGACAGGTTAACATGACAACATATTTTAAAATATCAACTGTGCCAGGAGAATAGAGGCTGCAGAAAGAGACACCACGGTGATGTACAGAAAAAGACAGTTGGCAGAGAACGACTAGAACCTTTCCCTGCCTGGACTTCCCACACCTGAAAGAGCATGGTGAGGAAGAGTCTTGCTTCACT
Source organism: Rhynchomys soricoides (assembly GCA_019843965.1). Lineage (NCBI taxonomy): Eukaryota > Metazoa > Chordata > Mammalia > Rodentia > Muridae > Rhynchomys > Rhynchomys soricoides. The sequence goes on along the minus strand of JADRCH010000211.1, from coordinate 1,699,550 downwards.
ATCAACACGGGAGAGGCCGACGCTGTGTAAATGACCTACGCAGGGCCATGATGCTGCTGCCCAGTGCTTTGAGACTTTTCTCTCAGCTCTCTAGCCCATTCCCACCCTGCAGTGCCTTCTCAAAATGTCTGTATTCCCATTTCCCCTCTGTCACGGGCTTGAAGACTCTGGCAAGTGTCCGCCCGGCACAGATCATGCCTGTGACACAGTAATGTGTCTTGCTGTGAACTCCTTTAGTACAGACAAGCACCCCATGCCCAGGACAGGCCTGGCAGAGTGACAGTAAGACTGTCAGGAGGAGAGGATAAAGTCAGGCACTCTTCAGGCCTGCTTGGAGGAACTGGGTGGGACAGCGAGTGCTTAACTGACAGGGATGGTGTGCGTTTGCTCAAGTGAAGGCAGGTGGTGGGGTCAACATGAACTTGTGCGAGTTGCTCTGAAGTGGTCTCCTGTCTCAGCCACACTTCAACCTGAAGCAGGGGTTGTCTTCCCCTGGCCCTATTCAGTGCCTGCCAATCCCTTCCTCCACAGCTTCCACTCTAGAAAGGGCTCACTCACCCAGGCAGACGGGTGGTTTGCCTGTCCAGCTGCCGTCAGCTTTGCAGGTCCGGTGTTCAGAGCCACCCCTGAGGGAGAAGCCCTCCTGGCAGGAGTAGATGAGCGTGTAACCCATGGATGGCAGGTCCAGGGCCCCGACATTGGCGTGCGTGGGTGTCTCTGGTTGCTTGCAGTGGTGGGCTGGGTGATGAGAACAAAGACGATGTTAGGCCCGAGGAGTCCGGGATTTGAATATTCAGCAGACACTTTTGAGGGGCCTCTCCTTCACCCCCTGTCCCTATGTAGAACCTGTTCCTTTCCATCTCTGCCCTTTCATGCCTGCCTCCCCCTCCTTCACTTCTTTGCAAGCCCACACTCAAGGTCTTTCGGAATATTTTAGCATGATGATCTAGTCAGTCACAGGAAACCTCAATCTGCAACGCCAAGCAAATGAGTCTGCGATGTTTCCGTGACCCTGCCCCTCCATAATTCTTAGTTCTCACTGGCTCTGGATTACTTGTTCTTTGCTAAGGTATAGGGATGACCTTCAAATTTCAGAAAGGCTTTTCTGTGGAAACATTTGTGATGCTCCAAGAGGCAAGTACTATAGAGAGATCAACGTTGGTCCTGATGGGAACACATCCCATCACTCCATCCTGGGCCAGTGGATGAAGTGTGGGGTCAGGTGGGGTGGCACTCACGGACACAGTCAGGTGGGGTTCCACTCCAGGTCAGGTTGGGAAGGCAGGTCCTGGTGGTGGATCCCTGAAGCAGGTAACCTTTCTGACAACGGAATAGCACCGTGCTCCCAACCTGCCACAAGGACAGAAGTGTCCCATGTCACCTTCCACCTAGCAGTGTCTCACTGTCACTTACTTCCCAGGGGAGAACTCCAACTCAGGCGGTTGCCTCTATTGGCACCATGAAGCTTCTCTGCCTGGCTGAGTCCTATTGGTCCTTTGGGACCAACTGAAAGTGTGCCTTGTGACCAGATCAGTGCCCTTACTGGGCATGTCACACTGCACCATGAAGCTTCTCTGCCTGGCTGAGTCCTATTGGTCCTTTGGGACCAACTGAAAGTGTGCCTTGTGACCAGATCAGTGCCCTTACTGGGCATGTCACACTGTTAGGGCAAGCACTTCCTTCTTGAATACAGCACTGAACCCCAGTCTCCCTGAGCATAAGGAGGGGGCAGCTGCTATGCCAGAATAACACTGGAAACCTGTGACATTCAAATGTGATGGTGGAGTTGAAAGCATTTTATAAAACGTGAAGAATTTTGCAAAATTAAATGATTTTTCTGTGAAACTACATTTTAAGAATTGGAGACCTGTCTCCTTTACAGCTGTGGAGAATCTATGCTTTGGAAAAACTTTGACAGAACTTCTTTTGTTTGGCTGTATCCTCATCTCTATCCTCCAAGAGTCACTGGCTGTCTGGCTCCACTGGCCTTTTCTGTTTATTTGGCTTAATGGATAGGTCAGTTTCCCACAATGCAATTCAGACTGTAACATCTCCCAGCTCCAACGTCCACGGGTCCTTATACAAACAAAGTTAGATTCAGACTCAAGGCAGTGTTCTCTGTTACACCAGTTTCCTCCACACCCAACCTGTTCTTTCAGCCTTTCTCATTTGTTTCTACAAATTGGACACCTTTCTCTGCCTACTTGGCCCAATCAAAACCCTCAATCTAACTCTGATTCCACCCTTGTCCCCTAATCCGGCCATGGGGTCTAGGGAAACACAAGGTGAGCATGATGAATTCTGAAGTGCTTCCCCCAATGCTTACCCCCTCTTTGTGCCCAGTAATGACAGCAGGGGTCTATCCCTCACGCTTCTGTTTTGAACCACTGTGTTTTCTGTCCTTGACTCAGCATTTGAAATAGTGGATCAGAATCACTGCCTTCAAGGACAGAATAAGATCCAGGATACGCACATTGGTCTCAGGCCCTGCAGGACACCCATGCCTTTGTCTTTGCAAAAGTTATGATGAAATGCATAGCCACCACACAACCTGGGGGCTGGAACACTGGGCCCAGGTGGCTCATCTGTTAGCTCCCTCCCCATTCCACTCCTCAGCTCCTCTCTGGCAACTGCTATCTTGAATTTGTGTTTTTAATTTCATTGCCTTGCAAAACATTCTCTCATATGTCTTATACACATGTCAAAATAAGTGAATGTGTTTTTATTGGTTTAATATTCCATAGCATCTTTACCTTCAATAGCATGTTTCTATGACACCCATGCCATGTAGATCTGGGGTTCATTCATGTTCTCGGCTGTATAATAATCCATTCTGAGAGCACAACACACTTGTGTGGCTTGGGGACAGGTATAAGAGTGTTTCTAGGGTATTTCCCATGAGCAGAATTTTTGAGCCATGGAGTATGTGTAACCTTCCCAGCCAGCATCAAGATCCTTTTAGACCTAGCTTAGATCTCTATCTCCTCTCTCCTCCTGTAGTACTACAGCCCACCATGGCTGGCAGGCCGCCCAAGCCTCGTCCTGCTCAGCCATTCCCTGCCTCAGTGCTCCTGTATAGGGGGCATTCACTCCATCAGAAATGTGACCTTGTCCTGAATTGGGTGGGCTTTCTTGTCATGAAGCCCACAGTTCAAGTGTCACCTTTAGGAGGGTTCTTCCCTGACTCCCATTTCTGAGACAGCACCCCACCCCATTCACACTCTTCCATATGACACCACGTGGCATTTTGTGTTCTTAGAAGTGATGGAGCTAGCTTGCTTGGCTGCTGTTGCCAGGCAGGCTCAGTAGAGCAGGGCCCCAGACATTCGTCTTATTCTTCTGAATGCCTAGTACCTGGAACAGCTCATGTTTCCAAGATGAGAACAGGAGAATGAATATCTATCTATCTATCTATCTATCTATCTATCTATCTCACATGCATGTGCATGTACATGCGAATACACACACATACACACACATGTATATACATATATATGTGTGTGTGTGTGTGTGTATATACATATACACCAGTTGACCAGGTCCCAAGCCTATCATTCCAGGTTAGTTCAGCAGCCATCTTGGGCCCCAGCTTACTGTCCTGACCTGAGTGTACCCTGTCCTCACCACTTCCCTTGCTCTGCTCAGTGTTACCCAGGCTGCCTAGGGCTCATTCTGAGGCAGATATGCAAAACCTACCTGCAGATAGGAGACCCTCTGGCTACTGCCTCACTCCTAGCCCTGGCTGGCTTCCATGCCCCAGTGAGCCCTGTCTGTGGCTAAGGGTGTGGGAGTCTTGCTTATTTTGGTATTTTGGTTTCCACAAACATCCTGCTTTGACTCTCGGGTCCCTGGGAACTGTTCATGGCTCTACCCACTGCTACAGTCTGTGTCAGCCTGGCCGATGGACACCAACACCTTCCATTTCTGAAGGATGCTCTGTGGGATACTTCCTTCCTTCCCTTTCTGAGATCTCCTACTCCCCATGTGCTGTTCCTGGGGCCTCTGATGCTGACCGTGACAGGGAAAGTCAGGAGGCAGGAAGGCTGGCTTGAGCTCATTACCTGGTAGCCCTGGGAGCTGTTCTGTATCCCGAACTGTGGCATGCCGGGATCTGCACACGTGGTCAGCGTGGGATCTGGATGACCAAAACACAGAAACAGATCACAGGGTCACTGGGGCATTCATTGCCCACCTCCTGATCTGGAGACTAAGGGAAGTGACACAGCTGCTTCCTGATCTCATCTTCTGAGCTCTCCACTTGTCTCACAGGTCCAAGCAGACACTTCATTCCCTAGTGAATTAGCTCTTGATGTGATGTCCTACACTCTGTCCCAAGAAGTGCAGAGAAGAACCCCGTCTCCACCACAAGTGAGACCATGAAGACCGGGAGGTGGACCCATCACTCGCCCCTCTCACAGCTGCCCACCAGCCAGGCCACTGCCCCCAGCCCTTCTCACCTATGCAGCTGGGCTGTGTGCCACTCCACGTCCCGTCAGACTGGCAAAACCTCCGTGGGGAGCCCACCAGCACGAGAGGAGCATGGCAGGAGAAGGACACAGATGACCTGTAGGAGAATCCACGGTCTTCTCTCCTCCCTCGAGGCGGCACCCCTGGGTCTCCACAGAACACGGCTGGAAAGACGAGAGACAAAGGTTGGCCCAAGATGCTTCTAAAAGCTAGTTTTCTTCACCCCCTTCCCCTGGTTAGCCTAGTCTTTTCTTTTCTTTCTTTCTGGTTTCCTCTGGATTCCCTTGAACCCTGGAACTGGGGGCATGCCTGGGTAAGTGTTTTTACTCAGGTAAGTGGACCTGAGTTTTGTTCCCGGTAACCACGTCAGATGGTTCACAACGACTGGCAACTCCAGCTCCCAGGGGTCCAGTGCCCTCTTCTGACCTCCAGAGGTACCTGCTCTCATGCATGGGCGTACACGTGCGTGTGCGCGCGCGCGCGCACACACACACACATGCATTTATAAAAATGTTTTAAAAGCCATTAAAAATGACAGTGCACAGATAAGTATGTATTGAAGTGTCAGACACGGGTGCTTGGAAAGCTCTTGGCGGCTTGTCAAAAATACAGGTCATGAAAATGCGTCAAGATCCAGTACCATTTAAAAGAACTTGAACATAGATGATTATAACTATGGTTATATTTGGGAAACTCTATTTTTCCTTCCTTCATATTTTTAAATAGGGTACAATCTCTCTCTGTTCTCTCTCTCTCTCTCTCTGCACGCACACACATGCACATGTGTGTGCATGCCTTCAAGTGTGTGCATGTGGGAGCCAGAGGACAGCCTCATGTGTCAATCTTCAGGTATTGTCCACATTATTATTATTTATTATTATTATTATTATTATTATTATTATTATTATTATTATTAGTTTTTCGAGACAGGGCTTCTCTGTATAGCCCTGGCTGTCCTGGAACTCACTCTGTAGACCAGGCTGGCCTCAAACTCAGAAATCCTCCTGCCTCTGCCTCCCAAGTGCTGGGATTAAAGGCGTGCGCCACCACTGCCCGGCCGCATTATTTTTTTGAGACAGGGTCTATCGTTGACTTGGAGCTGGCTGGCCAGAAAGCTGAGGGGGTCTGTCTGTCTGTCTGTCTGTCTGTGTCTGCCTCCCCAGGACAGTTGGAATTACAACTGTGTGCTGCCATACTTAACCTTTTGTTACAAATGTTGGTTCTGGGATGTTGGTCCCAGGCTTTCCTGGCAACTGCTTTGCTGACTGGGTCATCTCCCCAGCTACTGTACATTTTTGTCTTGTTTTGTTTGCAGTGACCACAGTTTACTGTTGCTTTGTGTGTGCTGGGGATGGAACCCAGAGTGTTCCTACTACGCATGTGCTTCACTGCTGCGTTACACCCTCAGCCTCCATAATGATTTTATAAAGGTAAGGAAGGTTTTTGTTTCAAGAGGAAAAGCAAAGTCGAGTCCAGATACTCAGAGGCTGTGACATGGCGCGTGTTCACCTAGTGTGGTGAGAACGCCAGAGGTGTTGGCCTTAAGCAAAGTTTCTGTTTTTCTCCTGAGCTACTGATCCTAAGCACGGTGGAAATTCCCAAAGGGAACCAGAATTTCTCAAGTATCTGACAGTAGCCAGGGTATGTAGATTGTTTCTGAGGGATAGTAGTAGGAAGAAAACTGGTAAACATTACTGTTGTGTGCAGCTCGAAGATGGTGTGAACTTTTCAGAGCCCACTCATGGGGTGCACCTAGAATCCTTCAGCCCGCTTCTCTGGCAACCCAAGGAAACCTGAGTCCTGGGATGGACTGGGGCTCATCAGAACACAACTGGTCCAGGTTAGTCTCTCAACAGAAAGCAGCGAGCTCTCAGATATCTTTCCACGAAGAGAGACATGCGTCTGGCATGGGATGGCCTCACATGGCACCTCACTCTGATACCAACCCTTTCAGGTCCGGGACACTGCTATTATCCCCACTGCTTCATTTCCTTCCACTGTGACTTAAGACAAGTGTCTAAATTCAGGCCTCCGTTAAACTATTCTCAATGTCTTCCTTTAAATTTCCTTCCCACTTTCATGGCATCTCGAGAAACAGCTCCGCTTCAGGGAGAAAGCTAATGACTCTATGCTATCCCCGGCGCTGGTAGACGCGTGTGGGAGTGCGCATGCTCACAGGGGAATGCGGGCTGGCATGGAGGACCTAGGGCTCTTGGGAGTCACTCACGGAAGCACTGAGGCAGCTCTCCGGTCCAGGATCCATTTCCCTCGCAGGTGAGCACGGCAGGCAGGGAGAGCTGGTATCCCTCCAGGCAGGCATAACTCACGCTAGAGCCCCACGTGAAGTCAGACCCCACCACTTTCCCATTCGGGATGAGCTGAGGAGGTTTGCACATGATAGCTATGGGGAGATCAGAGTGGGCTGAGTTCTGAGATTGTCCTGAGGAAACAAGTTCAGTTACTACTCTCACCAGTACCACCAGCTACCCCGCAGCAGCTGGAGCCTGTGCCAAGCAGAACTAGAAAGAATCTGCGGCAGTTCCGATCTTTTTACTTTACGGGGATCCATCTCACATATAACATTTCTGTTCTCCTATCACTCAGCCCTTGAAGATCCTTGAGGCTCAAATCTTTTCTCAGGACCTCCCAACTTCCTGACAATCTGCGCAGGACCAGCCTTCACCTTGCGCACCCCTGCTGGGATGCCGCCCCCTCCCTCCTGGATGTTCAAGGCTGATGCCTATGTGTGTCTCTTCTTTGGCCCCCATCTGCATCCTCAGCCTTCAGACGTACCTTTGCAAACCGGCTTGGTACCGTTCCAGGTCCGGTCCTTGGTGCAGCTCAGCACAGACACTCTATGTGATTCCATCACATAGCCAGGGACACACTGGTATGTCACAGTTTTGTTGTACCTGAAGTCATTGCCCAGCCGGATGCCATTGGCTGGAATCCCGGGGTCACCACAGTTTATGACTAGAATAAGAAAGACAATACTCATCACTCTTAGCCCAGACCTTGTCTCCTCAGCATCTCAGTCCCTCTCCATCACTCCTACACCTACCCAAGGAGGAATTGTCAGACCAGCCAAGCCCTGGGCATAACTGGGCACAGCCAAATTTCCTTGCATCAGCTGACCCACAGGCCCACTGTTCATGCCTCTACCATGTATGCCATCCAATTACACCATGGCCTTCCTTCTTAGTCAAGCCCATGTCTCTGAGAGGAAGGACCACAGGCCTTTTTTTTTTTCCCCTAAAGTAGGCAAGGTCCCAGGCAAGGAGAGTTTCTAGATTGAAGAACTTAAGATGTGTTTGTTAATGGATCAAAAGGACAACTTGCTCCAGGATGTAACATCTCCCATGACAGTGTTTCTGGGAGGCTTTTTTCCAGGCCCAGAAGCAGGGTCATAGGACCTATGCAATAATCAAGTCCCTTTTATGATATACGGTATGACTGGTGATCTATGAACTTAATGTGGAATTTCAGATGGAGTCTGAGCTCACAGAGTGGACTCTGAAGGGAGGAAATCTCGGAGTTACTCAGTCCATCTCTTCCCTCTGTCTGGGTACCACAATATCTGGCTTTCTAAAGAAAAGGGTTTGGAGCACCCTGAGAGGGGCAATGAAGGGAAGCTAGGCAGATGTGATGCTAGGAAGCTGGGTTGGGGTGGGGATGGGTCTGAGTTAGGAAAAGACATAAAGATGGCGGGCAGTGTCAGCTTCGAAGTGGATGGAGTATGACAGAGCCCTGACCTTTTGTCCTGAGAGGAAAGAGAAAGCCCAGAAGCTGAGCCTGGATAATAGCTGGTGTATTGTATCAGCCCCTGTGAACCTCAGCTGTCATATATAAAAAGTGGGGCTCACAGCTACTGTGTCCCTGCTCACACCATCCTGGTGCATGCCTGCATGGACATCTTACACTATGCTCACCCTTTTAATAAAACCTGCTCCTCAGAGAGCAAGTACACACAGATACCTCATAGGGATGTGGTGAGATTCTGGCGGCATGTGCATGGGAGAGGAAGCACTTAGCTCCGTGGTTGCTGTATAGAAGAGCAGGCTCAGCACGCAGAGGCTATTTGAATGGTTCTACTGTAGTCATTTTCTCCAGCTTCCCACTGACAGCTTACTCGACAGGGAGGGGCTGAGTGGTCTGAGCTACCATTTGCAACAGAGCCCAGGGGGTTTGGCTCTTACCCGTGCACTCAGGGTCACTGCCTGTCCAGGTGCCATTGACAGAACAGTGCCGACTGAGCAGACCTGTGGCATAGTAGCCTTCACGACACTCATAGACAATGGAACTGGAGAAGACCAGACCATCGCTGAACATCACTCGGGCGTTGCTTGGAGTTCCGGGGTTCCCGCATGAGATCACTGGAAAGCAGAAGAACATGTTATCCCCAGAACCCAAACTGTGGAGCAAAAGAACCCTAGAACCCTAAAGATGGAGGCACATTTCATGCTGCTGCTGTATTCTCTCACTTATAGGAAGGGACAGGCCTGTATGAGATTTTCTCATAAAGTTATTTTATTTGTATGTGTGTGTACGTGTTTCTGTGTGCATGCGTGCCTGTGTATGTGTGGGCCTGTGTGTGGAGGCAAAGGGTTGGTATCAGGGCTCTTCCTCCATCACTCACCACCTCATTTTTTTGGAGATAGGGTCTCTCACTGAATCATCAATTTGGCTAGGCTGGCTGGCCAATGAGATCCAAGGAATTGCCTGTCTCTGCTTCCTCCTTCCTCTAGCACTGAGGTTGTAACCCAAGTCACCATGCCTGTGGTGGTGGTTTGAATATGCTTGGCTCAGGGAATGACACTATTAGGAAGTGTGGCCTTGTTGGAGTAGGTGTGGCCTGGTTGGAGGAAGTGTGCCATTGTGGGGGTGGGCTTTGAGACCCTCCTCCTAGCTGTCTGGAAGCCAGTAGTTTTCTCCTGTTTGCCTTCAGAACAAGATGTAGAACTCAAAGTTCCTCCAGCGCCATGCCTGCCTGGATGCTGCCATGCTTCCCACCATAATGATAATGGACTGAACCTCTGAACCTGTAAGCTAGCCCCAATTAAATGTTGTCCTTTATAAGAGTTGCCTTGGTCATGGTGTCTCTTCACAGCAATGGAAACCCTAACTGAAACACCTACTTTTATGTAGGTGCTGAGGATCTGAATTCAGGTCCCTTTGCTTGCCCAGCAGGCACCTTACGGACCAAGCCATCTTCCCAGCCCCGATTCTAACTGCACATTCCTCTGTGATAGCGTTCACATCAGGATCCTTCTAACACCCCTCCAGGATGCTGCTAATGGGTCTCTTGATCTGAGTGCTCTCTTATTTTTAAATTTTATTTATTTCTTATTGGAAATGAAATTATTTTTGCACAATATATTCTTTTTAAAAAAGGTCATCTTTTCAATTTTTTTTAACTTTATGTATGAAGCTCTGCTGCATGTACACCTGCATGCCAGAAGAAGGCGTCAGATCCCCTTATAGATGGTCATGAGCCACAGTGTGGTTGCTGAGAATTGAACTCGGGACCTCTGAAAGAGCAGCCAGTGCTCTTAACAGCTGAGTCATCTCACCACCCTCATATGATATATTCTGATCACAGTCTCTTCCCTCATTTCCTACCCGATCTTTCCTGACACCATCCCCAACCCCCCCCCCAACCCCCCACTCCCCATTGATCCGTTTTTTCCCTCTGGTCTTTGGCTTCCACTGAATGGGGAGTTTAAAGCAGAAGAGAAAGGAGCTAGAATCTGCGACTGAGACACCACAGCCCCAACCCTCTGCAACAGATGACAGCTTAGCTTGTAATACAGTTCATGAAGAAAGGTTGGCACAATACTTGACTTCCACCCCCACCATTTTTAAAAAATTAGGAATAAGAATAACAAATTTGTGACCTAGCACTCTTCAAAGGTGAGGTTATTTAGGAACATTTGAACTCCTGGACTTAAATGTATTTAGTGTGCTAGCGGCCACTGCTCTTGTTCTTCCTGTTGACACTGAAGATGCCACACTTGGCTGAGGAAAGCCTCTTTCGTATGCCAGTTTCCTTCAAACGATCCCATTTATCTTCAGTGGGCTCCATGCTGGGGAGATGGAATACTTCCGGCTTATAGCAATAGTCACTAACCCGGCTCTGTAACCATTGCTCTCCATAGTCACTAACCCTGCTCTGTAACCATTGCTCTCCATAGTCACTAACCCTGCTCTGTAACCATTGCTCTCCATAGTCACTAACCCGGCTCTGTAACCATTGCTCTCCATAGTCACTAACCGTGCTCTGTAACCATAGCTCCAAAGGACCTTGCTCCTTTTAATGCGTAATGGATTTAGAGAGCACAGTTTGAGCTCTAAGGGTCCTCACTGTGGCTGAGCAGCCATGGCGTCTAGATGGTTGGGTTGTGTAGACAACTTTTCGAATTGGAATACATGTCAAGAGATATAGTGATACTGCCAATCCAACTTGGGGGTGAAGAGTTTGCCTTAACTACTTGTAAAATGATATTTTTAAGAATTCTCTCTGTGTGTATGGTATATGTGCACATGTGTGTGCACACAGATGCATGTGCCCTTTGCATACCTTCAGAGGCCAGAGGACAATGTTGGGTGTCCTGCTCTTTTGATCTCTGCCTGATGTCTTTGTGATGAGCTCTCTCACTGAACCTGGAGCTAGGGTGGTGGGCAACAAGACATAGTAGTCTTCCTTTCTCTGCCCCCTGAGACAATCGAGTTATAGGTGGACGGCCACACCTGTCTATACTTTTTGACTGTGGGCGTGGGAGGATTTGAACTCATCTCTTTATACTTGTGTCACAAGCATGCCTACCTATGGAGCCACCTCATTGGCCCCTACTTCTTTATTTTTATGTGCTGAATAATCTTGGCTCTTGATGACAGTAGATAATTACTTATCTGCTTTGTCTATCTATATTACATTGCATATGAAATAGCTTTTGAATAATAATACCCACATTGTTTCTGTGGGGAGCCAGGCAGCCTTAGGCTTTCCCCCGAGGCTCTGATGTATGGAGAAGAAACACAGCTCCCTGTATAAAGCTGGGGACAGACTTGGCAAGGCCAGTAGCAGCCTGGGCCAGAACTTGGGGGAGCTGTGACTTCATCCTGAAAACTCAGCTTTCCTCTCGAAGGGAATATGGTTATCAGTCCCAAGGCCATTGACCACTCCTCTGTGACACACGTGAGATATCCTGTGTTCTCTTTGTGCATACTGCTTGATTAGCTTTCCACTGAAAACTATATATAAGATGCTGTACTTCTTAATAAACTTGCTTGGTATAAGATAGCTTGACATAAGATGCAAGCCTCCTGACCCCAAAATGCCTATTTTATTTATTTTCTGACCCCCTGGTCTTTCCTCTCAGGGACCTTTCACTGAAGAACGACCTGCTGATCCAAGTCAGTTTCTGCTACCCTCCCTGATGGCTGAAAACAGTTTGAGGACTCTTTGTGGTTCTCTTTGTCTTTAGGATATAAAACTCTGGTCAAATCCCACCGGACCAGATAGTTGAGATAATTCTCTAAATTATGAATTATTGATATGTAGCTGGGGTCACTTGTGCCCGCAAGGATTTTTATATAGACAGTGTATAATTCTAACTGCTGATTTGATTTTGTAATGATGAACGACATGTCTGCAGCCCCAGAGTAAAGTCTACATGTAATTTTTGTATCGCTAGCATAGCAGACAGGCCCTGCGTTTCCGTCATCCGATGAATCTTTGTGCTGTCAAGGAGCTTGAGACACAGTGAACAAGTTATGTTCCCTGCACTTCAGGAGCTTAAGTCTGTTTTTTGGGGGGGTGTTGTGGTGCTGTATGTGAATGTGCCAGTGTCTGCACCCAAGCATATGCGCAGAGGCTGGCAGAGGATGCCGGCTGTCTATCACTTTCCGCCTCTCTGCTTTGAGACAGGGTCTCTCTGAACTTGCTGTTTTGGTGCAGCAAGAGCACCAGGCTCTCAAGATCCACCTGTCTCCACTCCCAATGCTGTGGCTGCAGGATCTCAAAGCCATGCCTGACTTTTTACATGAGCGCTGTGGATTTTAACCCATGTACTCATGCTTGGAGAACACGTATTCTTACACACTTATCTACCTGCTCCCGGGCCTCAAGTCTGTTCTTAAGAAATCCACACATTAAACATGAATTAAAATAATAGCATACGTGTAAGTAACGGTTAAAAGAGAAAGTACCTAGAACGGAGCAGGTGGGGAGTGGGGCTAAATGGGAATCTGAGGAGATCCTTGATGGTGACAACCCAAACAGTCACTTACAGCTCACATTCTTAATTGTCAAATTTCTGACCAGACCCCTGTTGATGTGGTTGACCCCACCTAGGACCTGAGTGTCATCAAAAGGGCTTCAACCCATTGGGGTGTTTAAGAAAACACTAAATTCTCACCTGCATTGCACTTTCCCGGCATCCCACGCCTCTCTTGATATAACTAAAAAAATCTACAGAATCCAAATAACACCTCAAGAAAGGAGACCTGGACACCTCACTTAGCCTTCAGGAACATTCCACCTCAACTTCCAGCTCCTGCTGTCTGTTGCCTCTTCTCTCTTCAGCTTACTCCCCTTGAGCCTAGTTCTCTGGTGACTTTTGGTCTGATCCTACGATCTGTGTGGATTCTACCATCTTTTCCAAGTCTCTTACTCTACCTATGAACTCAGTCTTGTCTTGGTCAACTTAGATGTACAGATTAATCATAACCTCTGCCCCGCCCCTCTGCTCTATTTCTTCTGCCACGCCCCTTTGCCCCGCCTTCACTACCCCGCCCTCTTGCCACTATCAGCCAACCTTTACTGTCTGATGAAGCCTCACTCTTGACTCCCATGCACTCTCCGCCTGCATCATGTGGGCAGATCGTGGTTGGACCATCTGGGGCTGACTGCTTCCTCATTGAATGACTGACCCTTCACTCCACAGGAGTTCTCAGCGAGGTGTGGCAGTGGCCCTGCCCCACTCCCATCTTCCTACATCATTTACCTCATCTCCTTAATTTTCTTCTTCAACCTCATTCAAAACTGTTAAAACTCTCTCTTTCCTAGGATAGTTCAGAGCTTTGCTTTAGAGAATGAGAGAGATAGACAGAGAGACAGACAGACCGACAGGAAGATAGTTGCAAAAATGATGGGTCTTGAAAGAGATTTTTTTTTTTTTTGGTTTTTCGAGACAGGGTTTCTCTGTATAGCCCTGGCTGTCCTGGAACTCACTCTGTAGACCAGGCTGGCCTCGAACTCAGAAATCCACCTGCCTCTGCCTCCCAACTGCTGGGATTAAAGGCGTGTGCCACCACTGCCCAGCGAAAGAGATGTTTTAAGGCAGAATTCCCTCCCCAGAAGTTTAGGAGTGGCTTTCCCTTATTGATACTGTCCTAGGAGACATTCTTGAGGCCTATCCTTAAGGTGAATTTATATTTCTTTTGGTCTGCTGAGTGTCTGGCATCTCCTGCATTGGACTGCAAGCTCTGATTGATTAAGATGCGTATCTCAGTCTGTCCAGGCTGCTATAACACAATACCATAAACCAGGCAGCTTTTATAGACTGGAGATTCACTTTCTGTTTTGGAGGCCCAAGATGAAGAAGCCCCTAGATTCCATGTCTGGCAAGAATCAACCTTCTGGTTCATGGCTTGGTGGCATCTCACTGCGTTCTCACAGAGCAGGAAGGGCAGAGCGTTCTCTGGGTCCCTCTCATGAGACCTTGACATGATTGCTTTACCCTTGTGACCCCTTTCCTGAGGACCCACTATGCTAGTGATCGGAGTTCAACCTATGTGAATTTTGGGAGGATGGAGAAATTCCTACCATGCAGTGGATCTATTCTGGTCAGCACTGTGCCTCCCGTACAGACCATAACATTTAGCTCATAGTTGCTAAATAAACTACACGGAAGGTAAATAATCCATGGGGTCATTTAGTCTTTTCCAAAAAAGTGAGGGGGGAGCTTATTTATCTTTGGATTACTAATGTAAATGGACATGAGCTGTCTGTTGATGCCCACAGTTCCCAAGGGTGGGCATTTGAGGCATGACTGGGGGCAGGATGCTGGGGCGGGGGGGAGGGAGAAGCAGAAGGGTCACATACATTACCTCCACACTCAGGTTGCGACCCACTCCAGGAACCATTGGTTTGACATATTCGCTCGGAAGATCCCCGGAGCACATGACCAGCTTCACAACTAAAGCGCATTGCACTGCCTGGGGCAAAGCTGTCTCCTAGACGGATGCCATGGGCTGGGATCCCTGGGTCACCGCAAACTCCTGTACTAGTCCCTGTGAGAGAACACGGTGAACGATGAGGGATTTTTACTGTTTTTTTTTTTTTTTCATAGATGCAAATGGAGCAGGGGTCTGGGGAGAGGAAGAGATGGGCTGTTGGTGGGAGGAAGCAACGAACTCTGCGGAGGTAGGGGGTGACAAGAGACAGTGCTCACTCAGCCTACAGGGTCTGCACAAACTATGGCGTTTGGAAGGTAATCGAGGGAGGGCAGAGAACAGAAGACAGAACTGTCGAACTCAGTGCTTGGGGGAACCAGGGTCCATGTTATAGAGATACACTCCAGAGCCCCACGGAGAAAAAAAATGTCAGAATGAGTGGCTCTATGTTACTACTCAGTAGTCAGAACACACGGTTCTGAAGTCCTTGGGAGTCGCATAGGAAGGGCAGCTCACCCCAGGCTAGAACTCCAGTGGTCCAGGCTGCCACATCCCAGCTTCTCCCTCTCCCCTCACCCCTCCCACACCCGCTGGCCAGTAGTTCCCTCTCCATCCTCCACATCACTCTGTCTCAGCTTAGAGGTTCAAGGTACTTTTGCCTCAGCTACTGCAAAAGCCTCCCACACGGTCCCTTCCTCTGAATCTCTCCAAGCTTAAGCCTCCAGCCTTAACAATCACCGACCCTAAACAGTCATCGGAGCCTGCTTTGTTCTGGTAAGAATGTTTCTGGGGGAATTTTAGTGCTGACAGGATAAAACCCTAACTCTTTACCATGGGTTTACCTTCCCACAGCTCAGCTGGAGCTTGATACTGGCCTTTATCTTCTACAACTTTAAAATTTTTCATTCTGTCTGTCCATCTGTTCCACTGTCTGTTTAGTGTGTGTATGTGCGTGTGCATGTGCGTATACACTGTCTGGTGAAGCATACATGAAGGAATCCCAAATGAGAAATTGCTCCCATAAGACTGGGCTGTAGGTAAGCCTGTTGAGCATTTTCTTGGTTACTTATAGATCTGGGAGAGCCCAGCCCAGTGTGGGTGGTGGTATTCCTAGGCCAGTGGTTCTGGGTTCTATAAGAAAGCAGGCTGAGCAAGTCATGTGTGGCAAGTCCGTCAGCAACACCCCTCCATGGCATCTATGTCAGCTCCTGCCTCCAGGTTCCTGTCCTGTTTGAGTTCCCGCCCTGGCTTCCTTCAGTGACGGACTACAATGTTGTAATGACAACATGTATGTGGAGATCAGAGGACAGTTCAAAGGCAACGGTTTCCTTCCTCCACTGTGAGTTCCAGGGATTGGACTCCGGTTGTCAGGCTTCGTGGTGAGTACCTTTACCCACTGAGCCATCTGCTACTTCTCAAGTCTCATCTTACTTTAATTGATAAGTAATGATTAATAAATGCTATAACAAGAATCGGGTGCATATGATGTCTGGGTGTATATGTGGTCCAAGTTCTTACCATGAGGAAATGGTAACCATTTGGAGTGATTAATCCTCATTTTTTACTTGAGGATTTTCTATTCACTAATTTTTTTGAAAAGGTAAATTACCGCTTGCATACCTTATACCCCGTTGCTCCATTTTTGTCCTGCCCCTTCCTGTATGCTACACTCTCTCACCATTTTTGTTCCGCCCCTTCCTGTATGCTACACTCTCTCACTTTATCTGGCTTTTGGCATTCCACAAACCCTCACAAGAGAGTGCTGAAGGGCCCAAGAAGTGAGGGAGGGCAGGAAGCAGGAGACAGAGCCATAGGACCGATGGTCTGAGGACCTAAGCTCTGTTATAGAGACACACTGCAGAGCCCATGGAGGAAGAAGATACCAGAAGAAGTGGTTTGTCAAGAGATAAAGGACTGTAGCTTTGGTGGTATTGATGCTCTCCCAGACCCACATGTCTAAACATTGAATGGCAGCATTTAAAACTGTACTGGGTTAGCTGGAGTAAAAATGTTTCCGTCTTAACTCTGTCAGCGTTTACCTGTGGTGTTTCTCTCATCCTCAGTCTTAAAATTATTTTGCGTAGTCTCAGACCATGAGAGTATGAAGTAGCCCTGTGTTCCTCATTCCCCCTCAAAGCATGGGGTTCCTTCAAACTACAAATGTGTTTAGAAAAGAACCTATCACATTTGGCTAGATTTTGTTGCCTTTTGGAGTTTTCCAGGATGAAGCACAGGGAATGGCTGCTGTTGGGTTCTGGAAGATGCTCCTGATGGCAAAAGGCTGTTTCCACACTGGCTCACCTTCTTCAGCGAGAGTCTACTGCTTACTACTGTAAGCAGGCAGGAGAGCGGAGTTCTCCAGCTCCAGGTTTGTTATACTAGGGGTCTGTGCTATATGGAAATCTAGGACAGAAAACTGCACCATGCGGGCAGGTAGGAGGGGTGACTCTACTGAAAGGGCACATCAGCAAAGATGCAGAAGCCTGGAATGGGTCTCGAACTGTCTTCATGTCCTTCTTAATCAGGGGCTGATGACTCAAAGACTGGGGAAATTTTCTTATTCCTTCTCTGGATTACTGATTGCATGGGATGAGGCTCAAAATTTGGAATTCTTGAATATGTTATTTCTTTCTCTCTCTTCCTCTGTCTTTGTCTCTTTCTCTCTGTCTGTCTCTGTTTTGTTGTCTCTGTCTCTGTTTCTCTCTCTGCCTCTCCCCCTCTCTCTGGTTTTTCAAGATAGGAATGATCTGTATAGCCCTGGATATTCTGGAACTCACTCTGTAGACCAGGCTGGCTTTGAACTAACAGAGATCCTCCTGCCTCTGCCTCTTGAGTACTGGGGTTAAAAGCACGGGCCACCAATGAATGTGTTCTTTCTTTCTTTCTTTTCTTTTCTTTTCTTTTTTTGTTTTTTGGTTTTTTTTTTGTTTTGTTTTTGTTGTTGTTTGTTTTGCTTTCGAGACAGGGTTTCTCTGTATATCCCTGGCTGTCCTGGAACTCACTCTGTAGACCAGGTTGGCCTCGAACTCAGAAATCCACCTGCCTCTGCCTCCCAAGTGCTGGGATTAAAGGCGTGAGCCACCCTGCCCGGCTGAATGTGTATTTCCTAAAGACACTCAGGAGATGTCATGCTCAAGACAGCATATGCATGCTCCCTGTCAGCCAGGGAGGCTTTAGTTTAGTTTTCTGAACAAGAATAAACTCTTAACACTTTCTAGCTTTTGCTGGAACAGTGCCAGAGAGGGAAGTGACTCTCTGGGTTAGAAGAAATTTCACTTCCATATTGTGCCCCGGAGGATGACCGTGCTAATGGGCAGGAAGTCCTTTTGTTTCTTTCCCCCCTGCTTGGCACTTCTCTTACCATGGCGAACAAAGCCACCAAGAGTAGATCAAACAAACACTAAGAACATTCATCATCCCAGAGTGACCAGAGAACCACTATGTGCAGATATTATCATGGAAGAGATGGACAAACGCATGACTGCTCCTCTCTCCTCCTTGTAGGCCCCTTCTTCCTGCTTTGGATACCTAGGGCCTCTGTGTATATGACTCTTCCTTTCCTGTTCTATATTCCATTCATATTCCCTAGAAGTCCCAAAGGGAGTAGTCAAGGCCCTTGCTAGCAGGCTGAAGGCATCTTCACTGTTCGTGAGGAATCTTATCTACTTCATCTGTCAAGCGGTCCATGAGCTTAACAAGGCTGAATGTCAAAAGGGCTAGTGGTCATAACCATGTGTCTGGGGTTGTCCAGGAAGCCAGGACCCCGTTGGCACAGTCATTTTGAGATCTTTTCCTTTTTGGAGAGACTTAATAAATATCTGGTTGGATATTTAATCAAGGTCCTAAATACCAGTATGCAGGCTCTTCTGGAAACTGGAACTGCAGAGGCTGTGTGTCTTACGGGGAGATGGGTATTTCATGACAAGGAGGTTGTGATCGTTACCAAGGATCTGGAAGAGGGAAGGGCTAGGGATTGGTAAGGGAAAGGCAGGCTCTCCGGGGAATCTCAGGCTAATGGAGCAGCTGCACCCTGGAGACATTCCTTGGTAGTGCCAGGTAGGTTTACTCCAAAAAAGACTCAGCAGTGGCTGCCCACATTTTAGCCTAGTGGTTTCTGTTACTGGTTGCACAATTCACTTCCAAATGTATGGTTCTGTTGCAAGACATTATGGATGAATTTCTGGTTTAGGGAATATGGACATGGGTTTTTTTTTTAAAGGTTTATTTATTTATTTATATAAGTGCAGACCAGAAGAAGACATCAGATGGTTGTGAGCCATCATATGGTTGCTGGGAATTGAAGTCAGGAGCTCTGTAAGAGCAGCCAGTGTTCTTAACCACTGAGTCCCCTCTCCAGCCCCGAGAAGGGTTACTGTATGTTCCCTGACTGTCCTGGAGCTCGCTCTGTAGACCAGGTGGACTTTGAACTCACAGAGATCTACCTTCCTCTGCCTCATGAGTGCAGGTATTAAATGTGTGTGCCACCATTCCCCAGGGGACATAGGATCTTTGCTATACCAATTACATGTCAGAGACTAGTGATTTAGCATTTAGTAAAAGGACATGCCTGGGTACTGGTGTCTCAGGGTGGAGAATATCCCAAGAGGCAGTCAGGACATGGGACAAGTTGAATTAGATACTGATGAGAGAGAAGGAGGCAGGATGGGACCCAGGGAGCCTGACACAGAGGAGAAAAGACCATAGATGCAAAAGATGACAGACTGGACCATCATCCCCAGGAGCATGTGGACTCAGATTTCGACATTGGACTAAAGCTGCAGGTGGATATTCCAAAGCAGCACCTTTCCTGTTTTTGCAGTCTATTAGCTGTTTGGGCTAGTAAGAATTGATAAAAGGTGGTGGTGGTGGGGCACTTGAAGTTCTTTCTAGAGATGCTGTCTTATGAGAGATGGGGTACAGGTTCCAGGCTGTAATGCCCTCCTGTTCATGGACCATGCTCCTACCAGTCAGTGCCCCTTCAGCAATCTGCACATACTCCACACTTCATACCTGAGCAGTGGGGGAGGGAGCCTGTCCAGTGCCCGTCCAGTCCACACATGCGGGTGGCATTTCCCACCAGAGTCCGTTTGTCCTTGCAGCTGTAACGCACAATGGCCCCCACTATGTAGCTGTCTCCAGACATTTGGGCATGAGGTGGAGAGCCAGGATGGCCACAGGATACCACTGTGGGAAGACAGCAAGCATCTCAGTGACTTTGTCTGGGAATGGGCCACCATCGCTCCATACATGCTTCTTGTGGGAAGTGAGGAAGGAGAGGAAACCTTGATATCTATGCCAGTGAACTTCCTGCTAGCTCATGAGGCAGGCACCAGCAGACAAAGCCTGCCCACTTCACCACATGGTTTCTGAATTGAAAGCAAAGATTAATATGTAGGCAGCACTTAGTAGGTATACAGCCTGCCCACTTCACCACACTGTCTTTGGATTGGAAGCAGAGGTCAACACCTATGTAGCATGTAGTAGGGATGCAGTCTGCCCACTTCACCACAATATTTCTAAATTGGAAGCAAAGAATAATTAATACCTATTAATATCTACTTTTACCTATTAATACCTACTAATTAATACATACTTTTAAATAGGGAAGTCAAAGGTGGTCTCTCTGAGATGACAGGCCAGGCCTGTTCTGTCTAGGGCAAGAGCATCAAGGAAGGAACAGGAGGTGTTCGGCTCAAGGCCATAATGAACTTGGTGTATGTCTTAGCTACTTTTCTTGTTTCTATGACCAAATATCTGGCAAGAAGCAACTTGGGGGAATAGGGTTTACTTGGGTTCAGTTTGAGGGGGTCAGTCAATCATGGTGGGGAAGGAGTGGAGGCAGGAGTGAGAGGCAGTTACACTGTCTGAAGTCAGGGAGTAGAGAGCAGACCGAGTGAGATTGAACTATAAAATACCAAGACCTGGCAACCAGTGACATGCGGCTTGTAGGAAGGCTCCACCTCTTAAAGCTTTCTTTTTCTGTTATTTTTTTTTTTTTTTTTGATTTTTTTCGAGACAGGGTTTATCCGTGTAGCCCTGGCTGTCCTGGAACTCACTCTGTAGACCAGGCTGGCTGCAAACTCAGAAATCCCCATCTCTGCCTCCCAAGGGCTGGTATTAAAGGCATGCGCCACCACTGCCCAGCTCTTAAAGCTTTCAAAAAAACGTTCCCTGATAGCATCACTAGCTGGAGACTCTGTTGAAATCCGTGCACCTGTGCCGGACTTTTCATATTCAGACCACGGTAGTGTGTAGAGCAGTGGTTCTCGACCTTCCTAATGCTGCGACCCTTTAGTACAGATCCTCATGCTGTGGTGACCCTCAACCATGAAATTATTTTTATTGCTACTTCATGACTGCAATTTTATTACTGTTATGAATCATAATGTAAATATCTGATATGCAGGATGGCCTTAGGTGATATGAAAGGGTCACTGGATTCACAAAGGGGTCTTGACCCATAGGTTGAGACCTGCTGGTGTAATTGAGTCAGGGAAGAGTGGACAAAGACATGGGGGTGGGGCACTGGGAGCTGGGTCATGATGTAACATTTTGATTTTATTCTATGCATGTTAGAAAGCCACCAGAGGGCCATGACTCGGTCTATACTACAGCAGGGTCACACTGGTTGCTCTGTGGAGAAAGGATTGGGACGAGGCTGCCGTGAACCTGTTTCAATGGTTCCAGAAAGAATGATCATGGCTTTGATTGAACATTGGAGTGAGGTAGGAGAATCTCCACAGTCACAGTAGCTTATATCTAAAAAGGGCACAGGGCAGGACATTGAAACTGAGGAGGACAGGGGACCAGAGGACCCCTTATGATCCAAAGCCACCAAAGTCCGAAGTCTGGCTGGCACATCATATGCAGACAGTTGTTCATTTAAAATTCCAAATAACTTATCATTCATACATGAGGTTGGATGGCCATGTCAAGGTCCTTAGGTGAGAGTGGTATGGGCAGTGAGCTGTGGTCCCAGTCTCCTATTACACCTAGAAGCAAGGGCTTTTGATAAAGTCACCCAGACTGGAAGGATCCCAACAGATCTCTGACTCACAGAGACAGGTACACTGGTAATAGCCACTACTCAATAGCCATTAATTCGGGACTGCATCTTTGCCTCTATGTTAGAAAGATGGGGAGAGAGTAAGCGTCATGATTCCCAGTCAGCAGCAAGAGTGCAGAGACCCAAGGGCATAGCTCATTCCATGAGACTGTGAGGCTAGCAACCAGTGTCACGGCTTCAGCCCTTCCTCTGGCTTTGTTCCCCCCCATATTGTCCCTGTAACTTTTCCTAACAGTAATCAATTCAGCTATCACTTATGGAGTAGTCTCATGTACCAGAGAGCAAACTAGTGTTCCTGATTTGCCCACCCAGTCTCTGAATGCTGTGAGACGGTTATCCTCATCATTTTCAAGGTGGAAGAAGCCATGACTCTGGCTTGTTCAGTGACAATGCTGAAGTTGGCATCCAAGCTGACCTGGATACTGGCATCCAGACCCAATGGGAAGCTTTGCTTCAGTCCTACTGAAAAAGGTTAAAAATGATTGTCAACATGGCAAGATCTAGAATCACCTAAAAGACAGCCAAGACGCGTCTGTAAGGGATTTTCTGGACTGGGATAAGTAAAATGAAAAAGCCAAACCAAAAAACCAAAACATTCAAACTCCCGCATTCGTCTCCGTTCGCTTCCTTGCTATGAACCAACCTGACTCCTGTGGCCATGATGTCACTGCCACAGTGAACTGTACCCCCAGACTGTGCTTTTGTTAGACATTGTCGAAGCAAACAAAAGAGGTAACTAATACATGTTATCTTCCTGGAAAAGCCAGAGAGGGTTAAAATGAAGACATTGTGTCTCTGTACAGCCAGCTCTGAAGGGGGGATCCTCATAGGCTTTGTGGATGCATGGCAGTTCCAGTGGGGAAAGAGAATGGTCCCTGTCCTAGAAGAACATGAGAATTAGCATGGCACCTCTGCACCAGGACCCCAAGGAGGGTCCTGATGTCCAAGGAGCAGCCAGAGTACTGTAGTGGCAAAATGCATGTGAACACACATGAACATGTGTGTGTGTGTGTGTGTGCGCGCTCTGAGATATGGCCCTTCGCCAGTTACTCAAAGCAAATGGATCTACTTACAGAGACACTGTGGGCGGGGCCGGTCCCAGGTGCCATCTCCCTGGCAGCTGAGGGCAGGTGTGCCCAGGATGTAGAAGCCATGGTTGCACTGGTAGGACACGGTGGTGCCAAAGCTGAACCTGTGGGGGCCACTGGCGTGGACTTGCCGGACGCTGTTCTCCTGGTGCCCAGGATCTGTACAGTTGATGACTGTCATGGAAAGTGAGACACTGAGATTTGGGTATGAGGGATTTTCTCAAGCTTTGAAGTGAGAATTCAGAAGTCTAGACAGACGCTTCTCAGTCCAGCCAAGTCTCTAGATCAAAGCTTGATGACAAAGTAGGCCTTGCCTGGGAGGCTGGTCTGGTCTTGATGTCATAGCCCCTTTTCTCTGCCTTGGTCACCTGGTCCTAGATTTATCTTCCATGTCCAGGTGGCTGTCACCTCCCCTAAGGAGCCTGCCTCTCTTCCTAGACCACTCAGTCTTTCTCCCTCAGCACTCCCAGCGTGGCTGATGGCCAGGGATGAGTTGTCTCCATCCATGCATGCCCTAAGGGATGGCTGTCTTCCCTCTGTGTATCTGACCCCTGGCCTAATATGGCTGCTTCCCAAAGCTCATCTGTTGTAAGACAGACATACCTAACCTAGTTTGAATAGCACTTGATCTTGTTCTGAAATTGTTTTAGTTCTGTTTATGACTATTTCAAGTAAGTATTAATATCCTGGAGGACTCAGTTGGCCTTCCAATGAGCAAGGTTTTCCAAAGAAGCTTTACTCAAATTCAGCGTGTTTAGAATAATGGCAATATTTGACGTAACTCATACTATGTGCTTTGGCTTTCAAACACTTTCAGATGCATCTCATGACCGGAAATGCATCCTCATAGAATAAGGTAGTCAGGAAAAGCCAGCGGAAGTAAAGTGAGATATTCACTTTATTAAACAAGGGGTGTGTGTGTGTGTGGCTGCGTGTATGCATGTGCATATGTTTGTGCACATATGTGTTTCCATGCCCATGTGGATACAGGATAACCTTGAATGACATCTTCTGGAACTTTTTTCACCTCCTCTGAGATAGGGCCTCTCCCTGGCTGGAGCTCAGCAATCAGGCTAGACTGGCCGGGGCGAGCCCCTAGGACCTGCCTGTTTCTGCCTTCCTAGTGCTGAAATTACAAGCATGCCACAATGCCTGGCTTTTTTTTTTTAAGTTAACTTTTTAAAATTATTCATTTTACAGACGGCTCACGGCCCTCCCCCTGGCCACGCCCTCCCCCTGGCCACACCCCCACAACCCTTTTCCCATCTCCCCTCCCCTTCTCCCCTTGGTACCCCCCTACTGGCCCTTCAAGTCTCTGCGAGGCTAGGTGCTTCCTCTCCCAGCTATGCAGGCAACAGCTTTTGGAACAGCTCTCGCTCCAGTTGTTAGGAACCCACATGGAGACCCAAAATTTATCCTATCTGCAATAAATGCAGGGATTGGGAATGGATCAGAGACTGGAGGAATGGCCAACCAATAACTGGCCTACCTTGAGATCCAGCCCATGTTCAATCACCGATTCCTGATGCCTGGCTCTTATGTGTGGGTTCTGGAGCTCTGGCTCGGTCCTTATGCCCCTGAGGCAGGTGCTTTACCTCCTGGCTGCCGCCCCAAGCCCTGAGGTGTTTGTTTGACCTTTGATGAGTTTCTCTGAGGCTTCACTGCTGTACTGTTGTAAAAAGCCCTCCAAGGCTTTGGAAGTTTATCTAGAATAGTTTCCATGGCTACTTCTGGAGTCTGATTTTCTCTCTGCATCTCTTACCTTCCACACTGGCTTCTTGATCTCAATTCTTAGACTCTGTAGCATTTGTTTTTCACTCCAGTTCTGCTGTTTACATTTTTCCTCATCAGCAGAGTTTTCTGAACACGGCTACAAGGGAGCCACGGCAGCAATTTTGCAGCCATGAGGACAGACCAAGATGTTGCTCAGAGGTGATGCAACTTTTAAATTCCTTGTTTATGTGAGAAAAGGCCCTCTGTGTACACACCACACACACACACACACACACACACACACACACACATGCACAGACACACAGATACATGCATACACACACAGACACACACAAATAGGCAGTCAGACAGACATACACACATGCATACATGCTAACACACACATATACACACATGGGTACACAGACAGACATAAATGCAGTCACACACACGCCTATATATACACACACAAACAGGTATACGTGCAGACACACACATGCAGACACACAAACACGTGCATACAGGCAGACACATACACATACAGTCACACACACAGACACACACTATGCATGAACACTCACATACACACATTAGCAGGCATAGAGACAGACACACAGACACAGACACACACACACACACACACACTGGAACATCACATGATGCTAAATTACTTGTATTACTCGTATGACCCATGATAAAATGCCACACAAGTGTATCTAGAGGTTGAGAGTCTCCATTTGTGACCCTTCTCTGTTCCAAGAATTCCTTGCATGAGAGATGGTAATATTAGGACTGAATTCCATGGCTTGTCCTCCTGGGCCACAGAAACTCAGACAGCTGGGGTGGTGGGGAAGAGAATGGGGCAGGAAGGGTGACTCACTTCTGCAGGTGGGCAGTGTGTCACTCCACTGCCCGCTGGCCAGGCACTGGGATCTAGCAGCCCCCTCAGCTACGTATCCTGGGTTGCAAATGAACTTGACCACGTCATTGAGGTTGAACTGGCTGCCCTGAGTAAGGCCGTTCACTGGATTGCCTGGGTGTCCACAGGTAATTGCTGCAATAAGAATGGAAGACAGGTGAGCCAGGCTGCTACCATTCCACACCCCACATCAGGCTCTTTTCACCAGAGATGGTGCCTGGATCATTGTCCACAAGGCAGCAGGTTTTTGCTGGATGACCGAGGTGGTGGCACAGGCAGGGTATGCTTTGCAGGTAGCATTATATGACAACCTTGTATCAAGTGGGCAAAAGGATCACAAAACCGTCACCAAAGCTAAAGACTGCTCAATCTCACTCAAAAATGAGGTGAATGCTGAACATGGCGACCTAAGGAGTCCTGACTTTTAAGGGAAGACAGACCGGAAAGCCTGCAAAGGGGACTGAAACTGGACCAGAAACTAAGCCCAGTGCAGCTCAGCACGAGGGGCGGAGTTAGAGCCACGGGACAGCTAATCTGAAAGAGCTGTCAAGTGGTCAGAGGCGGGAAGAACAGCAGTCTGTGGATTCCTCGGTGACCCAGCCTCCCACTTATTCCCAGGCTGCAGGTCTTCTCTGGGGACAGCAGGAGCAGTCACTGGCACTCACTGCCACCTCCTGTGCACTGTTCTGGCCCCAGGACCCTTGCCACCTTGCCACTTGCTCCAGAGCTTTGTGACATCCTGTCTCCGGCCCTGAATCTTCTATCAGTGGGGCTCAAGACCAGGGCTCCTGTTCATGAAGAGGTTCTCTCTGAGAGTGTGTGTGTGTGTGTGTGTGTGTGTGTGTGTGTGTGTGAGACTCAAACTACAGCAGGTTTTGCTGCCAATGAGAGGAGAGTAAGATGACTGAAGTGGACAGCTGTGATGCTTAACCTGAACTGTCAACTTGTTTGAGTGGAGAAACGCCCAGGAGCTCAGAAAAGCACATGTCTGCTTGCCTCCATGAGGGCGTGCCCAGAAATGAGATCAGGAGGACTTTGACCCAATGAACTGGTTAGCCAGGCCTTGGTGGAATGGTTACACTATGGCCATTGGGAGACTGTGAAAAGGAAGAGGCTGGGTCTAGTTGGAGGAAGGACATCATTAAGGGATTTTCCTCAGGGTCCTGGCTTCTTCCTGTATGGCCTTTCTTTGCTTCTTGGCTGCTGTGGTGTGAACGGCTGGGCTCCTCCACACCCTTCTCACCGCATCGGAAGCCCGGAACTAAAAGGAAATCTTTACATTTGTTTGTGCTAGGCATGGCGGTTCGGAAGGATGAAAGCCCGAGTTCTTATCTCAACACCTCTGACTTTGCTCACGTCTAACAAGGAGGTTAGGTTAGCAGGCAGTCTCCACTCACGTGAAGCTCCTGGGTGCAGTGAAAGGTTTTGTGTTGACACGTCAGAAGGGATGACTGGATATGGATGGGTCTCACCTGTAAACCCTACGACTGATTTCAGACACTGCTGTGGAGCAACCTGCTTCTCTCAGTGGCCTGCTCTGTGTGAGGAGCTAGATGGAGAGCAGCAATTAAAAACAAAACTTTGCTTCACAATGGTTCAGAACAAAGCTCTGCATGGTTCATAAAGGCTCACTTTAGGGAACTCTAAAAAGTGAGGAATTTTCCAAATTACTTGCAGGCTCTGAGGATAATGGTGGCCATGTCAATTCCCCCCAAATGCAAATTAACAAGAATGCATAAAAGAACAGAAAACCCAGGTCTGCAGAAACCAAGACAGGGACCGCCACGAGCTTTAAATTGCTTGGAAGTTGAAGAATGAAAGAGCCCAGGCACAGCAGCCTGGAGCCAGATCTTAAAACTGTAATCCAGAGAATTTGTGAGGAATAAGAGCGGAATATATCCATTCCGAGAACCACAGGATACCCAGGGAGGTTGTCTTGCACCTTCAGCCCTCGGAGAAATATTAGACCTCAAGGACCAAGTGAAAAATAACCAGAACCTTTCTCAAGACCACCCAGAGTTAGACTAATATTGTACTTTAAAAAGTTGATGGCTTGGAGTGCAGATCGGTGGCTACTCAGGGAAGGGTGGAGTGGGAAACAGTGTCATGATTCAAAGTTGCAGTGACATAGGACAGGACAGCAAAGTCTAGGGATCCAGTGTGTAGCACCCTGTCTGCAGTTAACAGTATTATATTATACACTTGAGATTTCCCAAGAGAGTGGACGTCAGGTATGCTCACTGCATACTCACGAAGAAAAGGAGATGAACTGTCATACACTTGACAGTTGTCACCATTGCTCTATGGAAATGTACCCTGAAATAGACTTAAATAAGTACCATTTAAAAAAAGGTGATGCATACACACACACACACACACACAGAGAGAGAGAGAGAGAGAGAGAGAGAGAGAGAGAGAGAGAGAAACTTATGCTGGAGGAATGGTTTTAGAAAATCAAACAAATAACTTGTGGTCAAGGATTTTATGACCAATCTTGCTGCCTTTCAAATGACAGGGAATAGGACAAGAGTTTTAAACATTCAAGTACATGCTGGTACATGCCTACACCAGCCCTCAGGAGGTAGAAGGAAAGGATTGCAAATTGAGGCTACCTAAGCAGACCCCATCCTAAAATACCGAGGGCTGGGAATGCAGCTTTAGTGGTAAAGTGCTCATGGAGCTCCCACCAGGTCATCTGTTGAATCTGCAGCACGCGTGCGCGTGCGCGTGCACACACCCACCCACCCCCACTCACAGCAGCACATATATACATTAAAAACCAAACCCACCACCAGCACCCATGGAGGAATATTATGCAAAGGGTTGTACAGACTACTAAGAAGTAACTGGGGTGCTTGGGCAGTGTTGATGATGAATTTAATTGTAGGTTCAAGAACAAAGCAATAGGGGGAAGGAATAGAATTATAACATATGAAATCCATGATACGTGTTCTCAGTCTTGACAGAGTAGGAGAAATGCCACCAAGAATGGAAATGGGTGAGAGGAACATGTTATGTAGCCTTTATGTGAAAGTTCATGGATCCTAGTGTTGGCCAACTATATAACAAAGATTTGAATAGAAACAATGGTGTGATAAGTCAAAACGTCAACAACAAAGAGAACAACACACTGTAATGACAGAGAACACAAGAGAATTAGGACTGAACATGTAAGACATATCACCCTGTATGAGTGTCTTTAATCTTTGAACAGGAAGATTTTCGTATTGGCATGTATGGTGGTTTGAATGTGCTTGGCCCATAGGAAGTGGCACAATTAGGAGGCGTGGCCTTGTTGGAGGACCTGTGTCAACCTGTAGGCAGGCTTTGAGGTTTCCTAGTACTCCAGCTCCAGCCAGTGAGGAAGAGAGCTTCTCCTGGCTGCCCTCAGAAGACAGTTCCCTTCCACTGGATCAAGATGTAGAACTCTCACCCCCTTCTCCAGCCCCATGCCCGACTGAATGCTGCTATGTTTCCAGCCATGATGATAGCGGACTGAACCTCTAAAACTGTAAACCAGCTCCATTTAAATGTTTTCCTTTATAAGAGTTGCCTTGGTCATGGTGTCCCTTTACAGCAATGAAACCCTAATTAAGACAGCATGCAAGATTGCAATTTAATAGATGTCCCTGCTATTCAGGGTTGGTCAAAGGTGTACTGGGGAAAAGTGTGGAAGTTGGGAATTCTAAGTCTGAAATCAAGAAAAGTACAATTCAGGTTAAAGAACATGAAAAGTGATAAAGCAGGTACTTCTAAAGGTGAGAAGTTACAATTTGCCACAGAGCCCTGTCAGTTATGAGTATATGCACACCACAGGACATGGCAGCGACCTGCAGGAAATGTAAGGATAAATGCCAACACACTGATAACCAAACACTTTAAACATGTCTTCCAAAGAAAACAGCCCAAGAGGGCAAAATACGGGGAAAAAACCCGTACAGGACGTCATTTATAAAGTTTATCTTAGGAATACATGTGTCCACATGAGCAAATTATCCACAATGTTGTTCTTCTCAAGTGCACATGAGACATTCATGATGATTGGCCAACTGTTTATTCCAAAGGAAATCATCAGTAAATGTCAAGAAATAGAATCATTGTGCATATATAAAATAAAAGCGAAAAAGTTCCTTTGGCTTAGAAATTTTAAACAATTTATTAAGATCTTCCAGGTGTGTGTGAGGGCAAGTAATGAGGAATTAAAAGACTTCTAAAAAATAAACATTTATTACTAGTATGTATGAGGTATAATTACAACAGTTGATCACAAGAAATTTTATAGGTCCAAATATAAAATAACACAAAATGAGAGACTGAAAATGAGTGAGCTTGTTTGTATATGCTTGCCATTTGCTTACTGTATGTGCATGTGTGTAACTCAATTCACATACGAACTAGAAAACCAACAAAAAAATGTATATCAGAAGAAGTCAAAGGGAATAATAAAACCAGAAGTTAATGATGACACAGAGACCTGAAGAAATAGACGCAGTGACCATCCATATCTTTGGGGGAAAAAAAGAATATATAAAACCTTTAGCTAACCTAATCAAGAGGTAAAGGGAGGAAGTCCATGTTGACTCAGCCCCATGGCTAGGGAGAGTGGCTGACATACTTACGCACACAGAAAGGGGTCTTGCCCGACCAGTGATGATCCTGCTGGCAGATGCGCACAGACATGCCGATCAGGCGGAAGCCAGCCCTGCACTGGTACACCACGCTGCCTCGGTAGTTGAAGTTCTCCCCGCTGATGTGTCCGTTGACAATGGGCTCTGGGGTCCCACAGTGTCCAGCTTTGGTGGGATGGGGGGAGAGAGTCAACCACAGAGGAACCTCT
This sequence comes from Rhynchomys soricoides, assembly GCA_019843965.1. Lineage (NCBI taxonomy): Eukaryota > Metazoa > Chordata > Mammalia > Rodentia > Muridae > Rhynchomys > Rhynchomys soricoides. The sequence goes on along the minus strand of JADRCH010000211.1, from coordinate 1,669,284 downwards.
AGAGAGGGGGGTAGAGCTTGGGCAGAGTGGAGAACAGTGATCCAGGAAAGAATTTGGGAACTCCATATGTGACAGTAACAGTATTGTGGGCTTGGTGACCCCCCAACATCAAATGACCATCCTTCTTTGGGTTGTTTCTGTGTCTGTACACAGGTGGGGAGTTACCACATTGCCCAGTCTCTGTGAGTGCTATGGTTTAAGTAAGTCTCCTGAAGCTTCATGTGTTAGAAGCCTGATGCCCAGCCTGGAGGAGGTGTGGAGGATGATAGGTCATGCCCATGAAGTAGAATTCCTCTGTCCCTGATTATGCCGTGATGTATTCTACTTGACCATAGTTCAAAGACCTTGGGCAACAAGTGATTGTGGGCTAACAATCCCAGAACTGTGAGCCAAGATTAATCTTTCCTTTCTGTAAATGGTTTATCTTAGGTAACTTGTATGTGATAGAAAGCTGAAACTGGTGCTTGGAGTAAGTACTTTTTGAGAGTAGGGCAAGCCTGAAGGACTACTCACCAAGGCAGCGAACTTCAGAGCCACTCCAGAGTCCATTGGCCATGCACTCCCTCACCCTGGAGCCCACCAGTGTGTATCCGGAATTGCAGGAGAAGATGGCAGTTGCCCCATAGATAGACATTGTTCCAATGCGGTGTCCACTTGGGGGTGTGGGGAGCTCTCCACAGGAGATGACTGAAAAGATCATAAAATGCTCAATAAATCAGTCCCGAGATAGGGATACGGGAGACACATGCTGGACAGGATGAAGGAGAATAATGATCAACGCCAAGAAGCGCCTAGCCTTCCCCTCCTGGAGTACGATGTTCTATAGACTGCCTTGCCCTTATCTGCAGGTATCGCCAGGAGCCATGGAGGTGCTGGTTCTGTGCCCAGGTTCCATCTCTGGAGATGCAGGCTCAGGCTTGTGTGCTTGTTAAGAACTCCACCGATGGCTGAGGCAGAGCTGTGGTTAGGATGGGATGGTGAGTCCATGGTGTGCTCAGGAAAGACAGTGACATGGCCCTTGCCCTTTTCTGCTGAGCCAGTTGTAGCCTCACAGTCCTTCTCAAGGGAGTTTGTTGACTGCACCTGACTTACGTACAGGATGAAGGCTGACTACCAAGGCTGACTACAGTGGGGCTGCTCCATGCTCATGACCATGCTCTGCCATAAACACAGTGTGTTACACTCTAGGGCCTATGGTTTCCCTTCCCTTCTGCAAGTGATCCCAAGATTACACACACCATGGTCTTTGAGACTCAAAGAAAAGCAATTAACAGTGAAGAGGGGGCAGACAGACTTGGGTGGTCCTCCATGTTCCCCTCTTCCTTCCTGTACATACCCAGCCTCGGGTCTCTTCACAGGCTGTAACACTGTCTCTGCCTTCTCTCTTCCTCTCCCCCTCCCTTCCTGCTTCCCCCCTTGTGTGTGTCTTTACATACGACATTGCATATGTGGAAGTCAGGGGGCAACCTCGGGTATCTGTCCTTACCACACTTGCATGGCAAACTGTTTCCCCACTGAGCCATCTCCCCAGGGAAGCCACACACTGTTATCTTTGTACCTCTCTGGTACCTGGCATATAGTTGGGCTACAAAGAATGAATTAGCCAGTGCATGTTGATCCAGAGGTTTCTTAACAGGGAGCCTTTCCTAAGATGACACAGTGCTAAGAAGCAAGCCTTTCCCAGCTCTGGATTCTAGGCGAATGCCATAAAGCGGTATGCTGCACTCGCTGCTGGTGGGGGACCCCTCAATCTACTGCATGTATGAAATAATTCAGGTGGGAAACACCACGCAAATGGGTCCGTAGGGTCCCTCCTGGGCTTACTTTGGCAGGTGGGCATAGTCTCTCCCAGACTCCATCTACCGTTGGCCTGGCAGCGGATGACCCTTTGGCCGGTGTAGTAGTAGCCAGGGTCACAGATGAGCATCAGCTGGGCTTGGAACTGGTACTGGGTCTCAAAGATGAGCCTCCACCGGCCATGCTCCACACTGATGCTGCTGATATCAGGACAGGTCACAGCTGGGGGAACAAGGCACAGGGAAGAGAATTAGCTACCTGATTATGGAAGACATCACAGGAGTCTAGAACAAGGGACTGATGACACTCAATGTAGTAATGGTGATTTGAGGACCATTCGGGTCCTAGGCAGGTTTGATTGATGAATGAAGAGGGAAGGGGGAGTGTAAGTGGGGGAGTCCAGATCTGTAAAAGAAAGTAGCAAGACTTGTGTTGCCCCAGGATTAGTTACTGTGGGCTGCATGCTCTAGCTGGTCAGTTTTTAGAACTGATTTTCCCCCTTTCTCTGTTGGATGTTTTGCAAACAGCCAATGCTAAGGGTGGCTTTGAACTTTTGATCCCTTTGCTTTCCCTTCTGAGGTGACAGGACTATAGATGCCCTACTGCCCATGGTTTAAGATGGGCAAGCACTCTATTAATTGAGGTACATCCCTAGCTGGAAAAGCCAGAAATCTGGATATTTAAGTTTTCTTGATTATAAAATGTTAAGAAGTAATATGTGCATGTGTATGTATATTTTTAATGGGGCAAACAAAATCCAAATCTGGGTCACTGGGCTAAATATGGCTCACTGGGCTGCCTATTTGTCTTTTGGTTCCCCAAATTATCACATCAGAGGACTGTGATCAAGGGACGTTCATGCAGCTGTCTGGTCATTCCAAGTGCTGTGGTAGCTTATAGAAACGCCCCAGAGCATGATGGTCCTTCAGTGTTCAGAGTAAGTTGCAATGGAGACCACGGTTGATAGATGATGCCCACTCTCCTCCTCACTGGGTCTCCTACCTCCCCCTCACCCCACGCAGATTTTCTGCTCTCTATTGAACTTGAATCACACTCCTTACAGAAGTCTTCTCAGCTGCAGACCCATCTCCTCCTGCCACCTGCCCCCCCCCTCCCTTGGACTCACGGACACACTGTGGGGGGACATTGCCGTTGTTCCACAGGCCAGTGTCCAGACACTCTGCGGTGGCCTCGGCACCCGTCTGGAGGTGGTAGCCTTCATTGCAGCTGTACACAGCCTTAGTCCCCACCGTGTACTCCTTGCCAAACACAATTCCATTTTTGGGAGCATCAGGGAGACCACAGGAAAGAGCTGGCAAAGGAGAAAGGATGCCATGAGCATTTCTGACTCAAGATGTACTGAGCATACATTTTCATCTACCCCATTAAGGACCTTAAAACTTACTGTAGAAACTAACAAGCAGAAAAAGGCCCCTAAGGAAAGACAAGAGGAGAGTCACTGTCTCCAAGTGCAGCAGTTTCGCCCTCGTGTGGTTATTAGGGTGACTAGGTTAAATTAAATTCTAGGTTATGAATAATTTAGTCCACTAGTCTGAAGGCTTTATTCAGTTTTCTTTGGATTCTTGATATGAGCAATGGGAAGTCTGAATACAGCCTTCAGAGACTCGGAACATTCTCCTCTCGTGGATCCTAGCTGAGAAGTTTACTTGAGGGTCTTCTCCACCAAAACCAACATGAAAACGAAGAAATTACAAAACATGGCATTTATATGGAAAACAAAGGGCGTCAAATAAATGGGGCATCCAGCTGATGCCCCCTCAGACGTGTGCAGCAGTATGGCTGTGATTTGATACATTAATGGGGGGATGTGCAGAAATAAATAAGAGTTTGAATACTCGCTGCCACCTTTAATCACTGTCCTCATGGCCATGATTCTTGAGCTCAGACCTCCTTCCTTCAGATCCAGATAAGCCCATGATGGTGGCCAGCAATGATGCCAGACTCTGCTAAGTTTTCCAGAACTTCCAGAGACTCTAGACTGGGACTCCATTTCTAGTCTGGGAGTACATTATTGTTTTATTTCACGTGTATGTGTGTTCAGGTGTACGTGTGTGTAGGGCTTGTGGAAGCCAAAGGACAGCCTTAACTGTTGTCCCTCAGGTACCATCTTGATTTTCGGGGCAGCATCTTTCTTCTGCCTGGGGCTCACCATGGAGGTCAGGCCTTAGCCTCAGAGATCCTCCTGCTTCTGCCTCCACAGCAATGAGATCACAAGCACATGCTTATTTATAATCCCTGGACTTACTTATTTGGGTTCTGCAAGAGCAAACTCAGGTCCCATGCTTGCAAGGCAAGTACTTTATTGACTGGGCCATCACTCCAGCCCCTGTAACTTCATTTTTTGTTACTGTTTATTGAATTATACAAAGCAAGATATTTCATCATGACAGGAACACATGTTCTTATAAGGGGGGAAACACTCAGAAATTCTAAGAGGTGATGGGAACTGAATGGGACATTTGAGGGGTGTGCTGGACTCATTTGCTTTAGGAGCCAGACCCCATGCCTCCCTCCCTGCCTTGGGAGTTCTTCTTAGTTGCTAGGAAGAAGCAGGTCCCTTCTTACCATGGGGATCCTAACACTCAGATACAGTACCTCCTCTTCTTGTCACTTCCTGTCTCCTATCACCATCTTTCCCATGGTGCTGGAAACAGAGCCAAGTATGCATCCGACATCCACAGAGGTGGAGATGTATAGACCCTCAGTAAATGTTTGTTGAAGGAATGCTCTATCACAAAACTGTGGGAGACTCACATGTGGCCTGGACTGCTCCTGAGCCACCTGGTTGCTACTTCAGTCCCCGCTGCTTACCTTGACAGAGAGGAATGGCCTCACTCCATAGGTGGTAGCCTTGGGGGTGTCGAGTACAGATGGCCATGCTGTGTCCCACCAAACGGTAGCCTGTGTTGCAGCCGAAGTGGATGGAGCCACCCGGCTGGGTGGTTGTCTGGCCCAGAATGAACCCGTGGAGTGGAGCCTTAGGCAGGCTGCAGTAGGGGGCTGAGGAAGGAGAGGAGGCTCAGTGGAGGAGTGTCCATGTAGGTCTGTCCCCTACCAGGCCTGCTCCCCCCCCCCCATCTTATTTCCTCTCCCGTTGGCAAGTTCTTTGCTATTTAGGAAGGCCTGAGTGGTTGACCCTGAACACCAGTTAAGTAAATGCAGAACAAGATCAAACAAAACAAACCAAAACAAAGGGCAATTGAAAACTACAACAGCAACCTGCTCTGTGGGTCAAGACATCCCCTTTGCTGCTTGAGCAAAGCCCAGGTTGCTTTCAAAGCCCTTGTAACTGCAGGCAACCTTGTAAATAAAGCAGGGCCCACTGGGACTGACTTTCTAAACATGTGACACCACTAGGCACCAGCTTCTGTGACTTAGGACAAGTTACTAAGCTTGCTTAGTTCCAGTTTCCTCCCTGCTCCCCTCTCTTACAGCTGCTATCTTCCCTCAATAGGTGCTTCCCTCCCTCATAGGTCCCCCTCCCTCACAGATGCTCACATGATTTTAAAAAGAGACAGTGTCTGCTAAGCATCCCAGCGCGGTGTGGGTCACTTAGTGCTCAGTAAATGGTTGCTGTGTCATTGTGTTGTGTTGCAGATGCCTAGGCATCTAGGACATACATTTCCGTACAGGGCTCATTCCCTGTCCTCCCAACATATGGGCTAACATATTTCATTCATTTATCCAGTAAAGAGTTCTCAGGAGTCCATTAAGTGCCAGCTGCTGTTGCAGTGCTGGGGATACAACAGCTCAGGAGGGACCTCCCACCACAGACCCTGCCAGGGCTCCTTAGGGTGTGACAGTTGTCACTGACATCCCGACAAGGCCTAGAATAACCCAGGGGACAGCTCTCCGGGCACAGCTGGGAGGGAGTTTCTACACTGTGTAAATCGAAGGGGGAAGTCCACCCTAAATATAGGCAGCAGCATCCCATGGGTGGATCAAAGGCAGAATGTGAACTGAGCAGCAGCATCCATCTCTCCCTGCTTCCTGACTGTGGCTACAATGACACCGAGTACCTCAGCCTCCTCCAGCTACCATCACCTTCCCCTCACCGTGACATGCGCTATCCTGACATGCTGTATCCTTATACCACACGCCAAGACAAAGATAAACCACTCTGGTATTTTATTGTAGCAATGAGAAAAATGACTATTCCTGGTTGGTTCTGCATGGCTGTGAGAAGGATGGCCCAGGGACCTCCCATCATGCCTGCCTTCATTTGCCTGAGCATCTCTGGCTGGGCTTCCCAGATAGACGGGGATGAGAGGATTGGGGACCAGGCCCCATCCTCATTCACTCTCACAGAGAGGCCTTGGACTTCCTGTCTGAAGACTATGCATCTGTATAGGTAGAGATGGTGTTTCAAAGACACATGCTTTTCTGCTATGCCTCTGTCATGCACAACTTGAATCTATGTACCACCTTCACCCAGGACTGGAAAATCCCAGACTGAGAATACACATAGTCACTGCGAAAAACACAGGTGTAAGTTACACATGTCTGCTGTGTCTTAATTATTAAGTACTATTGCTGTACTGTGTAATGAATTTCTTTTCTACATGGCATAAGTGCTGTAATTACAACTGACTCATTACTTCTAAATACATTAGTCTCTAAGCAGAAAGGCAAAGGGAACTCCTTAAGAGCACTTTGCTCCAAATTTAGCAGCAGGGATAGGAAATGGCCATGTTCCCTCCACTGGAGTAGCCACCCGGAGCTCTACCCTGAGCTCCCCTGATGGGTATCTTGAGGTTTCTTTTTTATTTTGAGGAAATGGAGGCCCGAACAGTTTAAGTGTTTTGTCAAACAATCCGATTGCCAGCAAGTAGCAGGACAGATCACTGATCATAGGGTTATGACTCCATCTTTTCCCCAACCATGGGCACCTGGGAGAGGAGGGTGGGGGTGGGATCTACAGAGGAAGTGGACTTTGAGAGAGTAAAGGCAGGGCTCCCCTCACTCCATCTGGTTACTTCTCACCCTCAATGGTTTTTAGAACTGGGTCTGCATAGCGTGGGCTGGTCTTGTAATGAGAAAGCCTGTGAGGATATGGACAAATGGTTCTTCAGGCAGAACTTGATGAGTCATCAACCTATCCCTCCTGACCAATATTAGTGTGTGTGTGTGTGTGTGTGTGTGTGTGTGTGTGTGTGTGTTTTCAGTGTATACAAGTGCAGGTGCGTGTGTGTACACATGTGTGTGTATGGGTGTTTCAGTGTCTGCAGGTGCAGATGTGTGAGCACATGTATATGTATGTGAGTTTTAGTGTGTACAGGTGTGTGTGCATGTATGTGGAGGAAGTGAAGGTCAACTCATTCATGTCATTCATGATGTTGTCCACCTTAATTTTTTTGAGACAAAGTCACTCATTGGAACCTGGAGCTCACTGATTAGGCTAGGCTGGCTGGCCAGAATGCTCCAAGGATCCTCCTGCCTCTGCCTCCCCAGGGTGAGATTTCTAGTGCATGCCACCACAACAGCAAGCTTCTTACCTGGGTACTGGGGGTTGGACTTGGGTCCTTGTGATTGTGTGCCAAGCACCTCCTGACTAAGCTGTACTGCTGACTCCCTGCGACCACTATTTTTTAAAACTTTATCTAATACTTGTCTGGCATGCTGGCATGGGGTGGGATTCCCATGATCTGCAGGCATTCCTTGCAGCCTTCAGGGCTAGAAAGCCCTGCCAGCAGTTTACCGGACTGCTCTTTGAAGCGGGCACCAAGGTTTCAGCTTATCAAGCAGATCAATGGTGCCCACAGAGAGAGTTCAGAGAAAGTCTCTTTTCTCCAGATAATTGTATCCCAGGGAAATTTTTATCAAAGGCCTGGCCTATGATCTGACCATGCCCAGACTATTGGCTTTGTAAAAGAAAAAGAAAGAAAAAAAGAAAGTCCGTCAGTCGCAGTAATGTATATGGAAGTAGAGGGCTGATGTTATGTTAGTCAGGCACAGAAAGACAAATCTGTGTGTTCATGTGTGAAAGCTGGGAAAGATGAGTTTACACAAGTAAAGAGTATGACAGGGGTCACCAGAGCTTGGGACGAGTAGAAGGCAGACAGGGTTGCATGCGGTCAGTCATTGGCCACAAATAGAAAGGACTAAGTTCCCATACTTTGCAGCACAGATGGGCATCTGTAGTTCATAAAGTACTGACTAGACATTCCCACTGGTAGAAGAATGGATTTCAACAGACTCCAACACAAAGAAATTAGCTTCTTTGAGGAGACAAGTGCACTAATTGCTGCCATTTGTTCACTGTGGTACACACATCAGAATGTCATGTACACCTCACAGATATGTCCTATTGGCATCTGTTAGGAAAAGAGCAATAATGAAAGCTATCTGGCTTGTACAGCAGGAGAAGGTTTCCTCTGCTGCCTACCCTATGTGATTGTATGTCTTCAGTCAAGGGACTTGTGGTAATATCTCCCAACTGGCCAAGGGGCTAGGATGCTCCCGGGTCTCATCTGATCTCATATTGAATAGTTACAATCCTGGAGACACAGGGTGGGATTTTGAGAAGAAAGAGATGTGGTTAGAGGCGGGGGAGGGGACTGGACATGCAGAGGTAGGAGACTCCTCTAGTCTTGCTTGGGCAGTGTCAGATGAGGGAAACTGAGAGCAGGAGCGGCCATGCCTACACAAGGGAGGTTGCCATTTTGGTGAGGAGATGGGCCATGGCTTCTTTAGATGCTTCAGGTGAGACACTTAGGGGTTCAGCTTGGAGGCCATTCTCAGGTGTACTCATGAGCTACTCACCTGAATACCGAATCTTAAAACCTTTCCGGTTATAGGCATGGTCAGATGACCAGCGCAGGTATACAGAATTGCTTGAGCTGGTGACAATCAGGGGAGCCGAGTAATTCCCACTGAGAGCTTTCAGTAGGGGACTTTGTCCTGAGGGACCTTGGGTGAGAAAGACACAGTGTTATAGGACATTCTAAGTCTAGGTAAAAGTATGCATATGGTCTGGATGGCTGGGTGGCTTTGCATCTGGTGGCCTTGCTGAAGGACTCTCTTTTGCCCACCTTTATCTGAAGCAGTGCTCTGGGGTCAGCAAGTGAGATGAAATCTATTTGCTGGTTGCCTGGGTCAAGTTGATGGGAGAGCTGGTTTTCAAACTGGGACCTTCTGATTTCTCTTATGCATGCTAAAAATAGCATGGTACCCACCATACAGAAATTTTGTTTATTGAACATATCTAATAGAGAGCCACAGAGCCAGAGAAAAGGGATGGCTCTCAGGGTTGTGAGTAAGAACACTTCTCAACAGGCCTCCTTAAAGTTCCCCAGGAAGGCACCTTCTCCTATTTCCTACCTTAAATATCTGGATTGCATCTCAGGGCTCTGGACCAAGGAGTGCAATATAAATCTGGGAAACTCATAACCCAGGATTTATAGCCTTGAGAAGGCTATGAGTGAAGGTTCCAATACACTGTTGAGACAGCTCTTGGAAGCCTGGGAGAGTAAGAGGCTACATTTAACAAAGTAGAAGCATTTGAGCTGCCGTGGCAAACTGGGAAGGAAGGGGTCCAGAAATAAGAAGCAACACACTTCAACCGGTCCATCATGAAGAAAAAAACCCCTCCGACCTGATAACTATTTTCCTTAGCAGGGCCTGGGGAGCTTACATGGGGCTGATGAAACCAGGCTCCTTAGGAGTAAACGGGATGAGAAAACTCTGGGACAGAGTCTTCATGGACTGAAGGAAGAGCATCACAATCGGAAGTCAGTAGCAAGGCTGGGGTGTAGCTGGAAAGACTGAGCTACGGGCCCCATGGGGATGGCCCACAGACTGTCTTACTCCTAAGGGCAAGCAAGCTGGGCAGCCAAAAAGAGCAACTAAAATAGTATGAATTTATGAGTGAAGCAGCTACCAGAAGGGAAGAGAGCACCCACAGGGGAAAGACTCAGCTCTCTGTCCATCTTACAGATGCAAGCCAGGCTTCATGTCTCTTTCATTCAGAATAGTTTCTCAGGTTCCCCCTGAGAAAGACCCTGGAAACTGACATCAATTGTATATAGCCGTCATTCTGGTTCTTCCCATTAAAGGCCCACCACAGTTTACTTCTATAGATTAATACTGGAGATGTGAAAACAGCCAAGGTTATTAAAGGCTCTGGATACAGAATCTGGCATGATGCTGATACCTGGGCAGTCCAATCCTACTATAGCTGATTTGTTGGGCAGCATCACATGAGGAGAGAAGCCATTTCTACCCCTGGGTGCACCTTTAATCAAAGATCCCCAGGTAGCTGAATCACCTGTGGAATCTTTACCAGGACAGATGGGCATAGTCCTGGTTACTTGCAATGCAGTTGTGGATCTGCAATGTGCTCTTCTCCAGGTTGTCAGCAGGGGGGAGCAGAAGCAGTTTGCATTGGCATGAGGTAGGCAACAGTGTATGTTCACTGCTATGTCCCAGTGCTCTGTTAATAAGCCTGACCTTTATCATGATACAGTGAGAGGAGATGGGGGATCTGGGCATCCTGCAGAATGTAGCATCTTGGTTCTTTAAACAGGATTTTTTAAAACTACTGGAACAATTATTATAGATACCTTAGCCACTTTCATATGCTCCAGAGGAGAGGAGATAAATCCTAAAGTTTTCGATGGTATTTTGAGGGTCCATTGGTTTGGGACATGCTGGGATGTTTTCTCTAGACACAACAGCAAATGACAGCACCTCTTGTCCAGAAACAAAGAAGCAGTGTGGAGTTTGGTACGCCTTCTTGGGTTTTGGAGGAAGCCTACTCTTCACAATGGGCTACTGCTGGGATCCACTTATTGGCTGACATTCAGGGATTTGGGCTGGTATGCAGATCTATCTAGACTACTATGCAAGCAACCACCATACAGCTCTTCAATTCCTGGGACTTGGGTTTCTGTGGTAGAGGAAGACATTATGTCGTGCCATCAGAACATTCTGATGGGAGAATGAAGCTCAGATGATCTCAGGGGCTGGGGAGAGTTGTTGCTGTCTGCAGCGGGGAACCGCTCACCCTTTGAGGGACTCACCATCAAAGATCTCAAACTCGTCATATTGCTTCTCGCTGAGGAAGTACTCCACCGTGATCGAGATATTGTACTCTGGCTCAACCCTCACCAGCCAGGAGCAGGTCTGGAACTGTGGGTAGCTTCCAGGATAGCTCTGGCTAAGGATCACGCCAGTGGAGTCTGTCAGAAGCTCATTGGTCGGGCAGTGTACTGGGAGGAAGAGAGAGATACTATGTACATGGCACAGAGACAGAACAGGGCTGGGATATTAGCTTGTCCACGGAGTAGAACTATCACTGCAAAACTAGTATTGGGTATTTAAACAAGTCCTCACATTCACCATTATACTGTCCCATGGCAGGAAGTAACTTCAGATCCCATGTTAACATGACAGTGTTGTAGGAACTCACAGCACGCCAGTTGGTTGAAATCATTTCCTGGCTTGGTAGTGGGTGCTGCTACCTGGATTTGAGGCAGGTTGGGGTGGTCTGTCTATCTGTCTGTCTATCTGTCTATCTATCTATCTATCTATCTATCTATCTATCTATCTATCTATGCAACAGTATGGCCACCCACACCCAAAGAGGCCACTATACAAAATGGGTTTAGTTCGTACAAAGACAGAAGAGTGCAGAAGTAAGCCACAAGCAAAGGGTCAAACACACCTGGACTCAGAGTCCAACTGTAAATCCGGGAGCAGGAGGAGTACACAGGTACTCACCAACGGTGTGGCCCCAATAAATTATTCCCTTTCAGTGCGGTAGCTTTTCCAACACAAGCAAGAACTCTTACCTCACTGGATGGCTGTATCATAGAAAACATTATGCTACACTACATGGAATCCCATATGTAGGGCCTGCAGCATAATGTCTCAACACACCACACAGATGGTGGTGATAACAGAGGTGACTGCACCAAGAGCAGAACGACCAGCAGGGTTGGCTGCAGCCCGATTCATACCATTAAGGTGGTTAAAGAAAACAATGTCTACTAACAAAGACTGTGGACCACTACAAAGAACAGCAGAAGGAGGAGGAGCAGGAAGGGGAGAGGGTGGAGGAGGGAGAGGAGCAGGAGGAGAAGGAGGTGAAAGAGCAGAAGGAGGAGCAGCAGGAGGAGGAGCATCAGAAGGAGGAGCATCAGAAGGAGGAATAGGATCAGGAGGAGGAGCAGGAAGAGGAGTGGGAGGAGGACCAGGAGGATAAGGATCAGGAGAGGAGGTGGAGGAAAAGGAGCAGGAGGAGGAGTGGCAGGAGGAATGTGGGAGGAGGAGGACATGGAGAAGAATCAGGAAGAGGAGAAGGAGGTGGAGAAAGAGGAGCGGGAGGAGGAATAGAAAGAGGGGGATCAGAAGGAGTTGGAGGAGGAGTGGGAGGAAGAGGGTCAGGAGGAGGAGAAACAGGAGGAGGAGCAAGAGGAGGACTTATGACACACCACAAAAGGGGAGGGAAGAGGCTGGTACATAGGAGTCCAGTGTACCCCAGGCACTGAGGAGGTGCTCTGTCACCTCTCATTCCTCAATTCTGAGGAATTGGCATAACAGTCTGCATGGAACAACTTTCTGGATAATTTGCTTTTGTTTGCTTGGCCTGAAGCTGAGGCAAGGCTTTAAGGACTGAATCAGCTTTCTCCGGACCCTTGGTAGCTGTGCAAGTTTTCCCACCCCACAGCAGTTGGGGAGGGTCATATGCCATCTTCACATGCTTAAAGCCATAACCCCCCCCAACTCCTCACAATAGCCCACAGCCTAAGTTCAATCACTGCCTCTGTTTACAGGGAGTTACCAGCTCTGTGTCTCCTTGGGTGCTCAGGGGTGGGGAACAATTGGATTTGGACTGAGCTGGGATAATCTGGTGAAGCAAGTTCATCTTTTCCAGACACTGCACAGGGATGCGGGCAGCTGAGGTCTGGGGTTACAGGGTCACACACACAGGACATTGAGTACATTTGACCCTAGCAACAGGGTGACATTCCAATTTTCCATGCCAATGCTCAGTACCCAACTCCAAAGAATGCCCAGGTAAGGAACAGGGGATGGCTAGACCCTTTCACAGTCCCTAACTCAAAACAGGTGGGGTCCTTGCCAAGGTTTTTGTTCACTCTGACTCCATAACTCATTCATCAGACACCATTGGCATGGTGACTTCTTCTCATTGGGCAGGAACTGAGCTGAGAGCTGGGGACAGGAAAAGGAGCAGAACCAGGTTTCTTTTGGGGTGTTGTTTAGTGTAATTACCTTCGCATATTGGGGGCGGACCTTCAAACTGCAGGTAGGTTCCCAGCTTGCAGGTCAGGATTTCACTCCCCACTAAGGTAAAGCCTGGGAGGCACCTGTAGCGAACGATGTCACCTGTCAAGAGAGACGGGCATAGGCATCCCCTGGAGCAGTCTGATTCAGAAGGGTTGGCATCCTTAGGACCTCAAACCCGTTTCCCTGGAAGGTAACCAGCACATGGGTCCAGCACTCCAGGGACCAGCTCCATGCTGGCCCCATGACCCAGACAACTGCTTCCCTCCCCTGCTCAGCCTTCTGCATATTTCCTAAGAAATTCTAGGCAATCTTAAAGCTTTTGAACAGTAGAGGGAAGCCATGCTTCCAGCTTCTCCTTCTGGGGTTGGGTGAAGGAAGAGGGTTTGTATTTTCGGGGTGCACCTGGCTTATAGAACACTGCCACCCTCATGGTCTGGGCCTTTGTTTCCCTCGGCATAGATGAAGCTATCACCCCAGTCCCCAGGGCTTCCTGGCCCCTCTCGGCCACCATAGCTTGAGATCCCCGTCATTTGGCAGTGGTACCTATGTTGAATTCTTCATTCTCTGTGACCACTTCGGCATTGGGGAGGATGGTCGGGGGAGGACACTTGGTAAGTGGGTAAGCTAGAAAGACAGAAAGACACAGGTCAGGGGCAAAGTATCACTCCTGGGCCTTGGACCAGTTCCTAACTATCTCTGACCTCATTCATTTACCTAGCAGATGTGTCTTTATTTTTGTTGAATTGACACAAGATCTTATGATGTATCCCAGGCTACCCTGAGCTTACTATGAGGACAAGGATAATCTTTAACACCAGATCCTCTCTGCCTTAGCTTCCCAAGTGCCAAGATTACAGGTGCTTGCCACCATGTCTGGTTGAAGTGGTGCTGGTGACTGACCCAGGGCTCTGAATATCTTGGGCGAGCTCTCTACCAACCGAGCCACATCCCCAGCCATTTACGAGACAGAAGTGTATTCATGAGTATTTATCTCTATGCAGGGCCAGTTCAGTCACACACTCTTTGGCTTCTCTTCAGTCATCAGGTTTTGGTACAAAACCCAAGGAGTATGCTTCAACCCTAGTAATGAAGGAAGGAAGGAAGACATAGCAGCCAGGGAGGAACCTAACCTCTCTATAGCCCGGGTCCCAGTCTTCTACAAGTATAGAAACAATGTGTTAACAAGGTACCTCTGTGCGCCTTGCCTCCTCAGCTGCCTGGTTCAAACAGGCTGTGGTTTTTGGGTTAGATCCTTGTTTCTTATCCAATGCCTTTAAGTCAACATACTTCTCATAGTAAAGCCCTCTATCATTTTAAACTAGTCATTCCCTTGGGCTGGAGTTACCAAAGGGCCTGTTTACCTGGAGTACATCTCAGCACCTGTCATATCAAACCAGCAGTACTCCCATCTAACAGGATCTGAGAGGCATTCAGTGATGTCACTGGCCTGAGGGTGGGGTGGGGAGGAGCATGGCTAAGGACATCCTCCATGCAGGGACACTTCTGCATTCTAGCCCTCTAAATCTCCGAGCGCTGATCCCGCAATGTGTTTCACCCGTGAGCTGGTGATTAGATAACAAGGTAAACTTACTTCCTCAAGATCCCGCAGGAAATAAATATGCAGGCAGGACTTAACTCCAGGTCTGGCTGCTCCCAAGCTCAGGTCCTCCCACTGGCCAGAGCTCAGCCTCAAGCTCAGCCTCCACGTCCTGTGTGTGTCTTCTCCTCTGACCTTTGACCAAACTGACCTCAAAGGATTCTCTAGACCGGAGTCTAGCCCGTGGGGCAGAGGCTGGATGGTGCCTGGGTGCAGCATGATCTGTGTGGAATTCTAAGGTCTTTTATTACCTGGCTCACAGCCGAGTGCTATCGATCCCGTTACTGCTGCTCTGGCTGTTGCTGCGGCGACAATTGCTTCCCAAACCTCTACATCCCCAGCTATGTTTTTAAAAAAATGTATAATGTCATTAGAAACCCAGGGGTTTTCTATGGAAGCAGGAGGAAGAAAATTAAATGTATCCATTGTCCTCTCAGACCTAGCTACTGTTAATCATGTGCTATGACTTCTTTGTGTATTTGTTCCCTGTATAGATAAGGGGCTTTGTTTTTAACAGGTCTGCATCATGTGGTATGCACCTTGTGCTGCTCCCTGCCAGCTGCTATTATATCAGAAGAGATTTCCCATACAATAAGATGTCTTCAAGAATGAGATAGAAATGACTTTGTGAAATCCAATCATATTCGTTTACTAAAATTTATTTCAGATGCTCTGGTGTTAACCAGTGGGTTTCTTAAGTTTTTTCCATTTAAAGTTGTGACGACATTATTTATCCGTACATCCTCTCTCACACCTCTCTCTCTCTCTCTCTCTCTCTCTCTCTCCCTCTCTCTCTCTCCAAAAATCTCATGTGTCCCAGGCTGGTCTCAGGTCACTATGTAGCCAAGAATGACTTTGAACCCCTGATCCTGCCTCTACTTCTCCAGTGTAGAATTCCAGTATGCCTCACCATGGCTGGCTTCGGAGCATCTTTTGTGTTTTTAAACATTCTTCCTTCTTTTCCTTCTGCTGATTCTTTTAAACTAGAAACGATTAAAGCGCATAACCTTTATCGAACATGCAGGCAATCCTTGTCAAATGTCAGTAACCTTTCCCTGGATATTAGTTCTCAGACCTCTTTCCTCAATACTTAAGGGGGAAATGACTCTACTGAGTTGGACATCAAAATCCAAAAGAAAATTAAAACACAATAAAATGTGTGTGTGTGTGTGTGTGTGTGTGTGTGTGTAAGTCACAATGGGGATGTCACACTGTGCAGTGTGACAGCCTCCTGAGACCACAGCATCCCAGACACAGCTCCCATCATGCAATCAGAGCTGCCTTCCAAATATTGCCTTGGGATCTGACATTTTACGAAGTGAAGACGGGAGGTAACTGGGCACTTCACCTGTGTCTGCTTTCATTTGCGATTTTATAGCACATTAGGGAATCTAACTTTAAATTTTTATACAGATGTGTTGACTCACAAGTGCCACATGAAAGAGACACAAGCTTTAGCAGTAAGTGTACCGACACTTAAGAGGCCCTCCTGAGGTACCCAAGTGGCTTTCTGCCTGATTTGATAAAAGCTGGAGCATTGTCTGCTCTTGAGGTATGCTTCCTTCTTCTGTCTAGGAAAGTTGTTTGACTTGTACTGTCAGCGAATGACAATTGCTGTGGGACAAGGTGACACCTTCTTCCTTACATGAAGTCCTGAGATGACCTGTGTGGGGTTCACCTTGCCCAGAACCGTGTGGGTGCTGAAGATGCAGGAAGCAACATCTTGCTCTTTTAGAATGTACAACCCACTATGGGCAGAGTCATCAACTGGCTTGATAAACAAACACTCAGTAGTTCCTTTCCTTTTATTTTGGGGTGGCGTGTGTGTACTCGCTTGTGCATGTGCTCATGTGTGTGTGTGTGTGTGTGTGCGTGCACACGTGTACATGTGTATATACACCTGGAGTCAGTGATTGGCAGCTCTAAGAATCTGCCTGTCTCTATGTCCCCATCCACCAGCACTGGGGTTACAAGCAAATGTCACTACCCTCAGCTTTTACATGGGTGCAGGGGATCTGGTTATAGGAGTTCAGGGGATCAAATACATGGGTGCAGGAGACTTGATTACAGGGTGCAGGAATCTGATTACAGGGGTGCAGGCAGTCTGATTACAAGGGTGCAGGGTATCTGATTACAGGAGTGCAGGGTATCTGATTACAGGGGTGCAGGGGAATCTGGTTACAGGGGTGCAGAGGATCTGGTTAAAGGGGTACAGGGGTTTGATTACAGGGGTGCAGGGGATCTGGTTACAGGGTGCAGGAGATCTGAAGTCAGACCATCAAGCTTCTTAAGCTTGTGCAGAAAGTGTTTTACTTATTGAGCCCTCTACTCAACAACCTTTGATTATTTTTAATTTTTCATGTTTCATGAGTTTTGCATGTTAGTTATTTGCATTTCTCTCTTTAGCTGCCCAGCCATGTCCTTCGTCCCTGCTCTTTGTATGGAACTGGAGGACTCTCTGAATATTCCGGATTGACCTGGCTTGCTAATTCTATGCATGCGGTCTATCACTTGTTTCATTTTACTTAAGCCATTTTTCAATTTCTAGAGATATGAAAATCTTATTTAGTCAGCTGTCATTTTCCTTAACAGTTACAAAAATGAATCGATCTCTTCTGGGCCTCATACTTGCATTTGAAACTTCTAAGGCGTGACCACGTTTTCTAGAAAAACAAAATCAATACAAAGAATTCTGCCCTTAACACAGCTTTCAGAGTTTGCATTTTGTGGTTGTCAGGGGGATTTCTCATTGGGTTACACTTTTTAAAATTACATTTTTTTTTTTGTTCCACATAGAAAGTTTGTGGAATACTGACAAGCAAGAGACAAAAGTGCCTGAAATAATAAAAAAAATCACTAACCAAAACAGTCAACCAACTAACTAACCAACCAACAAATAAAACTGTCTCGTGATAGCATACACCTTGGATCCCAGCACTTGAGAGGCACAGGCAGGTGGATGTGAGCTCAAGGCCAATGTGTGTGTGTGTGTGTGTGTGTGTGTGTGTGTGTGTAAGAGAGAGGGAGAGAGACAGAGAGAGAGAGATACAGAGAAACAGAGAGATAGAGAGACAGAGACAGAGAGAGACAGAGACAGAGAGAGATAGAGAGACAGAGAGGGACAGACAGACAGAGAGACAGAGAGACAGAGGGAGAAGGAGAGGGAGAGAGTGAGAGCGAGAGCTATAGGCCAGCCAGGGCTACAGAGTGAGACCCAGTCTAAAAACCAAAACAACCAACAGAACAAAACATTCCTAAAACTCCCTCTCTAGGCATAAGGAGTCTCAGCCATTTTGAGTACAGATTCAGGTTTACAAGCTTTATCTCCAACTGAAGTTGTCTCACCACGTCTGCTGTGAGCTCAGGACATACTGCAAGGTGGGGACATTCAAGAAAAGACTCCTTCATTTCACTTTTGCCATCCCCCTTTCTCTCTGGGGAGAGGCATTGCTTTGTCTTGCCAGGTCTAGTTCACGTTATCGCGGCAGCTGGTTAGTGTCTGTCCATTGCTCAGGTCATTGGAGTGAGGTGCTGCTATAGTTTATGAGACCAGCACAGGTTGGAGTGGCAGCTAGTGGGTGGAGGAGTCACTGCTGCACGTCTGTTGCAGCCCACGTGCTAGTTTCACATCTGCTCTTTCCCTGTGTCTTCCCAGGTAAGCCGTTCCTCAGCTAGATTGGTCTTTGACTTGTATATAGGATACGTTCGTACCTCCCAGGCCAGTTGCTGGGACTCTGATTTTGAATTTGGTGTTCATGCTCGAGCACTCCCGGCCCTCCGGCACTGTCCTTTATATTCACATCACTCTCTCTAAGAATTTTGTTTGTTTGTTTTTTGTTTTTTCGAGACAGGGTTTCTCTGTGTAGATATGGCTGTCCTGGAACTCACTCTGTAGACTAGGTTGGCCTCAAACTCAGAAGTCTGCCTGCCTCTGCTTCCCAAGTGCTGGGATTAAAGGCATGCGCCATCAGTGGCTTAGTTCAGGGAGGAGCCTGTAGCGACTGCCTCTTGCTAGTGTTCGAGACCTGACAGCCATCTGCTGAACAATATGAAACAAGCCTGTCCTTAAATCAATGGACTGTATCCTGCATGAATGATCTTTCGTGACTACATCTTTATCTGTGAGTATGTGCATGCAAGCATGTGTCTGTGTGCACAAATGTGATTCATGTAATCAGCTACTGTTTTACACTTAGATTATTCCTAATTCATCTGTTCCAACTGTATTTCAAAGACGGTCTTTAAGTGTGGATCTTTTGCACTAAGGCAGAGGGCAAGGAACCAGAGGGTTATTAGTACCCAAGGGGGAGCTCCCATTTGCCTTAATGTTTCTTTCTCTGTGTAGGGTCTTTTCAGTTCTCAGTTCACAGGCTAGCAGCAGGGAGGCAATCCACCACACCTGGATGCATATCTTCCCTCTTTGAGAGGCAGATGGGATGGGATGAGCACAAGTAGCATCTCTGTTTTAAGTTCTCAAGATGAGTCAGGTCACATGTTCATATGTGATTCAGTATGTCTAAGCTGCTGTGGTTGTTGGATGTGCAGAGAGGTGTGTGTGTGTGTGTGTGTTTGTGTGTGTGTGTGTGTGTGTGTGCATGTTTGCAGGAAGTAGCTAGCTACCCACACAACAACAGACAGGGAGATCATTGTGAGAGGTACAGATGCCAAAGAATAATTCAGTCCAGTGGCATCATGTTAGTGTGAGTTCTCAACCTATGCACTCCCACCTCACCCTGCGTGCTTTCCTTGCAAGCTTGCTGATGGGACTCATATTTAAAAGCCAATGCTGCCTATGGTCTACACAACAGCCAACAGGAGGAGGCAACTCACGTCCATCAATGTGTGATATGCACATCATGGGAATCCTCACACAGGACAGCATACACGACCCTTGAAGGTACTGTGCTGCATGAAGTGAGCCAGTCACAAGGGGATGTATCCTGTGTGGTCCCATTTATGAGCTACAAATTATAGTCAGACTCAGAGACTGTGAACAGAAGGGTGGGGGAGAAAAGGAATTGACTAATGAGGACAGAACTTTAGTTTTAAAAAATGAAGCCATTCTGGAGATGGATGGTAGGGACAGTTTCGTGAAGAGGAGCAGACATACAGTGCCTCTGAACTGCTTGATTGAACACTGTGTACACGAATCACAGAAAAAGTATACATAGTGAGTTCAAAACCAAACTAAATAAAAAAAAAAAAAAACCACCAACAACAAAGCTATCATTAAAGTTGGGAGCACACAGCTTAACCCCTATGTCTAAAAAAAAAAATCCATGAATATTTAAAACAGTAGGCCCTAAACAGGATTTGTCAGAGTCTACTTCCTGGACAAAAAAGTTCCCGTGTAACTATAGCAGCTGTGAATGTCTGGAAATGCACACAACCACACAACCGCTTTCCAGTCCTCATATCTCATGTGAGTTCCTCAGGGTTAGGACTGGGCCTGGGGTGGAGATCTTGTCCAGCACACACAGCAGGAGGTCCAGAGGGAGAAAGCTTCCCTGTTTGCATTATTACTTGTCTTGTTACTGTAACAAAAATGCTCAAGGCAAGCAACTTAAGGAAGGACAGTTTTATTTAGGCTCACAGTTTGAAGGTACAGTCCATCACAGCAGGGAAGGCATGGCGGCATTAGACCAAGGTGGCTGGTAACATTGTATCCTCAGTCAGGAAGCAGAGAGGAAGAGAGGAATGCTGCTGGTTCCTCCCTTTTGTACAGTCCAGGCTTCCAGAACACAGAATGGTACCACTTTTAGGGTATGCCTTCCCACCTCCGTTAACATCACTCTGGAAACTCCCTCACAGGCATGCCCAGAAGCTTGTCTCTAGGTGATGATCATTACTATGAATACCAGCAGAGTCCTTCCATGAGGACTGTGTCTTAGAATCACCACTACAGGAGACCTGGCGTCTTTTTTAATCTGAGCAGTTCTAAAGACTTTTGTTGAGCTTCGTGGTTTTTGAGGCTGGAGGGAGCTTCTGCTGAAATGCATCCATCCTTGGAACAGCATTGGGCCGGGCTCTCTGACTCTGCCATCATCCTGCTGTCTCATCGCCACTCATGTCTCCTGCAATCATGTGTTTAAAATGGCATGTTCCAGGCTTCTCCATTCCCCTTTGTAATTACAGCACAGAAAATGATTTGCAGCTATGTAAACATCTCATCTTTAAACAACTTTCAATTTACTTCTCTACCTCCTTGTTTGACAGGTTCCTTACTATTTGCTGCTATTATTAATGACTTTGATTTTCAAATGATCTCCAACGTGGCCAGCAGGTGTCCCTTCAAGCCAATTTCTAAGGTTTTCTGACCTATCTCCATCACTCCCTAGACATTTCTTTATTTTCATCTCTAAGATGCTTCTGTCTTGTCTCGCCCCCTCAGTCCCAGCTTTGAATTAGCCATTTCTTCACGGACCTCTGGTTCATCTAGAGGAAAATGCTATTCGGAAACTAAGACCTGGAGCTAGACATGCTCCCTGCTCCCGGAGATGCTGTTCACAGCCTCATGGTGGCAGAGCTGGGGATTTAAGCATGTGTGTACACACAAGTCTCTAGACATACACATGCCCTCTCACATTGGCAAAGCGTGTTCTCAGAGTGACTGTGACAGTTTGGATCCAACACAGATGGTTACAAAGAACCTTTGTCCTTCCTGTGTGTTTGTGGCAGGCTTCCTCTAGTCTGAGAAGCCAGTCTTCTAGTGTCCTTTTCTTAGCTGATGAGTCACTGTATGGAAGCAAATTCCTATTTGATCGTTGTCTCTCTTCCACTCTCACATGGGCTCTGACTGTGTTGTCTGGACTCATCCTCTCTGTCGATGTCCTTCTCATTCCTCTTGGGCTTCACACCTGACAGAGGTGCCTCCTCATCTGTCCCAGAGTCTGACACCATGTGCCAATTCCCTCCCCTTTAGATATTCAGTCGTCTATCATCAAGGGTGTCAACTATCTCTGTCAGGCAGCCCCTCAGTGTGTCTGTGCCCATCACCCTGGCGGAAGCCACAGTAGCTCTCATTCCCTCTCACACTGGCAGGTGTAGATGCCTGGTCTTGGTTGTTCCGCTCACTGTCTAAGTGTCTCTCGCTGTATTTGAAGCCTGTGTTATTGAGACTCTCATGCTGGAGGAAGCCCCTGACCCCCAGCCCTGCTCACTCCCACACTGCTTCAAGGACGTTTCCTCTGCTATTCAAATGCACTTTCTCCTTTTGAAAACATGTCACAGAGCCATTTCATATGTCTCTCTGAGGAATCTTTCCTTCCTGTTTATTGATGCTTACAGGGAAACAAAGCTACCGGGATGGCTGCTTTGTGATGGGAAGGTGGATCACTATTTCCCTGACCCCTTCTCTCTGCACTCTCCAGTTTCCATCCCCAAGGGCCAGCTCTCCACAGTGGCTCTGGAGGAAGTATGTTCTCCTCCATCCTACCTGCCAGTTAGCCCCTCCCTCGCCTCTTTCCCAGCCCATGCTATTCCCCATAGGGGCTTTACTGATCCACAAGTACACTACTGTGTTCTCTCCCTGGAGGAAGCAAAGTCTCTCAGGGCAGTTGGCATTTTGCAGGGCAGAGAGCACGAACAGTCAGTGAGGATGTGAAAGAAGGCTCACCCAAAACAGGAAAACTGGAATGCCATTTGATGAATCTACCAGATTGGTAAAAATCTAAGAACACAGTGTGAGGGTGCTGGACAGGAAGGTGTATTCTCTACGGCTGACAAGTGATACTTCATTATAATCACTTGTAAGATACATTTACATTCCCTAGTAATCTTGAATGTAAATTCTTGTAACCTTATCATGCCGGGGAAGTAGGTGGGGCTTGTTTGTAATGAGGAATAGACAGCAATGTTCATATTGACTGAAGTAGAGTCAGTTGGTGTTCATTAATAAAAGACTAGGTAAACCACTCGGCTTTAAACGAACCAAGCATAGTCATATGCATCCATGTGAATTTAAAAAAACAAACAAGTAACACAGTATTTGCCTGGCACCTTGGGGATGTCACATGAGGCTGTCACCATCTAGATGCTAATGGTGATAGTGAAGACACCATTTATTGGCCCCTGGCCCTCTGCTGGGGCCAGGCATTTCCTCACATGATTGTGGATAACCCTGTGCAGTCAGGAGCCACTGCTATCCCCTTTTGTGGATACTGAAAGCAAACATCACAAAATCCTAGAAAGAAGAAAAGCACCCAAGGTCCTATGGCTCATACAGGACAGAGCTAAGGTGTGAACCCAGGCTGCACTTCTGGAGTCCATGCTGTGTTGCTCTAGGGAATGGTCACACAACGTTGAAAAGAAACTCAAAGCCTGGTGGGTGTCCTGGCTTGGGGAAAAGGCACTGTATGTATGTGTGTGTCTGCCTGCCTGTCATCTGTGTATGTACACACACTTGGGCATGTCATAATGCACATGTGGAGGTCTGAGGACAACTTTCCAGAACTGGTCCTTGCCTTTCCATCTTGTATTCGAGGCAGGGTCTCTCTTGTGTTTGCCAACATATAAAACAGGCTGGTCTGTTTGTTAGCTTCCATTTCCCCCTGGGAGTGCTTGGACTGCACATGGGCATCATCACACCTGGCTTTTGACATAGGTTTGGAAAGTCAAACTCAGGTGGCCTGGCTTGTGGAGTGAGCACTTTCACTTCAGAGCCCTCCCCTCGCCCTCCCCTCTGTTTTTGTGGTGCTGGAGCTCAAACATAAGGCAGGAACCACCACTGAACTAGCCCGGGCCTCTGTTCACCTTTTACTTTGAGACATGGTTTCAGTCTATACAGTCATCAGAGCTGGTCCTAACCTCACTCTAGCCTGTCCAGGTCTTGAGCTTGATCCTCCTGCCTCGGTTTCCCAAGTAACTGGAATTACAGGCTGACACCAGGCTCAGATTGCCCTTGGTCTTTGCTTGAGCCTTTTCGCTGTCTCCAGTCTACATCAATGTACGCACATCACATTTGTTACACTATGATGTCACACTGCAGGACTCAACTGCCCGAGTGCTGTCCCCTACTTCTGTCTGAACATCCTAAGGAAATCCTGAAACCTTTCCTGCACCCTTTTCCTCACTGATAACGTGAGAGTGACGACAGTAATCACCTCACAGGAGTCTCAGAGCTCACCAACTTCCAGGTGAAGAGATGGAGGGCACCTTCAGCAAATGGTCACAGAAGGTCATTCAAACATAGCCAGAAGTAGAGCTAGGAATAGGTTTCAAATGCACACTGCTTTGTAAGCTGGGAACATGGCTATCATTCTTTAGAGGAGCACATGCCCACAGAAATGGTTTTATAACTCTTCTGTGTTATGTCTGTTAATAATCAGATTGAGAAACATTCAAGGCCCCAGTGAACTTCAGACTTGAAGAAAATGGGCAGCTGGTGAGGCAACCACACCTGGACTCCAGGAGGAAACCACTCTGCCTGCCCCTGTGCCACCAAGCAAAGGGCTGTCTGCGAGGTCAACAGAGCCCCAAGGCACTGGGAAAAGTGCCTTATAGAAGTGATGGACAAGTAGGGGGATATGGGGGGAATGGACAGAGCAGCTGTGAGTCACCCAAGGATGGCCTCCTGTGCTTCTGTACACCAGTAGGATGAGGAAAGCAGTGTAGTAACAGAGCCCTGGGCTGGCAGTGCCCCCATAGGCTGGAAACACCGTAGCTCAGAGAGACCTTATGACTCACTAAAAGCCACCCAGCTAGCAAACACAGCCTTGATTGGGAAGCCTGTGTGCCCCACCTGCCCCAGCTCTCCTACTGACCTGAGAAGGCAATGGCGAAGATCCCGCCTGTGGCTGTGTCCTGGTGGAACTTGAGCAGGACCTGGTTGGAGGAGCTGTATGCTATTTTCTTGGACAGACTCCGGGTGAAGACCCCAAGCTGCAGAGATGTCTGCTGCGGGCCATCCCTGCACACAGGAAAGAAAGTCCTGCATGTCATCAGAAACCTTGAATGTCTGCCGCTCCTGGAGCCATCAGTGGCCTTGAGAGAGACCTGTAGACGGTGGCTGTGACTCTAGGAAACTCTCTCTAGCACCTCTCTGTGAGGTCTTCCAATAGAGTTGATGGAACCCGTGTTCATTTGATTCTTCACTAGTCCTACCCCACTCCCCCCGTTGGTTGGGTGGGCTCCTGGGGCATCAGAGGCCCCATGGAGCAGGGCTGATGGTATAACCACAGACCTTTGTTAAGGGAACTCTTGCTGTTCCCTGCTAGCCCCTTGCTACCCAATCAAAGACACACCCACACTACCTTTTGGGGTAAATGACTTCTTGCCTGGAACCTTACCTATTACCTTCCTTCTGTTCCTATCCATGATTTGGAAATTGCTCAGAGTTTTGAGAAAAATTATTCCATTACCCATGATGATTCCCAGAATGCCATTAGCTTCCAAACAAAGGAGTTTTAAAAATGTTATATGTCTTTATCCATAGATTCAATCATCTGGGGAAATTGTCTAGGAAACTGCCCTTATCAGCCAAAAATCTGCATTTCCATTTTAAAATTGACTCAGGCCACTGTCTATGGAGCTTTGTAACTAAGCGTTGAGTTGCTCAATTCAGTAACTACTAATAGTATGTGGCTACTTACACTTAAATTCATTAAAATTAAACACAATTTAAAAACCAGTCTGGTGGCTGCCATGTTGGGTGGTATGGGCGTAAAATGCCACCACCAGTTCAGAATGCTCTGTGGGGCAGTGCTGGCTCAGCACATGATGAGAAGAGGAACTTTACATAATGTCATACCAAGCCTTTCTCCTAAGTCTGAACAGCTTAGTTAGGTGTAAGTGGGATGCAGAGTAAGACTTCATAGCCACACCATCACCAATCATTGACACCTTCACTGTCTGCAGAAAGGGCTGGTTGGGGACTGCTGACCTTTCAACCCTCTCCCATCATGTATCTAATCTTACCACACAGTGATGTAGTCTCCAAAGGGCTCTATCTGAAGCAAGCTGAGGTTGAGATGAACACCGTGGCCAATGGGGACAGTGATCTGCCAGACACAGTCCTGGGAGCTGGAGTAGGGACTGGGGTATCCTGGTGAGTACACGGTGCCATTAAAAGAGGTGATGTTCCCACCACAGGGGACTGCCAGGGAGGAAAGACAAAGAGATGAGTATTTGAGAGCCCTCCCCACCCAGCAGAGAACCCAGATGCCTTCCCGGTAAAACCCCAGCTCTCAGTATTGTTTTGCCAGGAAGTTGGTGGAGCAGGAAGAAGACACAGGGCCGTGTGATTGTGCCTGGCCATCACCAACACTGCTCCCTGGCTGCCTGCCAATCATCACCTCAGGTGCTTTGGTGGTCACTCCACCTTGGCTCTCTTTCTCTTTCTCACAGAACAGGTCTGTAGAGAAGGAGTTACCCTTGAGAGCTCCTCTGATCCCTGTCCTAGGTATGGGGAGGAACCAGTTAGTATTGGGGCTATAATACTTTTGCTGGGAGGAGCTAATAGATTATGACAACCTCTTTGCTCTCGGACTTGTCCTTTCTAGAGTGGCACTTCTGGTCTAGTTTTTTTTAAAAAAATTAAATTTAGCATTTACTTATTTACTTTTGTGGGGATGTACACATGGGGATGTGACACGTATATATGCATGTTTGCATGTGTGTGTGTGTGTGTGTGTGTGTGTACATGCGCGTGCGCGTGCACGTACTGAGTACCGAGGTTGATATCCAAATCTTCCTCGATCACATTCCATCTTGTTTTTTTGAAGCAGTGTCTCTTAATTGAATCCAGAGTTTGTCAGCATGGCTAGACAGCTTGTTTCAGAGGATCCCGTTTCACCTTCTGAGTGCTAGAATTACAGCTGGGTCTCCACACCCACCCAGTGTTTATGTGGGTTCTGGGAGTCTGAACTCAAGTCCTTATGCTTGCATGGCAAGTGTCTTATATGGTTTTTGGATTTTCTTTTCAGTGAGGCTAAGTTGGGTTCAAATAATTGGATATGCCACATATCAGTCACATGACCATAAACATGTAGTTCATTCCATCTGAGTCTGTTTCCTCAGGAGTGAAATAGACTAAGAATAACCCCATGAAACTGTGGGGCAACTAGCTAAAACACTGTGTGAAAAGTGGTCAGGGCTGGAATGAAGCTCAGGGATGGAGAGCTTGATGGGTATCCATGAAGCCTTGGGCTTGAATCTCCATACATCAGTCAGTCAATCAATCAATCAATCATCAATCAATCAACAAACAAAATGTTTGGCTGTAGGGATGAGTCAGATGCTAAGGTCCTGCTCCCCAATTGGTTCTTGATCTATCAGTAAAGATGTCAGGGGACAATTGCTGGCCAGAAAGAAAAAGGTGGGACTTCAGGGTCCCTGGAGGGGAGGGGAGGAGATGCAGAGGAGGAGTTTTTCCGCCATGTTTTGGAGGGACCAAAGGTGACCAGCCATGTGAGGTCTTGGGCAGAGCGGCCATAGGCTGCTTCTCTAGGTGGGAGGTTAGGTTGTTGAGCTGAGACTAAGGATAACTGAGCACCTGAAGTTGAGGACAGATTTAGGATGCTGAGCTAAGAGTATTGGGAAGGGCGTGCTAGCTGCGGGATATTAGTAGTGCCCAGCAGGTTAAGCCAAGAAGGCAGGTTGAACTTGAGAAACGTGTGTGTGTGTGTGTGTGTGTGTTTCATCCATGGATCTGAGGGAATCTGGGTGGGGGCTGGGACTGGGACTGTTCCCGGTGCTTAAGACAGGGGTAGCAAAAGCTATACTCAACATTTGACTCAGTTTCTTGCCCAGAGATACAGCCAGCCCTTGTGTTAGGTCTTTCTCTATAGAACCCTACTAGTGTGCATTCACCGCCTCTGTGAGAAGCCATCTATGGAACCTTCTGGTTCTCAGGAAATGTCTTGCTTTACTAAAGAAGAAAGTGAAACTTGGTGTATGGAGATTGAACTGACAGCTGACCCCCCGGCTGGAGCATTTCCTCCTGGGTTACTGTCTCTGCTAAGCTTACCTATTTCAAGACAGATTCTCACATCTCCTCCAAGAAAATTCTAGGCTATCAGAGTAAGACGGGAAGAAAAGGGGAAGTGGGGTGTCTCTTAGGGGAAGGGGGTTGCACAACCTCTTGGTTATCTCCACTTTGGTTCTGCTTAAGGAAGAAGGCTCAAGAATGCTCTATCTCCGGCGACCTGAGATTGCCAGCTCAGCCCTCAGCAATTACAGGTAGGAAGAAGAACTAATGGGGCGGGTGCAGAGGAACCAGAGTTCTTAGGAAAAGGCATCATTCCCTTCCCTTTGGGGAAGTCCCAGGATTGACTCCACCATTCAGTGCTTATAGCCACGCTGCCACACATTCCCATCCACTTGGGGGCCATTAGCCCAGGCTGGATCTTCCTATGGGCTGGGTGCCAATCTCTCAGCTATTGCACACATCTCCAGGTCCTTCCTAGCACTTGTTCAGAACTCTGTCACATGAACTCTCTTCCTGGTTGGGTGGTTCCTATCCACATGGAAACAGGGTGGACAAGGCTTGGCTGGTCCCCTGCCTTTGGTGATCCTACAGAGTAGCAGGTAAAATAGGATGCTCTGTTTCTATAACTACCTCAGGAAGGACCATCAGGGCAAGAGACATACCTTCACACCTGGGTAGGGGGTGATCCCAGTTGCGATTGGTGCCATGCTGACAGGTGAGGACAGGTTGGCCAGTCAGTTGATATCCTGGAAGGCACTCGAAGGTCACCGATTGTCCAACATTATAGCCAGCTCCCCTCACGATGCCATTGGCAAAAGGCTCTGGGTCTGGGCACTCTTGGAGTTCATAGGCTAGAAAGATTAGGAGAAAACATCACTTTATTCTTTTGGGGGGCTTTCTTCCCAAGTGGAAGATTGCAGTGCCAATGAATTTAACTGGTTGTCGGCTAGGTAAGTTCTTTAAGTTTCTCTGTGCCCCCTCTTTTTCTTGCATTGAGTGCAGTGGCATCTGTGGAGCCCTTTGTACATACAATACTGGCATGTGGGAGAGCCCCTTAGGTGTTATTGACTGTTCATATTTCCACTGAGAAAAGAGGCTCAAGGACCACAATGATGGCGGAACTGCTGTTCACTGAACATTTTCTCTGGGTCAGACATTGGTCTGGGTGTCTCCATGTTGCTTATCTTGAGGTCACAGGCACAGAAGCACTGAGGTGCTGGGCCTTTCCAGCTCTGCTAAGTTAGAACCTAGGAAAACATTTTGGGGGAATAAGTCAAATCATAGGCAAGATGGGAGCTTTCAGGGGGACAGAGTGACTGCCATACAAGAATGTTCCTTGGAGGAGTAGAAAAGCTGACCTCATGAGATCTCTCATTGAAAAGGCTGAGGGCTGTCCAATGGGCAGAGGCAGCTGAGGCACTGGCTAAGCGTGTATCAGAGAGCAAAGCCTCTGGCTAATTGGGTACACTGGATGAAGAATACTCTTTGTGGCAGTAATTGGGAGCTCTGCACAGGGAACTGGCAGAAAGAGGAGATGGACTATTTCCACAGCAGCCACGCTCAGTAGGAACAGCTGGGGCTGAATGATGCTCTGTGCAAGTGGATGATTTAGCGCAGGTAATAAGAATAACCATGACCTCAAGGCTAACGGCTCCACCATGCCCACTATGCAGTGGTGGCTGGGTTCTGTGTTTCCATTTGACATTGCAAAGGACTGTCTCAGTGGGGAAAATATGCACATTTCACTAGAAGTCACTTTCATGGAAGCTTGGGAAGAAGGTTCAGTTGGTTTGCCTTGTAAGCAGGGGGAACCAAGTTTGATGATGTGGGCTTTTCTCCTTCCATCCCTCCCTATTTTCTTCCCCCCCACCCCTCTTTCTTTTTGCCAGGAGTAGTTGTTGTAATGTGCATTAATGATCCTGGTACTGAGGAGGCAGAGACAGGCACCCTGGAGCTTGTTAGCCACCAAGCCTCCTTGATGAGATCCAAGCTGTGAGAGAGCTGGGCTCAAAAAAAGGGTCCATAGCACCTGACACATGAGGGACACAGGAGGTGGTGGTCTGGTGCACAGACATGCACACATAGATACATGTACACCTGCACATACACATACATGTGCATGCACATATGTACATAAACACACACACACACACACACACACACACACACACAGAGGAGAAATCACTGAGGTGACTGAGCAGATACGTAGGTGGGCCAGAGAGGTGGCTCTCAGTGGAGTCATTTTGGATGTTTTGCCCATAAAGTCTTGGAGGAGGCAGAAGACTGT
Organism: Rhynchomys soricoides; assembly: GCA_019843965.1. Classification (NCBI taxonomy): domain Eukaryota; kingdom Metazoa; phylum Chordata; class Mammalia; order Rodentia; family Muridae; genus Rhynchomys; species Rhynchomys soricoides. The sequence continues at coordinate 1,639,407 of JADRCH010000211.1, read as the reverse complement.
TGTCCCAGTATGCTGCAATGGAAGCCTTGGTTGGAACCCTGTGGGCTGAAGACAGACAGCATGGAGACTGAAGAGAGCAGCCACAAGTCAAAAGCCAGAGTAGCTTTGATGAAAGTGGTGTCACATGAGGAAGTAGCTTTTCCAAAAAGGAGAAACTTCAAGGAGGGTCGCCTGATTCCTTTCATTCCAAGACAGGTTTCAGAGCCCTGGATGGTGCTTCAGAGGGAGAGATAAATCCTGAGGAGAGGAATTATTCTGCTTCTTAAATCAGACCTCCCCAGGGAGAGGGGCTAGCCTTTCCAAAGGGGAGGTCCCTGTGGGGACATGTGCATCCAGACAAACTGCTATCATTTGAAACCTGAATTTTGACAGGTCCTAACAGTTTGGAACAGTTGTACACTTTAGTCATCATGCTATGAACATGATTGTTCTGAGGTTTTCTTGTGTGTGTGTGTGTCTAGTGTATGTATGTGTTCTCGATGTGTGCATGCATGTACACGAGTGTACATGTGTGTGTGTGCGTGAGTGTGCACATGTGTGTGCGTAGGCCAGAGGTCAATTCTGGTGTCTTCCTTGATCACTCTTCACCATGTTTTGAGGGAAGATAGCTTACTGAGCCTGGAGCTCGGCAATGGAGTGAACTGCCCAGTGCCAGGGTTAGATGTGGGGGCAGATGGCTCTTCTGCAAAACCAGGGACCCGAAGAACCATTTTCTTTGGAGGGGAAGCATGGGGGAGGGCTCAGAGCTCAGAGTTTGTTTATACTAACCGTTTGTGGAGAATGAGGGCCAGTTGGTTAGAGAGAATAATTTGCAGCTATCACAAATTAGAGGCCTTTGTGGAAGCAGCTGGGTCTCTGGCACTAGGGACACCCTAGGGCAAGGGGTTGGGACCCTCAAGACAAGAAAGCTTAACGAAAGCTGAGCTCCAGTCCAAGGAGCAGGTGGCCTCACGCTGAGGGGCACACAGGTAGGCTTGGGAGTCAAAGGAGCATCAGGTGGGTCCTGATGGCAGAAGGGAAAGCCTCTATTTTGTTGTCCTGGACTCCTCAGAGGGACACCTGGGACACCTCAGGTAGGCCAGCTCAACAGGAACCAAAGAAAGGAAAGGGCTGGGGGAACCAGGAGGCATTCTCTGATCCAGGGGTGGGCAGCTGTGTGTGTGGGAGTTCTAGGTCTCTTCTGGGGATTCTGGAGTAAATGGTAGTTTTGAATGATACAGCTTTACAAAGACAGGCGGGCTTGCCAGGCCGGGAGTGTGCAGGAGCCACCATCCTGTTGCATGGGTTGTGCCTGTGAAGGTATGAGGTGAGCCTCTAGCCAACCTTGACCCAATGGCTGTGCCGTCAGCAGTTATGTTTAGGAGAGCTAAGTGTCAGGGAGAGAGCTCAGGTTGAACTGCAAGCCACATGTTCACATCTGAATGCCTAGAAGGCCAGACAGTGACCTTATTTGAACAGATGACCTCTGCTCATTCCACATAACTAGAATGGCTGTAGGGAAGGTGGCGATCTGGTTGGCTGGTGTCCCTATAAGAAGGGGGAGTGTGAGTGACTTCCACACTACATCCCACAATGTGCCTACTCATTTACATTCCCACCAAGAGCATGGAAAATTCCTTCTCTCTCCTGTCCTTGCCAGCACACAATTGGAAGGCATTTTGAATGCTAATCACATCAGATATATTGTAAATGTTTAGGTCGATGGGAACATGTGTACAATAATTGTGTGCCAATCAGGGAGGGGTAGGGATAGGGCTTTGGGGATGGATACCACATGAAGTTGAGGTCAGGGACTGTAGTGATGATCCTGTAAGCCAATGCAATCAGACAATGTCCCAAACCACCGGAATCCAGTCCAACACCCCGAGTAGATCCTTACAACCTCAGAAGGAATCTGCTCTGCCCACATCTTAATCTTGTTTATACACCCATCCCCAGACTTAAGTTTTATTGTTCAAGTCACATGGTCTTTGGTACTTTGTGATGGCCTCCCCCAAAACCAAGACCCAGGAAGTGACTGTGGCAGCGGTGTGTGAGACTGGCGGATGGCATTTATTCAGCCAGAGCATCAAATGTCTTCCATGACAGACCACTGTGACAGAGGATAATTACTGATGTGTCCTGACTTACTGTCATTCCTACCCCTTCTACTTGTCAGCGACAGATGCTCTCGAACAGGAGTAGCTTCTGTGCTGACCCCTCCCCCAGCTTCCCTGGGTGTGACTGCCTGGTCGGAATCAACAAAGATGGCGTGGTGTGGGGAGCCCAAGCTCTTGTACCCCTGCAGTATAAGCCTGCCATGCTCCCAGGACAGACACGTGCATTAAGCAACTGGCCAAAAATGTGTGTACCTCAGGGGATACTCTTATGGCTGTCCCAGAACGAGAAGCCCCGTGCTTGCTAAGTGTTCCTGTCTGACTAGGGAGGGACTTTCAGGACAAAGATGAAAAAGCCAGGTTTCAGGGAGCCACACAGTGCATGGTACTCTTTCTACACTAAAAGTGTGTGGTCAAAAACTTTGTATTTACATTTTATTTTTCCGAGACAGGGTTTCTCTGTGTAGCCCTGGCTGTCCTGGAACTCACTCTGTAGACCAGGCTGAACTCAGAAATCTGCCTGACTCTGCCTCTTGAGTGCTGGGATTAAAGGCATGCACCACCACTGCCCAGCTGTATTTACATTTTCTTCCCAGACACACACACACACACACACAATGAAAAAAAAATTAAAAATTAGGGGTTGTCTTTGGGAGACAATCCCATCCTGTGGCTAATTTTTTTTTCTTATTTTTGTTCTTTAACAAGCTGAATGTGCTAATGAATTTTATCTGTATAATTAAAATAACGTTGAATATGGAAAACTGCAAGGCAGCACTTACAGTGGACACTGCTGGCTGGACAGAAGACGGTTCCTTCCTCTGTGTAGGGGAAGCGGCGGGACTGGGAGAGCAATCTGACTTCCATGACTGCCTGTGTGTGCCCTCCCAGCCAGTGCCACACCCTTTAGCCTCATCCCCTAAGGGAGGGTATTTGGAGACTGGGCCTCTGTTGGTCTCCCCTGGAGAACTGGGCTGGATCCCTATAAAAGAGGCCTTACCAAGGCCTTTAACTCCATTTACCAGTGAGGATACTGTAAGAGGGTGCCGCCATGAAGCAGCTCTCCCAGCTATGGAGTTTGCCAGCACCGTGATCTTAGACTTTCCACCTCCAGAAGAGGGAGGAATAGGTTTCTGTTGTCTCTGAGCTGCCAGCTGGCAACATTTGTTACAGCAGCAAGAGCTGGCTGGTGCCTCCTGCTCACTGAAATGGCTGAACAGCTTCAGGGTTTCAAAAAGAAGCAGGTACCAGTATTAGCAATATATAAATATATATATGGATAGCATAAATATTAGCTTTATATATAATATATAGCTATAAATGTTATATGTTATATATAACCAATATATAACATTTGCATGTATGCATGCATGTATGCATGTATGTATGCATGTATGAATGAATGAATGAATATATGACTGTATATATGTATATATGCATGAATGTACGAATGTATGTATGTATATATGCATGCATGTATGAATGTATGTATGTATATATGCATGCATGTATGAATGTATGCATGTATGAATGAATGAATATATGAATGTATATATGTATATATGAATGTATGCAAGTATGCATGTATGTATGTATGCATGTAGTAGAAAGTGAGTGAAAGGAGCTGAGCTGGAACTAGAGCAAGTGCTTCTCACAGTGATACTAGGATAGCATTCATGGCAGAAGTTCAGCTTGTGTGAGGCTGCCATGTACAGCTGTGCAGCCAGTGCTGATGACTGGATGGCCCCTCACACCGGAAAGCCTGAGATGGTGTGAAGGGAATCTTTTCTGGGAATACACTCAAGGAGCACTGGGCCTCCAATTGGGTTTTATCTGAGGAAACAGAACCTCTGCCAGCATACAGGTGAATCGCCCGGAGGAGACGAGGAAACACCATCTGAAGGGAGTGTTGTTAACACTGAAATTCTCTATTCTCTCATTGAGGAGCTTTGCTGAGAGCCTCTCAAGTCAAGGGAAGATGGTGGGCAGTGGATGTCAGAGATCCCAGAGAGGAAACTGTGAGGTTACCTGCCTAGGATGCTCTTGACTACCAGCCCTAGATACTGTGGAGCCTCAGTGGCTCTGGAAAAAAACTGGGCACATTTAAGCTGTCTGTCAAACAGGGTTAGGTAGCTAGTGAGGTGGGATGCAGAGACGGAGCTGCCAACTGGAAGCCTCCACAGAGAGGCCTGCTGCTCCTCAGCCCTCCGGGCACCTCTTTGCATACACAAGGAGAGGGAGGTGGGTGGCTGTGGATCAGACGCAGGGTTGGCAGTGGCTGCCATGGCAACTCTGGTTCTTACCCTGGTACTCCAGCTTGAATCCTGGCCGGTTCTGGGAGTGGTCGCTGTGGAAGTACACAATGGTGTCGTGGGATGTGGAGAGCAGGGAGCCCGGCAGCTCACTCCCGCTGAACCTGCCCATCATACGGCTGGTCTCGGAGGGGCCACTCCGGATTTCTAAGAAGTCATGGTTGGGCTCCGTGGAGAAGTTCAAAAACTGGATGTGAGCACCTGGGAAGAGGACAGAGGCAGACAGTGCCCAAAGCCACACAGCCCTGCACCTGGAAGGCTGGCCTCCTGCAGTGTCTCCTCTAGGGTCCAGAGTTCCCACCACCAAAGCCCCAACCAGGCAGGTCTCCCAGGGCACATTCTGAGCTTTGCCCAAATAGTCTGGCCATCAGGGAGGATCAGAAAGTCCACAGGCTTTGCATTCAGGAATAAAGGCACCACTTATTTCTGAGTTTTACCTGCAGTCTATTTGATTTCATGGGAAGCCAGCTTCAGGGTCAACATTTGATTCCATTTGAATCATGTCTAATATCAATATAAAGATAGTTTTTCTAAAATAAACATTTAGTTAAGAAATCACAAACCCCCATTGAATCAAAGGGCACACGTGGCCTTTCTTGCTGGTGTTTCCTAGAATTTTTAGGTGATTCTGAAGGACATGACTGGGAAGTATATATTGTCTAACCTGATCCACTGAAAAGTCAATTGAAGTTTACACTTGGGGACCTTGGTGGGTTAATCAAGATCTCTTAGCCACCTGTCAGGTTACATGGATTTAATTAAGCCCCTGGGGTACATATTTACATAAGCCACGGAGAACTGAGGTTGGAACAGAATCTCTGGCATTTGTTTACAGACAAGGGTTTTCAAAATTAGATCACTATGGGAAAATGTTCTCCAGAGAAACCTATTTGCCAAGTGTAAGAAATGCCCACACGTTGCATTGTTAACCAAGAAAAGCAGGTTGGAAAAACTAGACACTGGAAATAGAAAAAAATGTAGATGTCAATTGTGATTTCTATATTTAAGAGCCTGGAAGAGTACATATTTATTTGCTAGTGATGCCGAATGAGCATGCGCCACTGGCTAATGTCACGCTAGGCATGGTCCAGGATGAGCAAGGTGGGATGGTCCTGGTGTTCATGAGCACCAAGCTGTTACTTTAAAGACCTCGTGGTAGCTGGGCAGTGGTGGCACACGCCTTTAATCCCAGCACTTGAGAGGCAGAGGCAGGCAGATTTCTGAGTTTGAGGCCAGCCTGGTCTACAGAGTAAGTTTCAGGACAGCCAGGGCTACACAGAGAAACCTTGTCTCGAAAAACAAAAAACAAAACAAAACAAAACAAAAAAGACCTCATGGCGAGGTCACATACTTTGATTTTAAAATGTGATCATCTGTATTTTCTAGTTTGGTAAGATGAACTCTTACATAAAATTGTTTATATGCCTTACTACGTTACGAACAAATACTTGACAGTGCTGAAGATCTTTCGTCTCCTGTCTTGTTCATTCACTTTAACTCTGTGTTATGTGATTCCATTTTATGCACCGCCTGCTTCCCCAGCTCACTCTACTCCTACAAACATAGATTGCTTCCACACCACAGAGCATTTATCTCTGAACCATTGACTGTAGAACTGTGCTCTCTAGTCTTTGCCTGTGCAGCCTCCCATGCTGGAGAACTCTGCAGCCTGTGTGCCCAGCCTTGGGTTCTATTAGTTATGTGTTTGCCACCTAACGGCAGAAACATGTTACTGCACAGACTCTTTAAGCGGTAACATCTTGTGTTCTAGGGTGTGGGAACCCACTTGAAAACAAGAGATCCTGGTACACCACTGGACCTGCAGCAGGCTCATTGCCCAGAGCTGGAAGACAGATGTAGGACTAAGGGACCTAGTGCTTTGGTGATGGCTGAAAACAAAGACTCACAGAGGGCAGCCACCCACTTAAACTTCAGTTCCAAGCTTGAAGACAGAGCAAGAGGAACTCTGGTCCACTTTGCCCAGTGTCTTAAATCCATACTCCACCAAGGCTGCTAAAGCTGTCTTCGCTTTCCCCAGTTTCCTTCAGGAGATGGTCCTAGACACTAGACTCTAGCCTTTGAGGGTCATCCCACTGTTTGAGAGCCCACCCCTGACACTATTAATGATACTCTGCTGGGCTTGCAGACAGGAGCCTAGCATAGATGTCCTCCTCCAGCAGCTGATGGAAACAGATGCAGAGACCCACAGCCAAACATTAGTGGGAGCTCAGGGACTCTTGTGGAAGAGTGAGGGATAGAACTGAGGGAGCCAGAGGGGGTCAAGGACACCACAAGAAGACCTACAGAACCGACTAATTGGGACGCACATGGGGCTCACAGAGACTGAACCACCAACCAAAAAGCATGCATGGACTGGACCTAGATCCCCTACAATATGCAACATGGTCTCCATATGGGTCCCCTAACAAGTGGAATGGGGCTGACTAGGACTCTGTTGCCTCCTTTTGAACCTCTTTCTCCTAGCTGGGCTGACTTGTCCTGCTTCAGCAGGAGAGGATGTGCCTAGTCCTGCTACAACTTAATGTGCCAGGGTGGGCTGGTACCCATGGGGAAACCTTCCCTTCTCAGAGGAGAAGAGGAGGGGTCAATGGGGGAGTGGGGGTGATGTAAAGTGAATAAATAAACAAATTAAGGACAAAGAAAAGAGCAGTCTCCAGACTGAGGCTAGTGGACTGAGAGGTTCCGAGCCTGCACCTCATGGTAAAAGGAGATAGGCATAGGGAACATCCAATGAGGCATGGTGGTTATCATCAACATTTTTTACATGTCACAGTGAAAACCATTACCTTGTAGAGTTAATTATGCAAATAAAAATGGATAAGAAAGAGGAATCCCCAGGACAGTTCTTTTCCTAGAGACAGAGCAGAATTTAGGCAAAAGGATCCCTACCAACAACCCCTCACTTCCTTGTCAGCACAGAGCCTCAGTCTCTTTGGCACAGGTAACCAGGGTTAAATTATATTGCCAGAACATGCCACACGAATTGCTAGCAATTAAAATTTGCACCTAGACTAATGTTCTTCACAGTCAACAACCCCCATGCCTGGAATATTCCAGCTCCCTCTCTCGATCTCTGGGCCAGCTAGAATGTGTCTGTGAAGAATGCCAACTCAATTTCATATTGACCTTGGCTCAATTTAATTAGGATGATGAATGGGACAGGGGAGTTAAAAGCACAACTCGAGGTCTGGACTCAGCAAAATGGATTTCCTTTCCTTTTATTCCAGGTAATTTCTTTTCTTCTTCTTCTTCTTCTTCTTCTTCTTCTTCTTCTTCTTCTTCT
>JADRCH010000211.1:1608968-1629781 GCA_019843965.1 Rhynchomys soricoides | reverse complement strand
CACACCCACACCATGTGTATACAACACACCCACACCACATGTGTATACAACCTATACCACACCATGTGTATATACAATACACATCAAGTATATACAACACACACACCAAGTGCATATACAACACATACGAACATACATACGCCAAGTGTATATACAATACACACTAAGTATATATACAATATACATCAAATGTATACAACACACACCAAGTGCATACACAACACATGCAAAAACACATGTGCCAAGTGTATATTCATCACACACCAAGTGTATATACAATACACATCAAGTGTATACAATATACACAAACACCAAGTGTATATACAATGCACATATTAAGTGTATATAACACACACACACACACACACACACACACACACAGCGAGCATGCTCAAGACAGGGGGAGAGCAAGCTAACGTATCCCACTGGACAGCTTCAATGGGAACATGCTGCTTGGAATCTGGCACTTAGGAGACACCCAGCTACTATTTGTTTCTTGCTTTCTTGACCTGACCAAAATTCTCTGCAGCATCTGTTCATTTCCTCAACATTGTCTAGCCTGGGCTAAGAAGTGAAGCCAAGTCAGGTCCTTATTTTATGTGCAACCCGCAACATTACTAGCAGGTTTGTTAGCCTGTCCTTTGATAAAGTCATGAGACAAACCCAATGTGCCTAAAAATGCCTTCTGGGCCCTTGCTGGCTTTGTGGGACCACGACCACAGTGGTTCTCATAATGTTCTCAGCTGAGCAACCTTGCTGTGATTGTTTTAGTTGGTGGGCAGAGCCTTCTAGAAGTCAGGACAGCTTAGACTGAGAGTTAGAAATTATAAAAATGTCTTTCAGAAACTACCGACTTGGAACAAATCCAGAACATCAGAAATTCTTTTGACTTGAACTTGAACACAGCAATACAGCTGGGAGCTCTGATCCCTAGGGATTTAGACTTGAGTGGATTTCGGTTCTCTTACCAATGCAGAGCGGGGGAGGGTAGTTCCATCGGCGTACAGTCCCAGGCATGCAGGAGATGTGGGCGTGGCCCTGGAGAAATCAGAACAGAAGTGAGCAAGAGGCTCCCAGGGGCACAATTCTACACACAACCCAGAACAGGGGCTTGCTCTAGGCCTCACATTAAGGGACCAGAATTACAGACACATGGGATCACCTTGGGATTTGAGGTAAGACAAAAGGAGAGAGATTTGAGGGGAGACCACTTATTAAGAACCATCACTGAAGAATTCTCATTATAAGAGGTTTCCTTGTGAGTTTCCTCTATTTACTAAATTCCCTCATGGGCCCTCAAAGGGAAATTAAATTTTCCCAAAGTCCAATCAAATCCGGCTTTGCTGGAACACATTCCTGGCTGGATTGTTCAAAGCCTTTACCATCAACAAAGTTTGTTTTTGCAAGAACAGTTCCAGGAGTAGATAGCTGTCCCCAGTGGGTATGGAGGTGACACCCAACCTTGATGAAGACAGCTGTGCTGCTACAGGACTGGGCAATGAACTCAGGGGACAGGCGTCTGCTCCCTGCCCTTGGGTTTTGGTCAAGGAGAGGTAGGTACCTGGAGGGCATATCCTGGCTCACACTGGAAAGAGACCACATCATTCACCAAATAGCGCTCTCCTGTCTTCACCCCATTGCTGGGTACAGCTGGTTCGGGACAACTGCTCAAGCCCACCGCTAGACAAGCCAGAAGCAGGGAGAGAGAAGGATGCATAAGCTTGGCAGGTTAAGGGGACAGAGGCTGAGGGTACTGCTGGCTGCTTGGGGTTTTGTACCTTCCTGGGCACTTGCCAACCTCTATACCTGGCATGCTGAGGAAGTCAGAACATGTAGGATAGAAGCTCACCAGGTCAAAGCTGGGGCAGGGGTGCCACTTCAGGAACTTTGTGTGTTTTGTGCACCTGCTGAGTTCAGCATCAGGCCACCCTGGCTGCAGACCCCCAGGCCTCTCTGAGCCCTCCAATGTCCCTCTTGTATCTGTTCTCAACTTCCCTCCCTTTCCTCTGCCCTCAGAAGACAGTGTCTGTAGCAGGAAGAGAGGCCACCGAAGGGACAGAAAACAAGGAACAGTTAAAGACAGGGTACTTCTGTGATGCTCGGCCCAGTCAAAGTCCTTTCTCCAGGACAGGCTGGCCTGAAAGAAGTTGGCCCACCAGCAAGGCTCTCCCCTGGCTCCTAACTCAAGGTCAGGGCAGGCCCCTCCTATAAGGGGAGCCCTCACACTTGGCCCTCTATGCTCAGCACAAGCTCTCAGGCACTGTAGGATCTAGTCACAGCTCTGAGATTGCTTTCAAGTCACCCAAATTCACAGGCACTGATGACTCTTACAATCTCTCCTTGAGTCTCTGGCCTTCCTTGCCCACTCTGAAATACATCTTCATGATCATCAACATGCACAACTCAAGGACCATCAAGAGTAGGCCACACCCCCTTCCATGATTCACTCTGTGGGCTCTCAAATTCTCTCTTGTTCGTTTCTCTTGATTTAAAGTTCAACCCATGTTCCTTTTGTCCAGCTGTACCAATCCTTCCTAGGGGTAGCAGTGACATCATCATCATGGTCATCTTGGGAGGAGCTGCTCTTTCTGAGCTTGTCCCATGAACGAGGCAGAGTCACTGAGTCTGTCACCTCATTCCACTTGCTTGCTGCAGGCCTTAACTGCCTCTCATAGAGAGGGTGACAGTGGCCCATATGTGTGGTTTTAAGTCACAAAATTGGGATTTGGACCCAGATCAGTGTGACTCCAGGTCTGTCCAAGAGCAGTTAAGTTCTGAGGTCACATGAGCACATTCCAGCCTTAAGATGTATGAAGTAGACCCCTGTGTGCCGGTGGACTCCGTGTACATCTCACTTCTCTGTTGGAGCTAGGAGACTCATAAGGGTATGGGGCTTGCTGGATAAAGGTCTCCTTTCCTTCAAAATGTGACTTGTACCAAAACAGGGCCATAAAGGGCTCAGCAGCCTGTGTGGCTATATGAGCTGGGCCAGGGAAGTTTGAGAGAGGGTAGCCTCCCCTTCCTAGTGGCTCCCTTGAGAGAGATGCAGGCTTCCTGGGCAGCATTGGTATATAGGTAGCCAAATGTCCAGGAAAAAGGATAAAGGACTACTTGGCAGCCCAGGGAACCTGCTGCTAGCCTATCTCCCAAGTCCTCAGTCCACTTTAGAGGTAAAACTTTGTCAACATTTTTTAGCGCCTGAAGTAAGTTGGCATTTGATAAAGTATACAAATTATATGTGAATATACTGTGTGTATATCATGCAGTTGTCATTACCATTTGAGGATATATGTCATGTTTTAACAAATGGTTGCACTTGTGTGGCCTTTACCACAGCTAGAGGGCATCAGGCTTGGGATGTAGCCAGTGGTGGAATGGTTGCCTAGCATGCGTGATGTTCTGGGTTTCACCCCTAGTGCCACAAACCCTTAACACAGAAATAAAAGGAATACACTGCTGTCACCCCCGAATACACTGCTGTCTCCTCTCCCCATTCCTAGACTGCGTACATGCCTTTGAGATGGGACTCTGATGCTTAGAAATGAAGTCTGTTGGTGGTTATGTCCTAATCCCTCAGCAGTGAGACAGAGGCCCCAAGGATGAGGTGTAAAGCAACTGGGAAAGTGAACACGAAGCTCTTCCTCATGGCTGCCTGCTGCCTGCTGCCTGCTGCCTGTAGGGTTGTCCTGACCATTCAGTAGGGGAGCTCACAGTGGAGTAACTTGAAAATTTTTATTGGGGAGGTGATGAGGATGGAGGGAGACTGACTGTGCCTAGAACTAGATGCAGGCCTCACCTACAGGAGCTTTATGGTGCCTTCAGGTAATGATGGGCATCTTGGGATCCAACTGGCTCTCCCTCAACTCCCTGGAGAAAGTTCACTCTTCTAGGAGACCTAGGTGGTCATCTGCCTAACTTCTGGTGCTGGCCCCATTCTGACCCCATCAGATCTTTCCATGTGTCCATGTTGTCACAGGTGATTGAACCAATAAAGTCTCCCAGCATCCCCTCCATTTTCTTATATCCAAGACTATCATGTGGGGCCAAGGTTGACGCTAAGCGCCGTCCACCCAAGTTCTAGGGTATCTAGAGGGTTCACATGTCAGTGTGTCCTGGGTTTATCCCATTGTTGACTATACAGGCTTCAGAGGGCTTCTGGCCTTCTCAAATCCTCAGCCCCTCTGTGTGGTCAGTGGTAGACTTAAGTGGGAAGGAGTGGGTACAGCCCAATCTAGCCTGCACCAAGAGTAGGGATCCAGACACCGTTTGTTCCCACCCGGCACCCCCAACCTAGCCATGACCCTGGATTCTCACTCTTGTATTCCAAGTGGAAGCCAGCAGCAGACACACTGATGTCAGAGTAGAAGTGGAGATAGAGCTGGTTGGAGGTGCTGTTCAGGAGGGCAGGCACCGTTGTTCCTGGGAGAGAACAGCAAGTGTCACTCAGGCACACCCTCCCGGGGACCAATCCCTACCTAATTCCTCTGTTCCCACTGCCTACTGATGATATTCTGCTCCCAGGGCCTCCCAGTGTCCCCCGATCAAACTTACTAAATGACAAATGCCAGGTAGACAATGGGCCGGGGAAGGGAAGCTATGGATAAACAGTGCCATCAACCTATGCTGCAGGAGGGGATGCTCCTCAGACCGTGAGAGGACTGGGACTCCCTACTCAGTCATCTTCAAAATGATTCCAACACGTACAGTTGTGTGGTCCATCCTGCAGAGCAGGCAGTTTGTCTACGTGTGCATGAATCACTTTTCTATCTTAAGGTCTGGAATCTCTGGGCCTGGCAGATTCAGGTAACCTCCCGAGCCATTGGACCAAACCACACACCATGCTCTGGTACATGCTCGCCATTGCATGGGGAGGGGAGAATCCACTTTGGGGAAAAGTTGCATTTGTCCTTATAAAATGAGACAATGGTGATTCTGTGTCTCAACATACTCCAGAGGACGGGCAATGGATGTGATGCCAGACCGTGCATGTGAATATCCATCCCAGTGTTAGCCACGGTGGCTTCATAATGAACGTGACACAGACATCCACTGAGTGGTGGGTGGGAATCTGAAGAGATGGCCTCCTCACCCAGCACAGTGATGACTCACATTGATACTGGGAGAACCCTAAAAGCAGGTGGAAGCCTGACAGAAAGCCACGTGGTATGAGACTTCATTTGTATGAACTTCTTGGACTAGGGCAAGTCCATGGGAATGGAAAGGTCAGTGGTTGTCAGAGTCCGGGGTGGGGGTGGGGCAAGCAGGGGATGGAGAACGAATGCAGTTGGCACTTGGTTTCCTTTTAGGACAGTAGAAAGAAAAAAAAATGCTCTGGGATTAGTTAGAATTTGTGGTTGCAGATCAACACGTGCAATTATGTGGTCCACCCAGCCGGGAAGACAGTTTATCTGGACATGCATGAATCTTTTTTCTATCTTAACATCATGGATTTCTGGGCCTAGCAGAGTCAGATAATTTCTCGGGCCATTGAGCAAAACCATACACCACACTCTGGCACATGACTGCCGTTGGATGGGCAGGGGGTTAAACCAAGCCTCATTCAATGATGATGATGGTGGTAATGGTGATGATGGTGATGGTGGTGGTGGTGGTGATGATGATGATGATGGTGGTGATGGTGGTGTCTATCACAACCCTCCATATGGAAGCTCTGGATGTCCCATCTTACCCGAGAAACTCCCCAACATGGTTACGGTGTTATCCGCTCCATCAAACACTTCTAGAGAGTCCCAGTTCTGCTCTGTGACAAAACTGATGACTTGAATCTGGACAGACAGAAGGACTGAGTTGTCAGTCACACAGCTCAAGTGCTTCCCTCCCTTCTCTTCCCATGGGTAATTCAACTTCCCACACGTCTCCTCCAGGCCTGACACTGTGCTGGCTCCTTCCCATGAAAGGAAGAGGTGGTCCATACCTGTCTCAGGAGCTCACTGTCTGGTGGGGAAGGCAGACATGTGCTATGTCACCATAGGACAGAAGACACTTAGTGACACTTCAGAAGATGGAAATGCTTCGGCCCAACTGGATTTCTCTTCTGCCTATGTATGTATGTATGTATGTATTTACTTATTTTGGAGACAGGGTTTCATGTAGCTCAGGCTAACCCTGAATCACTATGTAGCTGAGGATGGCTCTGCTTTCCTGGGGGGTCCTGATTATGGGCATGCACAAGCACACCTGGATTATGTGGTACTGGGGATTGAACCCAGGGCTTTGTGTACTCCACGAAAGAAATCTACTATCTGAGCTGAATTTCTGGCTCCCTTCTTACATTTGGAATATTCTTTGGGTTTCTTTCTCCCACTGGGTGTGTCTAGCTGGGGTCCTGATTGTTCTGTTGGCCTGGCAGGCTCTGGCTTCTCTCCCATGCCTCCCCGTGTTGTTCTTGCCCTGGGCATACATTACGTAGTCCAGTGTATGCCTGGCTGTTCTCCCCCGGCCTCACTGCACTTGGTGATCTGTTCTTTCCCCTTTCATCAGTGATGCCCCTTTTCTCTCCTCAATGATCTTAGATACACACCTCAAACCATCTGACCGTCTCCTAAGGGCCTTCCAAATTCACATTTCAGTTGTGAGCCCATGTTATGGTCTGTATATGCTCGGCCCAGGGAGTGGCACTGTTGGGAGGTGCGGCCTTGTTGGAGTAGGTGTGGCCTTGTTGGAGTAGGTGTGGCCTTGTTGGAGTGGGTGTGGCCTTGTTGGAGTAGGTGTGGCCTTGTTGGAGTGGGTGTGGCCTTGTTGGAGTAGGTGTGGCCTTGTTGGAGTAGGTGTGGCCTTGTTGGAATAGGTGTGGCCTTGTTGGAGTAGGTGTGGCCTTGTGGGCATGGGCTTTAAGACCCTCACCCTAGCTGCCTGAAAGTTAGTATTCTGCTAGCAGTCTTCAGATGAAGATGTAGAACTCTCAGCTTCTCCTGCACCATGCCTGCCTGGACACTGCCATATTCCCGCCTTGATGATAATGGACTGAACCTCAGAACCTGTAAGCCAGCCCCAATTAAATGTTGTCCTTATTAGAATTGCCTTGGTCATGGTGTCTGTTCACAGCAGTAAAATCCTAACTAAGACAGCCCACTTTCTTCTCTGGCTGTCTGGACCTAAGTTGTACCTCCTATCCTCCCTCCCCCAGAGATGCTGTGATCCCGTGATCGGAAGCCATATCTCTGTATCTACCATGTGCTTCCAGTGACACAGGGACAAGGACTGAGCTGTTGTTTCTCTTTCCACCTCAGCCTGGCTCACAGGCCAACAACAGCCACTTAACTGAGGTGCCTCCTTGCTCCTACCTGGATGCCAGCACCTTCGGGGACCATGATCTTCCACACGCAGTTGAGGCTGTTGAGGTATGGCTCCGGGAAGCCAGGGGACAGGATGGTGCCCCTGCGCTCTGTAAGGTTGCCACCACATGGCACTGGGAAGAGACATAGGCTGGTCAGAGGCTCCCTGCCTCACCCTTGTGGTGGCTCCATGAGAGTCTTTGCACGGACCTCTTCCTGGGCTAGCTTTTCTTATGGCTTCCAACTCCACTTCCCTCAGGATCTCTGGGCTCTGCTGGTCCACCTCCATGTGCTGGCCTCTTCCTTGCCCTCTGCCCAGTCCAGTCTCTCAGGGTCTCCAGATGTGCTAAAACTCATCTTGTGCTGGTTTCTCCTTTAGCCCTCAATACCCCTCCACCTCTCTCACAACCTGTAGGATACCTAGCCCTGCTAGGCCTCCTTTTCATGATGGTCTCTTTGGGATCTCTTGCTCTCAGCCTTCTTGATGACTTGACCTCCAACAATGGTAGTCCAGTGACCTCTACCTGTTCCTCTCTTCACAGCTATCCCGGCCCAGCTTCTTCCCCTTTCTGTGTCCACACTGCCATGCAGAACCAGGGAGTTATTTGGTCTGCGTGGGACTTTCTCCCTGGGTGCTGAGAAGGGCTACTGTGTGCTGTGAGGATATCTCTGATGGCTGGCTGTGTCCCTCAGGGAGAAACGTCTACTCTCAGTCCTTTCTTCCCTCCATTTCCCCTTCCCCCTCTCTGTCTTGTCCTTACCCACTTACTCACACTTACCCACACAGGTTGGTGCAGAGACATTCCACTGGGCCAGTGCCCCAGGTATGGGGAGGCACTCGATCTCTGGGGACCCCTGCAGGGCATAGCCGGAGTTGCATTCGAAGCGAATGATGGCCCCCACGGAGAAGTCACTGCCAAGCCTCTTGCCATAGCGAGGTTCTGGCACAGAACTGCACTGCGTGGCGCTGGTTCGGGGTACCGCTGTCGGGAAGAGGGGCACTCAGGGGTCAGGCCCTACCCCTGTAGAAACTGGCCCAGGGATGCATGCAGGACAAGGCTGGTGGGGGCTCTGGGAGCTCAGGTACTTTAAGGCTGGCACGGGCTTTTTCCAGGGCAGGGACCACTTTGAGGCACACTGCTGGACTCAATGTTGGGTGCAGTTTCCAGGAATCATGGTGGCTAGTGAGAGCCCATGGCCCAGACTTTAGTCTCAGGACTGTTCTTTGCTTTCCTAGTGATTCTTCTTCCTTACCAGGGCCCCGTGCTCCTTAAAAGCAACAACCATCTCCCCTCTACTCTCTGAGGCATCACCCTGCTCAGTGGCTTCTCTTAAGCCCCCGCCCAGGGTCTGCAGCTGTTTGAGCATAATGGTGGCTTGTGGGAATCATGGCACCCTTGCAGTGGAATTGTCCCTACACAGGGATATAGGAGGCCTCCTGGGCAGTGTAGAGGAGACAGGGAGGGCTGTGCTTAGAGACTGGTGGCCTTAACAATGTGGCTGTTGCTGGGCAAGGGTAGACTGGATTTGGCAGGTCAAAGCAAGGATGCCCCTAGCTGCTGCTGGGTCTTAGTGATCCAGAATGAACACTGATTGCCTGCCAGGAGTGGATACTTTTGAACAGACCAGCCAGCCGTTAGAATTACCCTCATTCCATACATAGCAATTGGTGGTTCTCTGGAATGGAATGGCTGGTGTCCACCTCCCCGATCAAAGTCTGTTTGTCCCATCCCTTTACTATACACTGCAGGCAAAACCAAGTTCCTTGAAGTAAGAGGACTGGGCCAACGTCCCAGCACCATCAGACATGTACCAGGCAAAATGTGTGTGGGGTGTGAGGAGGAGAGACAGGGAGGTTAGGAAAGGAATTGGCTTCCCAATTCAAAATAGAACTCAGCCCAGAATCTGTTGCTTGAGTAAACAGATGTGTACAACGGAAAGAAACGGTGCCACACATTGTCTCCTCATCCCCAGTCCTCATAGAAAGGTGCAGATCGGAGGAGAAAGGACTCCGTTCCTTGGGACACAAAGTTACTGAGATGACTTCTGACCCTACAAAGTCCACATCCTACATACCTTGGTAGACAAAGTGGAACCCCCTGGCTGATACTTGACCTTTGGCGCTGAACTTAATGAGAACTTGATTGGAGGTGGCCAAGGGCAGCGACTCTCCTGCCAAGAGGAAGGAGGAGAGAGGAAGACAGTGAGCATGGCTGGAATACTTCGCAGACGAAATCTGGGCCAGGAGGGAGGGGCAGCCATAGCTAATACTAACTCCTTCCATATTCCAGGACTCACTGCAACCCAACACGCAGCTTGCACCTTACAGCAGGGAAGCTCACAGGTGGGGGCTGGGGATGTGGCTCTCAGTTGGTAGAGTGCTTGCCTAGGATGCAGAACACTCTGGGTTAGATCCCCCAGCACTGTATGAACTGAGCAGAGTGGTGCACACCTCTAATCTCAGCACTTGGGAGGCAGAGACAGGAGGACCATAAGCTAAAGGTCAACCTCCACCCTCAGTTACTCAGCAAACCTGAGGCCATCCTTGGCTACATGAGATCCTGTCCTCCCTTCCAAAACTGAGATTGCTTTACATCCACACTCTCCCTCGACCCGTGGTCACTGTGAGGCCAGCTTGGCAGGGCTCAGCATCCTCACTTACAAAACAAGATGAAGAGCTTTGGAGAATTACATGACCTGCCCAGAACAGAAGAAGCTGCTAAAAATGTGTTGATTTATGAGGCAGGAGGGAATGGCGGTTACCATGCTGCCTGGAAGCTTACTTGGGAAAGTAAAACTAGACTGATTAAAGATAAATATACAAGAATCAGGCACTGGTTGATGGGAAGGATGGAGATAAGATCACCTGAAAGCTCTGGCCTTTCCCAGACACCCCTCAATGTGATAGAGGCATATGACTCAGAACTAGGGCATCCCTGAGAGCAAAGGAAAGGCTTATCAGGACACTGAACGGGATAGCTCAGTGGAGGCTGAGAGTGTTGAGAGCACCCCAGGGTGTGCTACCTCCAACCACATGGTGCAGAAGTTAGGGAAAGCCTGTAGAGGTACAGGGCATGGGGGAGCAGCAGAAGACACAGGCTTAGGTCTGCTGGTGTGGTACAGATGGAAGGGGGAGGGGCAGGACAGTACCAGCTGGATCCACAGCCAGAAATACAGCCTGGCTCATTTCTCTCTTCCTGCGGAAACTCGGGCACAATGTAATGATGGGCAGTGACATGAGCCCTCTGCATTCTGCCTCTTTGTGACCTTAGAGACCCCTGACTCCACCTTCCAAAAGGAAGTGAGAGTTATAGAGGTTCAGGCTATGTCCACTGGGGAGAGGACTGGAGTTCAGATCAGCAGGGAATCATTGAGAAGACTCTCTGATGCCTCTAGGAAGCCCTTTGCCACCCACCAGCCACAGGCATCAGGGAGAACCTTTTGCTCAGCACGCTTAGATTTCCATGAGGCTCAGAGGCATTTACCCTAGCTAAGAGTCATTGCTCCAGATAACTTCTGGCTGCTGAAGCAGAAGGAACCCTGGCAAGACAAAGTCTCCCTGTTCACTATCATTGTCCTTCCCAGATCTGCCTCTTTAGGGAGATGAGCAGAGAGAACCCCCCCCCCCCCATTCTCTTGTCCTCCTAACATCTGTGATCAAGGACCTCAGGGATGGCTGGTAGAACCCAGAGATTTCAGTCCTGACCCCCCCCCCCCACTTCCTTCCCACTCCTGGGAAAGCACAGAAATCAGTGGCCACAAGAAAACTTTTAAAGAAGAGGCCACTGCAAGAAGTCGAAGCAAATCTTTCATGCGAATTACAGTGGAGAACAGAGGGAAAGTTTGGTTTTCAGCCATGATTGCACAAGGTTAAGTGGAGCACTGCTCCTCCAATGTCCAAGGAAGATATGGCAGAGGAGGCACTGAGGTCGGCGAAGGCTACACAGGAAGGGAAGGGACGCTTGCTCCGACATGTGGGTTGGGGCACCTTGACATGTGGCTTATAGATTATATAGACGTCCAGAAATGATGTGGCCGTGAAATTAGGGTTTTCTTTCAGGATCTATAGGAAAAATGACATAAAGAGAGCAAAGCCACAAGAGAAATAAAGAGCCACATGGAGGATAGATGGGAAAATCCAACAAGCGGATATGGGGGAACTCCAGAGAGAGAAGGAAGAAAACCTCAAGGAAAAGAGTTTAAGAAGAAAGACGGCTTGCGGAGTCAGGGCTCAGGCTGCAGCAGCTTGCTAAGCAGCAGATATGATGAGAAAAAGGATCTTAGCTTAGAGGGCTGTTCAATTTTCTAAATAAGAAAACATGAGAGCCCCCATGGACGACAAAACATTGGCTATTGACATGGATGAGGGCTCAGCTTGGATCCTGGTTTGTCTGTAATAGGAAATGCTGGAAGAAGACAGAGCAATCTGCGCAGTTATTTTTCAAGACTCATAATTTGATTTGCAAGCAAGTTGGTGTCTCAGTGCCACACCAGAGGAAGGCATTTGTGAATCTGCAAGGTGACAAAGAATGTGTGTGTGTGTGTGTGTGTGTGTGTGTGTGTGGTTGTGGTTCTGAGCTCCAGTGAAGGAAAGAACTGAAAGGGAGAAGCCAGGAGCTAGCAAGGATGAATTGCTAGGGAAGGCTGGCCAACTCCAGTTGACCCCTGTCAATGAGGTAAGGACTAAAGGCCAATGCCAAGACTTATCCTTGGGTGAGAAATTTATGATTTAAAAATAATTACTAAGATCATTAGCATAAAGCCCAAGCATACAAATGATAAAATATTAGCACTGAAATTCAAACAATCTACCTAGATAGACCAGGAACCCAAGAAGGAAATCAAAGGAAAACCACTGAGGAGCAGGAAATAGAACAAGGAAGCAAATGAAAGTACAAATGATGGCGCTTCTCCACCAGCAGCCGACAATCAGTTTAGCTTCCTGGAACTGGAGGTACATATGGTTGTGAGCAAACGTGTGGGTGCTGGGAATCCAACCTAGGTCCTTGTCAAGAGCAACAAGAGATCTAAACCACCGAGCCATCTCATTAGCCCCAGAAGAGACATTCTTAACTCGGGCAAAAATGAGTATCACGTATGAAAGTAGTATATCTCAAATAGTGTATATCAAAATGAACGGCACGAGGCCCAAATGAATATACTGCTATAAGCATGTGCAGACTGAGCAGACTACTGTCAATACGTGCATTCTTGCACAGGGAAAAGCACCACTGACTCTCTCCCCTCAAGATGTCAGGACAAGAAGAACATGGTACTTTGAAGAAGCAACAGAAGAGAGAATTAATGACATAAAAGCAGTATTAATGAAATAAAAGCAGTGGCTAATTTAACAGTAACAAACTCCACAGAAGAACTGATCATTTTGGAGCAATAAGAATTCCCCAAAACAACAGTACCTCATAAACTTCTGGCAAAGCTAAGCAGGAAAGGGGATCATGGACATTGGCACTTAGAGCTCCAGAGGCAGGGAACATAAGCACAGGAGTGAGGGGCATTTAAAAAAAACCCTCATATATTATATAAATGACATCACTAAAGTGAAGAGAAATTCTGAAAAAAATTTTTCAAAAAGATAAAATATAAGCATTGAAATTCAAACAATCTACCTGGGCGGACCAGGAACCATGGAAGGAAAAAAACCCAAAACAAAATCACTGAGGGGCAGGAAATAAAACAAGGAAGCAAATGTATTTATAAATGATGGAGCTTCTCTCCCAGCAGCTAAGAATTAGTCTGTGATATTAGCACTATTGAGGATGGTCCAATGGGTTTATAAGAGGAATATACTCTGAATATAAGCCTTAGAATTAACTAGCAAAGACCAGCTAGACAACGTGAAGAGAGGGAAAGAGCCTGCTTGTAATAAGAGAGCAATAAAGACTGCTAAAAACCTCCATGAGACAGCTGGGAATAAAGTTAGAAACAACAGACACAAATCACTGCTGCTTACCGAAAGCGGCAGCTTGCCTGCAGTTTCCAGCAGGTAAACGGAGAGAGGTGTCACATTTCCGGATGGGGACGAGCGTTAGTATAAAGATGTGTGCTCTCTCCTACATAATCTATACATTCTGCGAAATTCTAGAGATAATTACTATGCATTGTTTTGTTTTGCATCAGTGTCTCCTGTAGCCCAGGCTGACCTTGAACCTGCTATGACACTGAGGCTGACCTTGAACTTCTGACTCTGTGCTTCCTTCTTCCAAGTGCTAGGACCACAGACCTGCGCCACTGCACTGGGTCTATGTGGATGCTAGGCATCGAACATGCCAGTCTTTATATAACATGCTAGGCTAGCGCTCGACAGCTGAGCTGCATTGCCAGCCCTGTACATTTTTTAAAACAGTCACAATATTTCTAGATAATATTGGAAGATTAAAAACAAGCAAGAAAGGCCAGTTTAAAAAGTCATAAGAGCTGGCTTTGGTATAGCATGCCTGGGAGCCAGGAGGATGAGAATCTTGAGGCCAGTTTTGGCTAAGTAGAAAGACCTGTTCAAATACAAACAAACAAAGCAAACCAAAACCAAAACCAAAAAGCCAAAACCAAACCAAAACCAAAAACCACCAACAAAAAAGTCAAACAAAAATGACCACACCTTTAAATGACACACCTTTTAAATGACACACCTTTTAAAGTTATGACAGATCTGGAGAGGTGTCTTAGTAGTTAAAATCTCTGACTTTGGTTCCCAGCATCCACAAGCTCACAACCACATCTAATTCCAGTTCTAGGGGATCTGACGCCCTCTTCTGGCCTCTTTGGGAACTGTATACATGGGCTGTACTTCTGTACATGGAGTTAAAACTCCCTTACACATAAAATAAAAATAAATCTTTAAACAAGTTATTAAAACGCCAAGTACCATTATAATTTTATAATAACCAAAACCTGCACCAGGAGAAATATATACTTGGAAGACATGTATAGGAAAAGAGCCAAATGCCCATAATAATTAGAATATGTAAATCTGGCATTTTGAAAATCATATCAGGGCCACTGATTAATTGGCTTGAGTCTCTGTATCAAATAAAGCATCAAAATCCAGAGGCATTGAGGCAAAGAGATAGCACTAAAGAGAAGAAGAAGAAAACAGAGGGATCTTCATCTGCTTTGTATACAAGCAAAAGCGTAAATGAGGAAAGATCTATTTGATCTTTCAAGGGGCATTTTAATTTTCTGATATCAAAACATACCCTGAAGAAAATTACATGGCAAATGGCCAAGTGGAGGTGTGGCTTTTCATAGTGCATAAGATTCCTATGCTCTAGACTGTGTTTTGCCCGTGGCCATGTGGGGCTCGACTTCATGAATAAGAAGAGGAGGACTAACAGAAAAATCGACCCAAATTTGCAACAAGGATGCATGGGCCAATAAACACATTATAAAAAAAGCTCACTGCCTCACTCCCATTTAAAAAGGTAAATTACAGAATGATATACTATTTACACATTTCAAATTGATAACTTTTTTTAATTACCTCATTTTTGGTGAGCAAAGCTGCAAGACGTTTGTATCAGGGTTATTTGACAATCTATACAAAAAAGCCTCAATGACCTCACTGAGTTCCAAGATTTATTTATTTTATGTATGTGAGTACACTGTAGCTGTCTTCAGACACACCAGAAGAGGGCATCAGATCCCATTACAGATTACACCATTACACCATGTGGTTGCTAGGAATCGAACTAGGGACTCCTGGAAGAGCAACCAGTGCTCTTAACCACTGAGCCGTCTCTCCAGCTCCACTCATTGTATTCTTTAACTCATCTGCTCTTAGAAATGCTGAGGTGAAGTCGGGCAGTGGTGGCGCATGCCTTTAATCCCAGCACTCAGGAGGCAGAGGCAGGCGGATTTCTGAGTTCGAGGCCAGCCTGGTCTACAGAGTGAGTTCCAGGACAGCCAGGGCTACACAGAGAAACCCTGTCTTGAAAAACCGAAAGAAAAAAAGAAAAAAGAAAAAAAGAAAGAAATGCAGGCAGGGAAATGTTTAAAGGTGTGTGTAATGCAATGAGCTCGTGTTCATAATGCAGAAGCAGATAAATACACAGCACTAGGGAATGTGTTCTATAAATCTTAAATAAGTATAGGAGAAACTACCAAGAAGCATTAAAAATCCCATTATAAAAGAGCTACATAACAGTGAAGGAAAGTTCATGGTGAGTGATTACAGTGAAATACACATACTGTTTTATTCAATAAAAGGTATGAGGGTCTGTCTGAGTAGATCTGAAGAGCAGAGGGACACACATTATAGCCCGGTAATCTGACAACTTCTGAGTGTTTATTTATGATTTTCCCTTATGGGGATTTTGGTTTGGCCCCAAATTTTCTTCAATGAAAACACAACATGCTGATAGTGGAAAGAAAAGATGGGGTTTGGGTATATCTACCTACCTACCTACATACATACCCATCCATCCATCCATCCATCCATCCATCCATCCAACAGAGGAGGTATGGGTCCTCTGTTACGTGTGGCCCTTCTGATGTGGAGACATTTTTGCGGATTATAAACCAGCACATTTTTGACCACAATGCTTCTAGGGCCTCATTCTCAGCTATAGTCCTGGGATGGCCCATGCTCCCCTTCCCACCACCTCCACTGCATCACCCACCACAATTCCTTCCTTGCTGGCCCTGGGTACCTGTGTGAGAGCCCGAGAGTGAGCTGAGGAGCCGGGAGTGCTGGCTGTAGCCATCATGGACCTCCACTATGTCGTTGAGGGCTGTGTGGAAGAAGGCAAACTGGCCGAACACCACTGTGGAAGAGACATAGCATGGGAACTTCAGTGCAGAGGACTGGCAGGCTTGCGGAGGGGTGTGGGGAGGAGATGGAGGTCTGTTGGCTTTAGGCCAGGAGCAGGGCAGCTGGAGGGAGTTACTGGTGCAGGGGCCAAGAGTTAGCATGCTCTTCTGCTGTTAACGTTAGCACATGACAACACTGGGCACAGGGACACAGACAGCTGGGGAGTCCCTGGCTGGTCTCCACGGGGTCAAGACAACATTCACACCTGCACCCAAGGTCAGGCTAGTGGAGACAGCCTGATCCAGTCTTACTCTTCTCTATGTAACAGCTGCAGCAGCTACTTGAGGATTTGAACGGGTTTCTGGTAACATCCTCCATTTCTGCCCCCTGATCTCAGGAACCTGTGAACACCTTGGCTTTCTTTCTTTTCTTTTCTTTTTTTCTTCAAATTCCCAGCCAACCAGGTCAGCCTCTGAATACCAGCTCTTGGGCAGTAAGAGCCGTGAGAGTGGGGGGCAGGTCTACAGAGTGGGCAATATCACCACCTTACTCATCCGAAAGAGGACATGACACTCACCCAGCACCCATTGGGTGCCAGGGACCACGCTAGCTATGTGCATTATCTTCTCCGACTTTCCCAAAAATGATTCATAGTTTATAGACCAGGAAGCAGAGGCTCAGAAGTTAAGAGTTCCTCAGACCATCCTGTGAACTTGAGGAGGGACCCCACGAACTCAGGTCTCCATCTGGGAGCAGCAGGGGTTCCTCAGTCCTCTTCTCTCTTCCAGTAAGTGCTGAGGAGTGAGGGTCACCATGGACACAGCTCCTACCCACCTGACTGCACCTGACTCCCAGTTGTTCCCGTGCACTGCCAACAAGAGCCAGGTAGGTCCCAACTCTGCTTTGACTCAGAATCTTCAGCTCATAGGAAGCAGGACATATGTATGAATTTATATGGTGTGTGTGTGTGTGCGTGTGTGTTGTACATATTTTCTTTAGGTCATGTGTGTATATGCTAAGTGTGTTTTGTATATATTGTGTGCTGGGCCAAAGGAGGAACTCAGGCCATGGAGTAAACTGCTTGATACCGAACAGTTGGCACTGTGGAATGTAGCAGCCACTGGAGTAATCTTAGTTCTTGAGTATGGGCCAAGGGGGAGAGAAAGAACATGGGGAAAGGAACATTTCCATACCCTGAAAATGGGTACAATATTGGGTGACCTGGGTCTGCCATCTCACAGAGCTGAGCAGGACACACAGAGTCCCTGCTTTCATAGAGTGTGCAATTTAGTGCCTCTTCCCACCCAAGCACATATGTAGCAACTAAACAAAAATCTCAGAGAGCACTATTTAACTCCTTGGTAATGGGGCAGCATGGTAGGGTGAGACAGGCTACTTCTGAGAAGGGGACCACAGATAGGTCTCTGGCAGCATGATGTCAGAACCAAGCTGGGGACAAGTCACTCCTACCTGGAGGGGAAAGTCTGCCTCTCTTCCCCGGGCTCAGGGCTTGGCCTTACTGACAAAGAGGAGCTCCCTGGAGCACCACAGCCTTAGCAGCCAGTGCTCCTGGACCTCATGGGCAGCTTTTAGCTGTGTGATGCTGGCCAGGCCAAGGTGGGTTACTGGCAAAGGACTGAGCTCCTTGTCATGAGAGCAATGGAAGCATAGCACTGCACACTGGCCATCTATCAAGGGTTCCTGACTTTCTGGATAACATTTCATGACTTTCCTCAGTGGAATCTGCAGGCCTAAAGCTCCTGTCTCAGTGGGGGGTGGGGCAGTGTGTGCACACATAGCTAAGGGTGCAGGCTCTGGGGCAGAGCTATAGGTGGGGATGAGACTAGGAGTTACAGAGGCAGGGATGTGTCTCCCACCTGGGTGACACCAGGCCTCAGGGGAGCAGATGGTCCTGCTGGGTGGCACTAAACCCTTGCTGAATGACTCAAGCATCTGGGCCTTGCCCTTTGCTCTTCCCATTCTATGCTTGAGAAGTAGCATGGTTTGTTCTAGATGGTCAAGATGACAATCGTTATTCCTTCAACCTGGGTGTCTCGAGATCTGGAAGTTTCTCTGACTCCTTAGGGCAGATACTTGCCTCATGGGTTACTTGTTCCTCCTACTTACTGCTGCTGGATTTTCCTCAGATGAGCCACTGGAATGATGTGTTTCCCATTCTGCCGCCCTTACCAGTTCCTTCAAAGCTGTCTACATCCCGCCCCTTCCCTCTTTCCTCCTGCTCCCGGGCCACTCACAGCTGGGTCTCCAGCAGGCTGGAGCCTTTCTAGTCCTATCAATCTCTGCTGTGCTGAGGAGACTTGGGTCACCTGGTCTTTGTCAGCCACCTTCAGTTCATGCCCACCCCCATGCCTGTGGATGCCCCGCTTTCTCCTCTGGCCCGGAAGCCTCCTCCTGGTATATCCCAGGACACTATGCTGCCCTGCCTGAGAGGCTCTTCTGCCAGGTCCCACAAGGGGCTTGCCATTTTGGAAGAGATAGGGGAGGAATTAGAAAACAGAAAAGAAAGCCAAGGAAACCCTACCATAGTCCTTAGGCACGGTGACAAAATACAAGCAGGTCTGTCCGCTGGTATAGTTCTGGGGGTAGTTTGGAGACAGGACCACTCCATCCGAACCCACAGACTGTCCACCACAGGGAGCTGAAAGGAAGCCAGAAAGAGGCCGGTGACTCGGTAGCCTCTAAGCAGCTGCTTCTTCTTTTACTCTAGCCCGAGCCTGTGGCCCTGTCCTGGCCAAGGACATCCACTTGTCCTTAGCCTGAAACCTCCTAAGGGCACACAGCAGCCTTTGCCCTGGAGATATCAACACTGGCTTGAGCCCTTCCTTGAAGGCACATGCTTGGGGCTGATGACATGAGGCTTTCATGCTTGTAGGTAGGACCTGGACCTAGACATGGTCGTTGGCTCCATGGCTGATGCATGCAGGCACTGGTGTTTACTGAGCTTCTTTCTCCAAACTTTACCTCCTGGGAACCACACAGCCAAGCTGTTCCTATTCTTGGTGTCAACTTCCACAACTGGCCTTGGTGCTGACCTCTCCCATGTACCCAGGCAGAGTCTTCATTAGTTTTCAGTCTGGGTGCCCCCATACTCTGGGGGTACTGACACACAGGTGACAACCCAGATCACTTTGTGGCCTTTACACAGACATCACTCAGAATGTCCTCAACCTCAAGGGTAAACCCAAGGTCACCTTTACCCTCCCTCCCTGGTATGTACGTCCTGGATGGCAGCCTCAGTTGGACATCCATCTGAATGGGAGTACGTACACTCAAGAGAGATGACCATCCAGAGGGACTGAGACACTGGGTGAATGATGAGGCCATTCCCCTTTGTTGAAAACTCATTTGTCAGACTCTGCTTGTTTCACAGAAGTACCCGTGAGGCCATGTCATCCTTCCCCTCCCTCACCACAGACCCTTTGGCCCACCAACCATCATAAGGTATCCCTTGGCCCTTGAACCCCGAGAGTCCTGGCTGCTCTCACCTGTGCAGACTGGCCTCGGGTTGTTCCACATCGGCTTCCCATCAGGCCCCAGGATGCAGGTCAAGGTGGAGGCACCCTCAACATCGTAGCCCCCGTGGCAGTAGTAGGTGACAGAAGAGCCAAGCTTCAGGTCAGAGCCCACTCTAGTGCCGTTCTTGATGGAGCCAGGGTCAAAACATGACTCCCTTGGGTTTTCTGAAAATCCAGACAGATGGATAGACAGAGAGAGTGAGAGAGGGGTGGGGAGAATTCATTAGTGACCTATGAGCAGGACAGATGGTCTCAAGACGCCCAGTCTACTTCCCTTCATGTCTAGAAACACCTCTAAATTTTATTAGAGATCTGAAGTTGAGAATGGTTTTTGAAGCTCTCCTCCCTGGTCCTTCTTGCTGGGATCCACAGAGGAGGAAGTGAGCTCTTTGCCTTGGGTATCCTTTTAATCTCCTTGCTGGCTTCCCCAAGAGGAGCAAGTACTGCTCTGCCTGCCTACCCTCCTGCCAATATCCTGGGGGAAAGCAGAGGACATTACAAGAGAAGGTTGGTGCTCAGGCCCAGCCCCTGGTTCCTCTCTCACCCAGGTGGCACAGGCTAGGTTTCCTTGTCTTCCTATCTCCAGTATTACGTTGGCCTGAGAGTGGAGCTGACTATTGCTCCACAAGGTTCACAAAAAGAGCACTAAACCCAGAACAGGGAGGAAGTGGACCCCTCCCCCCCCCCCCCCCCCTGGATGCCCCAAACTGCTGTAATGTCCAATTTACTGAAGTAATAGTGTTTTCTGTCTGGCCACAAACTCTGCCCAGACAGGCAACTGTGGATGTACCCAGCTCATTTATTCTTTTTGACACCACTCTGTACCATACTTAATATTTTCTAAGGGCTAGGAGTACCAGCTGGAGCCTGGGTAGCTGAAGGAGACCTTACACTATGATTTTTCTTCCTGCAGGATCCCAAGACATCCTGGAAGGCAGCCCTTACTCCACCTGCCATCAGGACTGTCAGCTAGGCAGTGGCAGCACACAGCTAAGGCCAAATGAACGGGGAACCTGTCACTGGCCCTTGGGTGTTGATGTAGGGCAAGAACGCTGTGCGACTCTTAACATGCTAGCTGCCTGGGCACGAGGGCTCTGATGTGGAGTGAGCTAACGAGGGAAGAGCTGGAAGAGAAGATCTCAGAGTTCAGGATAAATGGCTCAGGAGGAATTTTACTGAGGGCAGTCCCTGTCACTTGGGTACCTTTTAGAATGC
>JADRCH010000211.1:1480161-1603571 GCA_019843965.1 Rhynchomys soricoides | reverse complement strand
CAGGCACATACATAGACACACACAGACACAGGTACACAGACACACACAGGCACACACACACACAGTCACACACATACACACATGGGCACACACAGGGACACACAGGCACACACAGATACACATACACAGGCAAACACATACACAGACCCAGGCACACACACACACATACAGACACACACAGACACAGGCACACATATATACAGGCACACACAGACACAAGCACACACATGCACAGACACACAGACACACACACACACACACATATGTACATCAGAAGGCATGTTTGCTTGTCTTACGATAGGAATGTGGAGAATTGTGGGTAAAGGGGCTCTAATTGGTCCTCAAAGAAGACAGATGTCATACTAGTATTAACGATTAGCTTGACAGAATTTAGAATCACCAGGGAGATGAGCCAATAGGTATGCCTGGGGGGATTATCTTGATCCTGTAAATATCATTGTTCTTGTGCTCTTTCATATATATATATATGTATATATGAAAGACTGTATATATACATCTGCACATATGTCCACATATATACAGTCTTTGAATATTAATCATCTGTAACATAATTTTTACTGCCGATATTGTAGATGGTGTTCTAGAAGATAATAACTTGCCAAGTTCACAAATCAAGGAAGAAGTAGAGCTAGGATTTGGGTAATACTGTCTGGGATAATTGAGGAAGAAGAGGAAGTCAAAAGGAGACTAATGGAGCAGAAAAATGTGGAGTGCCTGGGAGCCCAGAGCACTGTCCTGACTATTAATGACCTCGGAAGAGCTCAGGGTATTTGATACCCACCAGGCACCGTACTGACAGCTTCAATGCATAGGATCATTGAGCTTTGTAGCTTTGCTGTGTGGGAATTTTCTTGCCATTATTTTACAGATGAACGAGTGGGGATTTTGAGTGGTTAAATAACCTGCCCAAGGTCATTTGATTGCTAAGTAGTAAACATGAATGTTCAACCCAGCTAACTGGCAGGCTATGCTGCTCTTGGCCAGGCAAGGACCGTGGACATCTTTGTGAAGTTTAATAGACACATGGTTATGCCCATTCCTTTATGCTTTGCCCCTTGGTGCTTTAGCATCCAAGGGCATAGCTGAGTGCCTGGGACAAACAGACCAAAAATACTCTGTGTGTATGTGTGTGTGTGTTTAACATGTGTGTGGTCTATGCACATTAGTGTGTGGCATGTGTACATACTTGTGTGTGGGCATACTTGTGTGTGAGCATACACCAGAGGAAGACATCTGGTACCCTCTTCTGCCGTAGTCTCCAGAGACAGTGTCTCCTGTTGTTGATCCTGAAGCTAACCTGGCATCTAGTCAAGGCTTGGTACTCCTCCTGTCTCTGACCCTTGACGCACTTGGGTCATAGGTGAGTGTACAGCCTGTTTTTTAATGTGGATGCTGGGATCTGAACTCAGATCCTCATGCTTGCCCTGTAGCTGTTCTTACCACAGTCATCTCTCTAGCTCTCTGGTTTTTATTTGGGTGCTTTGAGATTCGAACCCAGGTCCTCATGTATGCAAGCTCTTTACTGACTGAGCCAATTCCGTACTGCATTTCCACCATGCCCCAAGTGAGTTTTCAACACATGTGTATGCCCATTCTTTTAGGTTTGTTTATGGTTATTTGAGACCTACAAGGACAGAGCTGAGAAGCTATGACAGAGGAAATATTGCCTAAAATATGGATTATCGTTAAGAAAAAAAAATCCATCAACTCCTTTTGACCCCTATTAACCACTGGTCTAATTCCCAAATGTGATGGAAGTAAGTGAATGGGAGGGCCAGAAGACTAGCAAGATGCCATCAGATGGTAACCAGTCTATGACAGATGACAGTATCAAAGCTCTAGGAATCTAGATTTGCACAGGCTATCCTGTCTATATAGGCTGAGATAGCTTGACTTTGTGTGCATGTCCCAGAGGTTGCCAATGGGTATCCAATATGTTGAACTGTTAGTAAAACCTTTTAGAAGTGGTGTTCTCCTGGGAGGTAATCAGGTCATGGGGTCACTGCCCTTGAAAAGGGTTAAGGTAATTTCAAGGGTCTCTCAGTTATAGTGGACAGTTATAGACACAGGAAGCCTGGCTCCCGGGTCTTTCCAGCCATCTGCCCTTCTGTTTGGCCATGTAATCTCTGATTCATGAGTTCTCTCCACTGTGGTGCTGTTCCCTCTGTCTCTCAGAGAGGTCAACCAGAAGGCCAGATTTAATTTTGACCTTTCAACCTAAAAGTGTGAGCTAGAGAACCCTTTTTTCTTTAAAATGTACCAATCCTTGGTTATTTGTTATAGCAACAGAAGATGGAGTAAGACATGGTCAGTTTCCCAAGATGGTCTGAGGTTCCGGCTGGGGTCTAAGGAAGTCTGAGATTCAACATGAACCTCACAAGGTGGGGAATGACCAGGAAGGTGTTAGCTGCCAGGTACTGAGGGAGACTGTGAGAGTGAAGTAGAGTTAGAAATGAACCTTATAGAGAAAGGGAGATTAGTAATTTAAAAGCAGAAGCCGGCGGGGCAGTGGTGGCGCACGCCTTTAATCCCAGCACTCAGGAGGCAGAGGCAGGTGGATTTCTGAGTTCGAGGCCAGCCTGGTCTACAGAGTGAGTTCCAGGACAGCCAGGGCTACACAGAGAAACCCTGTCTCAAAAACAAAACAAACAAACAAACAAAAACAAAAACAAAAAAACCAGAAGCAGGATAACAAAGAATGCTACCATGCTCTTTTATGTAAGACTAAGCCCTCTGGGGTGGGGTGCATCACAGGGAAGGTCAATGTTCTGCAGGCTCTATGTGGTCTAGTCTATCACCTTCCCTTCTGTACTGTATTACTGCTTCTTGGTTAGGCCCACTGGCCCTACCCTTGGGTTCTCTACCACCAGGCCTTTACCTGTGTAGTCAATAACGAAGCCAGCATTGCTCACAGATGCGTCGCTGCGGAAGGCGAGGAAGAGGCTGTTGCTGCTGCTTTCAATGCGGCTGGGGAGCTGTGAGCCATAGAAGCTTCCTATGAGAGGGCTGAGGGAGTCCTGTCCATCGTAGATGTGAAGAAAATCATAGCCAGGCTCCAAGTTAAATCTGGAGAACAAAAAGGAGACAGTCCCCACCCCCCACTGAGGTCAAACAAGGGCTTGTGCTGGGGCCTCCCAGAAAGCAAGCCCATCATCCCATGGTGCCCTCCCCCCAATGACTGAAGAGGATGAGGCTCCAGTGACATCCCAGTTGGGAGAGATGATACAAAATTTGGGGACACAGGTGTAAGATTCTAGTCACTGAGTGTTCTCAATTCTGTAGCCAAAGGCCTCAGGTTTTGCTTATACAGGAGGGAAAGCAAGTTGCCAACTTCAGGCATGAAGGGAAAACGCTGGCAGGTGTTGAGTCCAGGGCTCTGGCCTGACTTCACTGTTCTGCTGGCACACTAGTTTGTACTGACTTTTCTAAGAGAACAGAACTGTCCAGGGAGCCATCGCCAGTAGGAAGGGACCTGCTACCATGAAAAGCCTAGCTTTCTCCCTCCATCCCATGCCAGGTATGGCGCTCTTCAGCATCTGCCACCATCTGGGTCCTAGCATCACCTTCAGATGTCTCTCTCTGAGCTACCCGACCCTAGTGTGGGATGAAAATCCTTCCTAATTGAGAATAGAGTTCACAGATATAATTTATCCCTGTAGGGCAGCTACTAGGGGAATCTAAGCTTTAGATATTGTGACATGATATTGTCATCTGCAAATGTGTCAGGCCACATCCATAGCTATCGTGGGACACATGAGGCCCATAGGCTGCAGGATGGACACACTAGCCAAGAGAGAACGTGATGGAAAGTGACAGATAGGAAGAAGTGGATTCTCAGCAGCCCTCATGCCCTGTGTGCGTGTGTGTGTGTGTGTGTGTGTGTGTGTGTGTGTGTGTTAGCAGGCTCATCCCTTTCGGAACTCTGTGTGGTATATCTGATAACTCTTCATGTCGGCCTGCTCTCTGATGCATGATTCTGCTCTTAAGCATGTGTCCAATAAGGACAATTTTTACTAAATCAAGTGTAAAGAGATGAAAAGAACTGACAAGTAAATATGCTTTCAGAAAACAGATTTCTGATGCAGAGGCACTCATGCCCTGGGATGGGCAGGGACACTGAGATGGACCATTTGGTTGGACTGAGAATGAAGTGGCCCTTCTACCCTTTAGCCAAGTCACGTGGTGTAGAAAAGGGCCACAGCCTGCCTAGGGTTGTAGCAAAGAGGGTACTGTGAGAAGGGAAGCAGATGTGCGCATCTGGGAAGCAGATGTGCGCCCTCTATACATGGAGTCTTCCCACACTGGTGTTGACCGCAGGGTTGCTCCTTTTTCTGAGTGACAGGGTCTCCTTATTCTGGAAACTACCCATCCTCTCAAAAGTCTTCAGAGAAAGGCTCTGGATGAGTCTGTCTTGGTCACACATTGTAGACTGACCTCTTATCTATCCATCCATCTATCTTTCGAGACAGTTTCAAGGATGGCCTCGAACTCTTAAACTCATTGCTATTCTACTTCAGAGCTGGGAATGTGGGCATGAGCACCATACCCTGGTGGAACCAGCATTTTTCTGCCTATATCTTTCCCTATCTTCTTCATGTCACTGGGTTTTTATCTGAGCCCTCTAAAGATGCCCAGCACCCTGCCAAGAACAGGGGACATGCTAGACACATGCCTTGCCTTCTGAGCTAGCTGGTCCTGGACGCAGTGGATGTTCTGCTAACGTAATTAGATTGTCACTAGCTGTTTGAGCCCACTGAGAAGCTGACTCTCAAAGTGGGGCTGCATCCCCACCCCCACATTTCAGATCCAAGCAGGTGTCCCTTCCAGGAATGAGCGGGCTTTCCCTATCTCTGGGACTGGGAGGACAAAACAGTAAAGATCCCTGGAGGAAAACTTCTGCGTCCTTGAGAACAGCTAGGTGTTCTTAAGGTGGAACGTGTTCAACAGAACTTACTGTTGTTTATCCAGTTATACAAGAGGGCCTACAGTGAGAAAGAGAAGTCAGAAGTCTACCCACGCCAAATTCAGCCATGGGATGCTCACCCATGCAGCAAAGCTCACTTGGTACCCCCAGCTGCCTCAACTTCCTCACTTTGTTTCTGTATGATGTTGTGGGTATGTGATTGATGATGTTATCTCTATCTGTTGCTATTTCTTCTTTCACTTGAGTATCTCACCAGAAGGGACGCTCTGTCCTGCCTGGGACAGGCTCCATTTGGAACTCCAGCTGGCTGCCTTAAATGAGCTTCCCAGTTGACATCTGCTGGCCACTTTGAGCACCTGCCTTGATCACAGTTTGCTCTCTCACTCCTTACTTACTCTTTTACTTTGGCTTGCTGCACACTTAATAAAGTCACTTCAGAACAAACAACATGGCTACCGTAGGTCCCTCTCCTGACTGCACAGAATGGTCAACAGTGTATAACACAGGGTCTATAAAATGTTCAGTCTCCAAGGAGGGAGGTGCAGGCTTTCATGATGGTCCAGCCTGAGTTTATCCCAGGGAATGAGATGACCCTCAGCAGTGGGACAAGGAGGGGAAACACGAAAGTCATTGGGAATCAGAAGCAGAAGTGAGGTAGGCATGAGCGAGGCTTTGAGACTCAGGAAAGCACCAGGCATTCAGTTCGACTGGAGCTCTGGGCACAGGGTGGATGGTGGCCCACTTGGAGAGGTGGATGTGTGCCAGACTGTAGAAACCAAACTCAGAAATTCAAACTGACTTACAGAGGGCATAGATGTTTTTAAGGGATTAAAAAAAAATAAAGGGCCCGTTTGTTCCTTTGCTGCTAAGTTGCCCATAAGTGAGTGCCCTGGAAGGCTGATGGGACAGAGCGGCCAGTGTGAAGACTAGGACATCATTGAAATGCAAGACGGTTAAGGGTCAAGTAGAGGCAGAAGGGAGTAACGTGAGGACGGAGACATGGGAATTTGCTGGCACATGTACATTCATACAATACAGTGGCCCCTATACCATACATGATACAGCTGTCACCTTTGGACATTGTTCCTCAAAGCGCTGTTCATCTTGTGTGTTGAGAGAGAACTTCTCACTAGCCTGGAGCTTGCCAAGGAGGCTAGGCTGGAAGCCTCAGGGAGCTTGCTGCCTATCTCTGCCTCCCCAGTGCTAGGATTACAAGCATGTGTCACCATGCCTGGCCTTTTAAATTCAGAGCCTTAGGTTGGTGTGGCAAACACTGACTGAGCCACCTTCCCAGCCAATGCTGGAGTCTTTTCTCAGAAAAATTCTTAATGGGACTGTTGGGGCCCAGAAGGCCACTGGAGGGAGGAAGCAGGGAGGGGATAGGGCAGATCTCTGGAGAACTGCCTGTGAATGAAGGTGTGAGTACACGGGTTAGGTAGAAAGGTCACCGACACCTGCAAAGCATCCGGATGGAGGGAGGCACTGAAGAGAGGGCCATGCAATGTGGTAGGGCACAGAGACCCAGGTTAGGGCTCCTTTGTGATTAGCGGCTTCGAAAGTGTAAGAGAAGGAATGTTAGCTGCTTCAGAAACTACTGCAAAGATACTGTAGACACAGGTCCCGGGGCAGAGAAGAGAGCCAGTGGATGCTGGACCCATGCCCATCTCCATCTCTCTCTTACCCTTGGACCTGAGAACTCTGTTACACACCTGTAAGGACTCACTTGGCCACCCAGGTCCTCAACCCCTAAGGTCTCAAAACCCTTGGTCTCCCAGCCAGGGAAAGGTACATACGTGTTAAATACCAGGGCGATGACGTAGTCTGGAGAGACAGTCACTTTCCAGTCACACTCCTTGCCTGGTGGGTAGGGTTCTGGGTAGTTTGGTGACAGAATGACTCCTGATGGTCCAGTTAGGTCTCCCCCACAAGGAGCTGAGGAGAGAAGGTGAGAAAAAGTCTGTCCCCTTTACTTGATCACTTAAAAATAGGCCAGTTTATACTATATACATTTAACCTCAGGGGGAAAAAAACAAATAAATAAATAAATTAAAAAAACCCATTGCTGTTGAGACAGGGTCTTGTGTAGACAAGGTTGGTCTCTAATTTGCCATGTAGTGAAGGGTGATTTTGAATTTCTAATCTTCCTGCCTCTACCAAGTGTTAGAATTTCAGGTGATTTGCCACATGCCTCATTTGACATGATGCTGGGGATTGCCACCTAGGGCTTTGTGCATGCTAGGCAAGCAATCTATCAACTGAGCTGAATCTGCAGCTCTCAATAAATTATCTTAAAAACAAAAAACTGGTTCTACCTGGCTGTGACCTTAGGGAAATTACCTAACCTGCATATTTTTCTTTTTGTTAAAAGGAAGGTGATGTCTCCCTTAGGGGGTGTCTGTGGCGCTTAGTGGAGAGGTCTCATGGTCACAATGGTGTCACCATTGTCTTTCAGGCATATGAAATACGTGGCATCTTTCCACTGTCTTATGAATTCAGGAAAGCCTCGTGGGTATTTACTGCATCTTCCTTGTGCAGGATATCTCAGGGAGTGGAAAACACCATCATGTTTGCCTGCCAAGCACTGCTGGTCTCCTTGGCTGCCAGTTTTGCTGGCATCTGTTTGGATCCCAGATGCCTTCCAGCTGTATTGCTTGCCTAAGGATGAGTATGCACCTCATCGGGACCAATATGCTGCGATCCCTCATGAGTTCACAGTGGCCACTCTCTCTTGTGTTGGTGGACTTCTCAACAGATGGAGAGGATAGGGTGGCCAGGGATCCAGAAAGCTATTTTCCCAAGGGCCTCCTTCAGCCTCTACAGGCCCCAAGCAGCTCCCTTTATCCTGGATAGGGCTATGGTACAGGGTGCCGAACAGAGCAGACGTTGGAAGAATGAAGAATCAAGAGCAGAAAGCTGGTGGACAGTGGGCAATGGCTTCATGTGGAAACCAGGGGCACTATCAAATTCAACAGAGGATGGTGGACCAGTTAGAGTGCAGGGAGCTGGAAGAGGTGACCGCCACACCCAAGACAGGCACCATGGTTGGGGAGGGGACAAAAGGGTTGGCAGAGGGCCAAAGGGTTGGCCAAGGAAGTAGCTCCTGGCTTGTACCAGAGCTGAGCTGTTGCATTGCTTACTGACACACCGTTGAGTTGGTCAGCTCCAACAAGAGTGCCGATAAAAGAAAAAGTGCCCCCCCAATTCGAGGCCACAGAGGCCCTAAAATAGGCGAATGTTAGCCCTGAAGACTCATGAACAGGGCATCTTTTCCATGGAATGATACATCCTATGAACCATGTTGAGTCCATTTGGGCAGGATGTGTCACCTCAAATGAAATGTTCCCTTATGAGGTCTCACTGACAGTTCGATGAGCTGAGGGCGAGTATGGAGGATGCTCTTCTGGACTATACACAAAGAGGAAACTGAGGCCCAGAAAGGTGAAGTCATTCACCTTGTCATTTTAAGACCCAAGGCTGAACTTCCTGGCTCCACAGTTTATCTCCTCCTCTGGAGGAGTATAGGATGGCCTCCAAAATGCTAGTGGTCATGGGGGAGAAGTGTGTAGTCCATTACACACAACTCATAGGAGCCCAGATATGGAGTTTCCCCTAGCGGATCCCCCATTGTTTGCTCTCGTTTACTGAACACTCACCTGAGTTCACGGTTGTGCAGAGGGCATCTGATTAGGGCTGTGATGTCCTATTACAAAGTGTGGCTTTGCCAGAGTCAGTCTAGAATGCAGAAAGCCTGTGTCCCTATCCTGAGTGTGTGTGGGTTATTCTCTGGGAGTCTCCGTGATGTCACTATTCTGAATTAGGATTCTTGCTTCCATTGCTCTCTGCCAGCTCAGGTCAAGGGTCCCTCTCAGACTTCTGCATGCAGGGTGAGTGTGGGTGTTTCTTAAATCCCCCCTGTAACTCTTCTGCTGGGCTCTAAGGCACCCTGGGGGGGGGGCAGAATTTCACACCTCAGCTTTGACATAGCTTTTGTGCAGATGACCCCTAAACACCCCTTGTGGAGAAGTCAGACTTGAACCCAGGAAGCAGAGCTCTAAGCTCAGGTGTTGACTTCACTGGGATCAGGGCTAGAGCTAGCCTGGCATCCATCACAGACAATGTTTGACAAATATTTGCTTTCTTTCTTTGTTTCTCTCCTGTAAGGCAGGGCCATCAAGGCCAGCCAGCTCTATTCGTGGCAGACTGCCAAGGAGCTGGAAATGAGGGGCTCATCACTGGGATTTCCAATCTGTTTGTGAGAGGAGGCACACTCCCCGAGGCCATGTGCAGGAGAGTGTGCTATGAAAGCGGAATTAACCTCACTGGTCTGCTCAGTGCCCAGCTGCAGCCTGTCAGCTCAGCCCAGCCCAGCCCTTCTCAGGGTGCTGGTGCAGGACTTACATTTCCGGAAAGTATATTAAAAGGGTCACAGCCTTGTAGGACAGGGGACACTGAAGGGGGACACAGAGGCCTCTGGATGCTTCTCAGCAGAACCACTCCCCACCCCCGACTACTCCCGCCATGAGATTCTGGCTCAAGGCAAGGGAGGGAGCTCAAGGATATGAAATACAAGAAAGAAGGGCATTGGGGGCAGAACGGGAGGGAGACTGCATCTGAGGAGATGAGGCCTAGGTATCTTGTCTCTCTATAAGCAACCAGGGAAATGTGTATCTTCCCTCATAGGCAAGGATCCCAGACTAAGACTTGAACAATTCCCCCAGCGAATGACAGATCCTCAGCCTGTACTTGGGTTTGATTGTCTGCACACCCCGCTTCTTCACAACACTGAGCTGGTTCCAGGGTCTCTCTGGATTGTGAGCTAACCACATTGTCACCCAGGAACTGGATTCAATGTCTTGTTCTCCATACTAGATCCTAGAGCTGGGACAAGTCAAGGCCAGGCCTCAGAGATCAGGGTGGCCCCTACTGTGGAACTTTCCGGGGTGAACACAGCTGGGAGAGATCTCAAAAAGTCCCCTAAGTCTGTCTCTAGCAGGGAGGATGCATTAGTGATGGGAAAGCAAGATTTTGCGCTTAGCCTGGTGTGGGTGGGAATCTTGGCTCTTGTGTTTCTTAGCTTTGCAATTTGGGACAAGATATCCAAATTTGTCTATTTTGGTTTCTGTAGCTATAATGAGGGAATGGTGCTAAATTCAGAGAGCTGCAGGGAAAAGCTAAATGGGGTTATCAAAGCAAATGTCTAGTGTGAGCCCAGCACATGTTCACATGGTCAGACTCAGTGGCCATTGTTTCTCTCTCTCTCTCTCTCTTTCTCAGACAGGGTTTCTTTGTATACATAGACCTCACCATCCTGCATACCAGGCTAGCTACAAACTCAGAGATTTGCCTGCCTCTGCCTCCTGAGTTTAAAGTGGGATTAAGAGTGGGTACCACCACTGCCCAGCTGGTTTCTGTACTCTTCTGGGTCCACCAGCCATGGGCACAGGCAGCAACTGAGCACATCATTTCACTTGGAGAAAAATGTGAGCTCCTGGGGCATGTGAGCACCTGGGACATATGGAGCACCTGGGGCATGTGAGCACATGGGGCATGTGAACACCTGGGGGGCCATATGGTGCACCTGGGACATATGAGCACCTGGGGCATGTGAGCACCTGGGGCATGTGGTACACCTGGGGCATGTGGTGCACCTGGGGCATGTGAGCACCTGGGGCATGTGGTACACCTGGGGCATGTGGTGCACCTGGGGCATGTGAGCACCTGGGGCATGTGGTACACCTGGGGCATGTGAGCACCTGGGGCATGTGGTACACCTGGGACATGTGAGCACCTGGGGCATGTGAGCACCTGGTGGT
Source organism: Rhynchomys soricoides (assembly GCA_019843965.1). Classification (NCBI taxonomy): domain Eukaryota; kingdom Metazoa; phylum Chordata; class Mammalia; order Rodentia; family Muridae; genus Rhynchomys; species Rhynchomys soricoides. The sequence continues at coordinate 1,592,813 of JADRCH010000211.1, read as the reverse complement.
TATTGTCCCTCTTTCTGCCTTTGCCTTCAAGTCCCCCCACCTACCTGTCTCAGGTAGCTGGGGTGGGGCAGGATTATGGTGTTCCTTCCTTTATAAGCAATGTGATCTTATGTTATTATTATTATTATTATCATCATCATCATCATCATCATCATTATTATTAAGAGCCTTCATCTGTTGAATGGGGCTATTTTAAGACAAAGAGTAGATCTCAGGAACCCTAATCCAGGTAGTCAGCAATTCCCTAGGAGAAAGAGAAAATGTCTTTCCTTTGCCCCGGAATCTGCCGATCTTCTGACCTGGGATAACCCATCCAACCTAGACAATGGTCTGGAGAGAAGAGGACAGATTTACCTGGCTCAGAACTCTTTGAGATCACTTTTGAAAGTTCATGGGATGTGTGCGTAGGTGCATGTGTTTGTATGTGTGTGTAAGCATGTCTGTTTGTGTACCTGTGTCTGTCTGTGTGTCCATGAATATGTATGCATGTTTGTGTGAGTGTATATAGGAAAACTGGGTTTTCTGTTTTCTGGCCATTCTCCTGGCCCCAGGCTCAAAAGACAGCTGCCTGCTGTGTAGAGGAGCCTGGTGCCCACAACCCCCAATACTGGAGGGAGGAGCTGAAGCTGCTTTGTACCAATGCAGGTGGGAGGGCTGGGCTGCCAGAAGAATCTGTTCTGGATCTTCACGCAGCTGATCTCTGCACTTCCCTGCAGAGCATAGCCTGGGTCGCACTGGAACACAGTGGTATCACCGGCTTCCCAGCTGTCACCACTCCGACTCCCGTTCTGTGGGACTCCGGGGTCATTGCAAGAGGTTGCTGTGGACACTGAGACAAGAGAACAGAAGAGGGGAAGGAGTTGATTCAGTGAATGCCTGTCAGCCAGGCTCAGAGCTCATCAGCTCTGCTGAATATCACTGCCTTTGACAGTGACCACTAGAGTGGAGCTATGTCATTGTATCCACCAGCCTGACCCATTTACATCACCGTCACCACTGGAGCAATACCTCACTGTGACCATTGGGCATCTAATACAGTGGTTCTCAACCTGTGGGTCATGACTCCCTTGGGGTCACATATCAGATATCCTGAATAGCAGATATTTACATTATGGTTCATAATAGTAGCAAAGTTACAGTCATGAGATAGCAACAAAATTTTATGGCTGGGTGCCACCACGACAGGAGGAGCTGTATTAAAGGGTCACATCGTTAGGAAGGTTGAGAACCACTGATCTAGCAACAGATATATTTTTAAAGTTTGGTTACATTGTTATGAGTGCAGAAATGAATTCTGTTTACAAATACTAACATGGTTTCACAGACAAAGCTTCGCTATCTAATACCATGATCAGTTTGAATGAGCGGAATAAAGATTAAACAGCACAGATCTAAGCAAAAGAGTTTGGGAAGGATTTGGGGTTGGCCTGCTAGGGCTGCCCATGAGGGTCATAGAAGTCTGCTAAGGTCAGGTCTCTCCCTATGTAAAACCAGCCATGGGCCCTTTAGATCTGCACCATGTTTAGGAAAACATCAGATATTTGTAGCCAGTGGCAGAGCTGAGCTCAAAATCAACCTAAGTGGCTGGTCCATATTCAAAACTCGGGACAGGGGCTGGACAGATGACTTAGGGGCAAGAGCACAAGGACCAGAGAATCCTTGGAAAAGCCCTGTGGGCATGGCAGCTGGCCTAAAGTCCCAGCATTTAGGACGTGGATCAAGGGGTCTCTGAGACAAGCTGACTAGCTACAATAACTGGATTAGGATGCCTTGGGTGCAGGGGAGATTCTCAGCAAGTAAAATGTAGCGTGATCCAGAAAAACAACCAGCATCAAACCCTGGCCTCCAAACCAAGCCAGACATGCACGCAATCAGTACGTGAGAACATGCACTTATGCGTGCATGCCATACAAATAACATACATACATGTGAAAAAGTGGGTTAGGGCGCAGTAATGGAGGAGATGTTTATGAATTGGTGCTTAACTAAGTCTAATAGGGAGTGAGCTTATAGAGCAGGCAGGAAATAGACGGGTGGAAGGAAGGAATAAACAAATAACAGACTGAGTAAGTTAGGGAGGGAAGGAGGGAGGAAAAGAGGGAGGGAGCGCCACCCATGGAAATTCAGCCAACCAGGTGGCACAACATCACTGTCACCACTGGACCAATTCCTGGTGGAGGCAGTGAGTAATGGGCCAAGGAGGATGGGTGCTGTTGCTACAGCTGATGACAGAGGCAGGGAGGTGACAGGAGTCACTGGCAAGGGCAGAGGAAGAACTGAGGCAGCCATCATACCTTAGCTGCCCCCCCCCCAACCCTGAGTAGATGGCAGGACCTGTCCCTGTAGCATATGCTCTACAGATCCCAGAGGCAGGAATTTTCTGGCAATCCTGTGTTTTACCTACTACTCCCTACCCCACAATTGGGAGACTTTTACTTTATACTCCAACCAAAGGATCTGCTGTGACCCAGAGTATACAGTTCACATTAGCTTTTGCAAAAGGCATGAAGCCTCCAACAGATTCTGGACTGTCTATGCCTTTCACCACTCCCCCCCTCCCCTGGGCAGATGTACCCATTCTGAGATGCACCGGTTCTGATTTGCCACCAGAAGCACTTCAATGGCAATGGCCAAGGAGTGGCAGCCCCAGGAGCCTGTCATTATCACTCAATACAAGATCTGGGATTGCAGGGCATGCTACCTTAGATTCCACAACACCTAAGGCAGCACCTGACAAACAGGCAATTCTGCCTCTGCGCTTCTTTCCACAAATAAAGTTTTATTGATATACGAGCAATGGTCATTTGTTTACATGGTAGTCTGCTTTCCTGCTTTGAAGGAAGAAAGCCGCATGGACCACAGAGGCTGAAGGACTGGCGTCTTTGGCAGGAAACCGTGAGAACCTGCTCTGTGGGGTTTTATCTTCCCTTCTCCTCTATTTTCTTTTCATGTCCCCCTCCTTTGTTGTTCCTTTCTTCTTTCTGTTTTTCTGCCTGCACTTTCCCTTTTGAGAAAATAATCTGAGAGTTGGACCTTGGGCTTCTTCCTGCTAGGCAAATACTTTACCACGACCCGGATTTGACCATTTTACATTTTTAGACAGGATCTTACTAAGTCGTGCAGGCAATCCTTGAACTTGACCTCCCAAGGCCTTAGTATTCTTGGGTGGCCCAGAACCACAGCCTGGTGCCGCCATGTCCAGCTGCCATCCTATCTCAAGTCCTCCCCTTTTGAGGATGCTAAATCTGTTTCTTGTTTTTATTCACGTTAAATGATGCTCCATCACTATGTTCCAGCCATAGTCCTAAACGTCTTCCCACATAGTCCGCTCATGCCCCTCCCCTCCTCCTCATCACAGGACCTTGCACACCTTCTGTCTGTCTGGAATGACCTTGATATTCAGTTTTCAGCCCCATATCACTTTTTAGACAGGCCTCCTTCACCCCCTTTCTGGGCTCACCCTTAACCCTCCCCAAGGTTTTCATCAGAGTATCCTGTTCTTTTCTTGTCCCAGCACAATCTGTAACAATCTTGCTAATTTACTTGTTTGCATCTTCCTTGTCTATCATTCTGGCATCTCTCTGCCAACAGAGACAATTCTGCTCATCACTCCATCCCCAGGGTCCTCGGTACTCAGCCCGCGACAGTGCTTAGTAAATATTTGCTGGATAAATGAATGAATGAATGAACAGATCATCACCGTTTGACACTCGCTGGACTTATTTAGAAAGTCAAATACGAATTATCTTCTGCCTTCCCAATTAAAAACAGACTTAGCTTTCATCCCCAGCGTCACGGGGTGCTGTACACATGTAAATGATTCCCTGGGAGAAAAACAGCTTGCAGTTCAGGCCACACTCAGAAAGGTTATTTATATGGTAGGCAACAGAAATGCAATGATTAAGCACCAGGTTTGGGAATCTTGGACACATGGGTTTCGAGACAGACTTTGCTACTTATTAACTCTATGACCTTGTGTGAGAAACCACACAGCCTGTATCTGCAGCGTGGATTAATAATAGTGTCTTCGGCATCACGTTTCTGTAAAAACTCTTAAGAGATGATCTAGTGTGGAGCTTAGCTGCTGCCTGCTCTGTAGATGCCTGAGATCATGCTGCCCACTCACCTCTTGTGGGTCTCATATTCTCTCTTGAATGCTCCTGGATTTGAGCAGCTTGCCAAAGCCTCCAGGGAAAGGCTAGATCCTCTAGGTACTGACAGGATGTTAGCTGTTGCACAGTCGTGTTTACTTAATAAAGCCAAGCTTGTGCTAATCGTCCCTGGCATTTCTGTCCAATCCCTCATCAAACATGCACTACCAGGTTTACGTGTGGTAAGCCATTCCCTCTCCCGAGAGGAGTCCTGGTATTTGCTAACTGATGACAGCAACAGAAAAGGTGACCTTTCCTGAACCTCAGGTGTACTCAGAGCACAGAGGCCAGGTTGTCATGGCCTTTCTGGACCCCGGGCTAGGTAGTTGTGATTACTCTGATCAGCAAAAGACTGCCTAGGGAAACCCTGGTTCGGGGAACCCCCCCACCCCACCTCTTCTCATGTGTTTGTGACTTCATGTGTTGCAACACCTGCTGCATACATGGACTCCAGGGAGCCTGAGAGGCCTGGCTTAGCCTCCATACCTTAAGAGAGATGTGTGATGCCAAGGAGATGCCACTCAAGAAGGGCAGGAGGGCTGGCATTGGCTGGTGCTAGAGAAACAGGAGAGAGATGCTTGGGGGTGCCAGAGGCTGCAGTAACTTGTTCAGAACAGGGAGATTAGGAAGCAGTAGCTTTGGAGACAAACCTTGAAGGATGACTCTGACTCCTGGGAGCCTTGCTGGGCCTGGGTGAGGCCTGATAAAACTGCAGGAGTGAGCCTTAGGTGGTTCACACAGGAGAGTGCCAGGGGACCTTCCTGTGTGGCTACAATGGGGACACAGAGGAGTTTGGATGATGCGGATCTGGATTATAGTATCTGTAATCCTGTTTTAAGCCATCTCTGTCAGCCTGGGCATAGTCAGAGAACATGCACGTGTGCTTTAATTATTCATGTGGCTCCTTCCCCAAGAGAGTGCCCCGGGGAGTCTTCCACATTCTCCCCTCTGTATGCTGGGAATCTTCTCTTGCTTCTATGGCTCATCCTAGCAGTTGCTAACGTTTGCTCCATGAAATGCCAGTCTCCTGAGACAGCCTCAAAAAAAGTCATTCATGGTCAAATACATTGGGAAAGTGTGACTTACCAGACATGTTTTGAATTTATGAGTGTGAGCATCTGAAATGCTTTCAGAAGCTGCATTAGTGTTACAGATAATCTGCTTAGGTTCGCCTCCACCAAGTCTTCTTCCAACATGGCTGGGCCATGCACATTTGTTTTTCCAGTATCAACTAATATTCTATGGAGCTTCAAGAATAGAGTGGAAATGCCAGGCCAGAAGACTGCCCATATGCTGTGCGGACAAGTTACTATGTCCAGGTTCCCTCAGCATTCTGGAGGGACTTGTTCCAGGCATCTCCCCAGCCACGAATACTCAAATACATGATGCTTAAATCCTTGTGTAAAAATGGTGCATATAACCCTCGTGATCCCTGGCATATATTAAATCATCTGTACATTACTTCTAATACTTAATATATAATATGGAGATAGCTATTATACAATATTGATTGGGAATAATTACAAGAAAAGTCTGTATATGTCCAGTACAGATGTGATTTCACCCCCACACACCTAGAATTTTTGGTCCAGGATTTGTTGAATTCATGAATACAGAACTCCCTCAGCCTCAGTTGCTCAGGAAGTTGAGAGACAGAAGAGAAAGTCCGGAGAAGATTCTAAGTTCTGGAAGATCAGCCAACTCAGGACTTGGGCATTTGAATATTGCCAGTTCTTTGTAATGCAGCTCCATAACTGGCCACTGCTGTACACACTTAATTAAATTGAGATTACTAAGATAACTCTCATGTTTGGCTTCCAGTCCTTTCCAAGGCCTGCACTCAAAAAAGAACCAGAACGCACAACATGGACACTTCCAGAACCGAGCCCTACACTGCTGTGCCCTGAGTTTTCCTCAACATTCCCCATTCACCCTGAGGGACCAGATTCTACTTCTAAAAGCCACTCTTCTCTCTCAGCGTTCTTTGCACCCAAGATGTCCTCCTGCTCCTTAGGGTCCACAGAGCCGCTGAAGTCCAGCCTGCTTTGACCACTCCATCCTTCAGATGCTTTCTTTTCCTCAGTTACTTTCTATTCATCCTTCAGGCATGAGTGTGGATAACACGTTTTTTGGAACATTTTCCTTGATGTCCACTGTGGCCTTGGCAGAAAGGATTTCTCCACTCATGTGCTTCTTAGGACCTGAGCATCTCCCAACTTGCTGGCTTTCTCTACCCAGGTAAGCTCGGCGTGCATGGAAATATTTTTGTGTGCACTCAGGAGTACGTGCACATACACTGTGTGTGTGTGTGTGTGTGTGTGAGAGAGAGAGAGAGAGAGAGAGAGAGAGAGAGAGAGAGAGAACACATGTACATGTGGAAGCCACAGGCTAACTCTAACATTATGCATGTATTGTTCTGAAGATGCTGTCACTTTTATTTTTTTGAGACAGAATCTCTCATTGGCTTGAAATACACTAACTAGTCTAGGTTAGCTGGCTAGTGTGTCCCAGGTATCCTGGAATTACAAGTGTATGCTAACTTACCTGACTATTTTTTAAAAAACAGATTCTGGGGCCCCAACTTATGTCTTCATGCTTGTGTGGCAAACATGTCGCTTCCTAAGCTATTTTCTTGGCTCCTCAGCACAGATATTTGAATAAACCATGAACCAGATACACAGCAGATGGCAATGTCTTTCTAAGGATGGAGAGACGGAAGGTGGGAGGGGCTGGAGGTGCTGGCAGTGGGCAAGCACACACCTGAGAACTGAATGGCGAAGCCCTGCTTGCTGGTGAAGAAGTCTGTGCTGAACTGCAGGACAACCGAGTTGAAGGTGCTGTGCAGGTCCTTGGGCAGCATTGGGCCACTCAGCTCCTTGAGGAGAACCCCACTTTCCACAGGTCCATCCCAGATGCGTAGCACATCGTGGACCTCTTCTGTGTCAAACACAAGGAAGTGGAGCCTGAACAGAGAGAAGAGACAGGTGGTCACTCCAGGGCCTACTGCTTTTTCCCCACGAATGTCCGATCAGGCGACATCACAGCCTAGGAAGATTTACGGGAGGAGGGGAGGCTTCATCTGGAAGCATCCTCATGCTTCCTGCTGGCTGGCTCCATCCACTGGAGCTCCCGGTAGTGGGGACAAGGGTGAGAAGGTGTGGATTTCGTGCATGTTGGCATGGTCACACTCCGCCCTCCTAACTCACCACAGTCATCAGACCAAGCTCCTGAGTGTAAATCCTTATAATTCTAGATTGAGAGGGGCCAAGAAAGGATATGATTCTTTTAAAAAGTCAAGGAGGCTGGTGAAATAGGCTCAGCAGATAAATGTGCTTATCGTCATGGCTGATGATCCGAATTCCATTTCTGGAACCTACATTGTGGACGTAGTTTCTCTTCTGGCCTCTGATTATGTACCATGGTGTGTGGATGCCAGCACACATGCGCGCACACACACATTTTTAAAAAAGACGATAGGTAAGGAGAGCTATGGGGCATCTCAGAGGCTACAGGGGAGCTAGGGTAAGCATGAATCTGGGTGTCTTGAAGCAGAGTGCTGAAGCTCTTAGCTACAGACAGTTTAGGGGATCTCTGCAAAGTGGTGCAGGCCACACACCCAGCCCTCTGTCTGTCTGAGGTGGCACATGTCGCTTCAAGCTCTCAGCCTGGTAGGAACCTCAATTCATCTCAGACAAAAAAGGGTTTAGTAGCTGAGGTTACTATGGTTACAAACCTGGGTGACAAGACTCTCTCTGAGTCCATTTCCATTCACTCTGGAGATACACTGAGGCTTTGTAAAAGCGTAGGAGACAATAAAGAGAATGCCTGTGGACCAGAGCCCACTTCTACCACCTGCACCTGAGGTACACTTGTCACAGCTACCAAAGCAACCCTGGCTCATTATTATTATGCATGCAACCCCTGACTCCACATAGATGGCACTGCTTTCTACTGACACCATTTTCTCTTCACTTATTGCAGTCATGTTAAAAAATATATGTTTAAATTATAAACATGAGACACACACAAGGCAGAAAAGCAAGCAGTAAGAGATGTTTTGAAAAACGGGAAGTCTCATAATCAACTGACTCCTGCACCTTCCACTTCCCATTAGGACATACCCTTCTAGATTTTCTATGTGCACATACTCAGAGCTTCCCTCAGCATGGATTTAATCTTTGTTTTCTTATCCTTCCACTTTGAGAGAGAGAGAGAGAGACAGACAGACAGAGATAGAGACAAAGACGTCTGGCTTTGAATTCACTATGTAGCCAAGAGTGACTTTGAACTTCTGACCTTTCTGCCTTCACCTCCACAGTGCTGAGACAACAGGTGTGCACCACAGCCACTTTTGTGTGGTGCTAGGATTGAACCTGTGACTTCATTCATGCTAGGAGAGCACTCTGTTTCCTGAGTCAGACCCCCCAGCCCTGGTTTTAGGTCACTTTTTCTTTAATAATATATACGATAGGCATATATACCTACTTACTTTTCTATAGAAATGGACAATCTAGTCCCAATTCTCATTAAACTGCAAGAAGCACACCTATATTGGTGGGTCTTTTCTCATTCTGCTAATCTCTCAGCAGACTTGTAGAAATAATAGTTTGGATGGGGTGGGGGAGGGGAGTAGAGCATCTAAGCTTTCCCCATAAGGGTTGTTAAATTACGGCTCTATCAGTCTCAATTCCCTCCAAACAGCATTGGACTGCACTATTCTCCGAAAATTCCACATCTTCAAATCACCAGCTATTATAGTGTCGCAAATATATTCTATATTAAAATACCCTCCCATCTGCCAGACCAAAATGGAACCGCACTGGTATTTTGAATTTAGATAATTTAGTATTTTACATAACGCTAAAACTCTGTGCATATAGTTTTGGGACATTTTTATCTCTTCATATTCTTTATCCATCTTAATTGGGCTACTTTATCTTTAAAAATTCTGTTTGCCCACCAAGCTCTTTTTTTGTTATTTTTACCTAAATTGGTTCCTGTTGTGGGATATGTTTTTCAATGCTACTATTATCTGCTAGTGTCTGGTACCTTTTCTCACTTTAAATTTTGTTTATGGAATCTGCTGCAGTAAGGAGTAACTCAAACACATTTATCTTTTCTACTAAGTATACAGGGTCTCAACTTCTCTACCATGATTATAAAAATTGCAATCACAGGGCTGGCAAGATGCTCAGTGACTAAGGGTGCTTGCAGCCAAGCCTGATAACCTGGGTTCGATCCCTGGGATTCACATGGTGGAGAGAAGGGGGGAGGGGAGGGGAGGGAGGGAGGGAGGGAGAGAGAGAGAGAGAGAGAGAAAGAGAGAGAGAGAGAGAGAGAGAGAGAGAGAGAGCGCCAATTCCCACAAGCTGTCCTCCGTATACATGCTGTGGCACACGTGCAGTTATGCAAACAAAAATAAATAAACGTAACACTTTTTTTTTGGAAAACACTTAAGCCACTTGGGATAACATTAAGAGCCGGGAGTGTCAGGGAAAGTCTTTGCTGAGGACGAGTGTACCCCTGCATGGATGAATTCATAGAAGCTGTGATTCCGTGTCCAAGACTTGTACAGGGCTTGGCCATGGATGCGGTGCTTACGAAGTCCCATCCTAGTTGGGGAGCTACTGCCAACTTTCATACACAGGCACTGCTGAGTGAACTAAACTGGTTAAAACGGAGGCAGCGGCAGTGGCAACAACAACAACGCAGCACAGAAAGTTGGGAAGGAGAAGCAATGGCAGGAGGCGAGGAACTGGAAGGGAGGGAATAGGGAGAATTTGACCAAAATATATAATATGCACACATGGCACGCTCACACAATAAAAAAGAGATTACTTTAAAACGAAGAAGGAAAGTAAGCAAGAAAATACTGAAAATCCAACTTGTACTATTTTCCCAGACCTCAGCTCCATACTTTGAGACTGAATTAATATTTACCACTGTTATGTTATTTCCTCCCAGATAGCTTACCCCAGAGCCTATCTGAAGGAGCCTCCTCTGTACAGTAGATGTTGAGGCTCCCACTGATCAGTAGATACTTAATGTGTTTATCTTCTCCCTCCAGCCTGAATGTGGCTCCCGAGAGGGTGAGGTCAACCTTTTCCTCTGTGGCTCCATGCTCGGGACATGCTTGCCTGTTCAGAGGAGGCTTGAGACAGACTCCTAAGTAAACACTCAAGGTTCCCTCGACTTTTCCTAATGGAGACTCCGTGGCCTTGCTGAGCCCTCCTTGCCTGGGCCAGGTGCTGCTCTTTGTCAACCAGGAGCTCGGCTCTTCCGTTTCCTTGAAGTTTCCCCCAGCCTCATATTTTGGTATTCTAACACAAAGAGGTCCCCCTCATGTCCCCCCCTAATGTATTCAGGTTCTTTCTCCAACTTACTCTATCTGATCAACTCTATGGTACCAAGTTTCAAAACCAATGCCAGTGAGATTTCTATTGGAATCGGCCACCCTAATTATTATGAAGGACGGACATCTTTGTTACTAATGTCCCCAGGTGTGAACAGACAGATAACTTGGTTCTACTGCTTCTTTGCTGTTGTCTTCTTTGCACACCTCTTGGGTTCATTTCTCAGCCATCTGTAAGCTTATGATTTTTGACCTGATTATAAATGAGAGTTTGCTTTTATTTAATAGTATAGACCAAGGATGAGTGGAAGTGAGCCATAGTTATCACAGTATTATCTCTCAGGCCAGATATTGTCACTCATATCCTTTGACACTGTCCCCACCTCCTGGAGGACACAGTTATATCAGAGGGCCTGGCATGGCCAGAGAAGACCTAGCAATAATTAGCGGCATACATGAGGACCACACAGAGGCAAGGCCATGTTCACTTTGTCCAGCCTAGCCGATCTGATAACCACACATAGCTGAAAGCTTCACATAGCTGAGGCTGAGAGGAGGGGGGGAGGAACAGAGAGGAGGGAGTGAGGAGTCCTCTAAATGACCAACCAATATGAGAACAACTGAATGGCTAGAATGTCAAATTCCAAACCCAGAATGCCAACACTCCCGCACACACAAGCCCACAGGGGTGGCAGATGCTGGTGAGAGAAATGACGGGAGCTGCTGAGACAGAGTAACCTCTTTAGAATAGAGCACGTGTAGGACCTCTCCAAAGGGTGACATTTAAGCAAGATGGCAGGCTCAGAAGGAGCTGGCCACTGCAGAGCAGGTTGGGTTAAGAGGTGGCAGGTAGCCTCCCTCAGATAAAGGGCAGTATGTGCAAAGGTCCCAAATGGGAAGCTGACTGAGGGCATCTGGGCAACAGAAAGTTGGCATGGCTGTGGGGTGGCAGGCAGGGGTCAGGCCCGCTGGAACGCTGTGAGTTGGGGACGTTTAGATTTTATTCTACCGACTAAGGGAAGTCGCTGAAGGATTCTAAGCTGAGGCCTGACAGGGTCTGGTTTGTATTTTCGGATCATTCTTGCTGTACTGGTGAGAACAGGCATATGCAGGCAAGAATAGACACAGGGGCCTTAGCTGGGGGCCAGCAGTGACCCCTGTCTCTTACCATGGGGCTTGATGAGAGCCAGGAAAAGACTGGTTTTGCCAAGTTACTCATGTTCTCAGTGAAGATTTCCCTCATCCTAAGGAGATCAAAGTCTGTAGGTGCCTATCAGAGCTTCTGATCAATGGAGATCAGCTCAGGTTCCCAAACGAAGCCTATCTGGGCTACCCCCTGCAGGTGAGAGATGAGGCCCATCTGTTGGCATTTTAGAGGGCTGGCATTGAAGACTGCATCAGTACTGTGATCCCAGGTGAGGAGGTATTGGGATGAGATGGTACCTCTCCCTGTGGAAGTCTTGCCTATACATGCATGTGCTTGCTTGTTTGGGCCATAGGCTATCTCTTAGGAAGAGGGATGAGGTGTAGTGTGTGTAACGGTCTTCAGAGATTTCAGGGTGTGCAGAGCTGACGCCACCCAGGAGCCTGCTGCTCTCTAAAGGGGAGACCGCAAAACACCATAAAGTGTGTGACTGGTCCTCAAAGAGTGCTATATACAAGACACTATTGAAATGACAGAGGAAGAGAGTGCTTAGCCTTTGCAGACCATCTCCTTATGTGATGATTACCTTCTAGTGCTTCCAATAGCCTCATGGAAAGCTGGTGGGTTGGGGCCTCACTTCTGCCATTTTGCAAAAGTTTGGAAGTGAAGTTCCAAAGGATTCGGCTGACCGGACAGCAACCCATGTTGAAACCAGATCTTCCTGGGCCAGGCCTGCTAAGCCCTTTCCTTAACTACGTCTTCTAGCTTACAGATACAAAGAGAGCTTCAAGGTGTCTTTGAAGCAGTCTTAGAGGAAGAAATAAGACAGAGAGGTGGTCAAGAAAGAGAATGCAGTTTGTACAAACGCATGAAGGGAAGACAAGCCAGTTGCCTGCCAGGTTCCTTCCCACTCCATCACCTTCTCCTCGAGAGCTGGGGAGGTTTCCAGGCCCCATCTGCTGCTGATCCTCTATGCTCTACTACAGCCTGCATCTAAATAGCCAGGAGGGCTCTGGACTGTTAGTGTATGATCCTCTCTCTTGCTCTCAGGGGAGTTTCTATACAAATCCTTCTGCAACTCCTTGATGCTCTGAGGCTGAAGGAAAACTAGGCACATCGGGCTGCCGAGCATCACTCACTTTGCTGGCTCCTCTGTATCCATGGAACATAGAAAGGCATGCAAACAGGAGGAACAGGGAAAGCAAAAGACCAGTGACTGGATCTGTTGATTTCACATGCCCTCTGACTTGGGGGAGGTGGAGACAGGGAAGTACTATAGGCATTGTCAGGGACCTGTCACCACAGCGTGAACCCGATAGACCCCGTGGGGATCCGCATGGTGAGAGCGTGGATCCTCACTTCAGGGGAAAGTGGCATATTTGTGAACAGCTGCTAGAGGGAGGGGCTCAGAAATCACTCAATCCCCAGGTGAGAATGCGGCTTAACCGATCCTCAGGGACACAGAAAGTGAACAGGAGGGAATCACCCTTGTTCTATGGAAAATCCTGCCTCTGAGCCATCTGACAGCAAAGTCACTATTATGCCATCGAACTAGTGATAGCTGACTCTGGAATTAAAGCATCGTGTTATTCAAAGAGCCAGTGCTGGGCAGACAAGTGGAGGCTCCAAGCCAGCTGGGCTGTTGGGCGCTAGCTTTGAGGCTTTTGTTCCTGGGGTCAGTTGGAATTCAATTCTCTTCAAAAGTAGGTAGGGGAGTGGAACTGGGTGGGTGGGCCTCAGGACCCTGAAGAAGCAGTGTAGTCTTCTAGGCTAGTGATTGCCGGTTTTTTGTCTTTTGTTTTTTTTGTTTTTGGATGTAGGCTTTTAGCCCAGGTCTCCTCTTATGCACCAAGTGACTTTAGACGTGGAGTCCTCTTTGCATTGTTGCCTATAAGGGACTTGCTAGTTGAGTCACAAGTGTTTGTTGTCTGTTGTTCTTCATCTATGCAGCTTGTGGCTGTCACTAGGTGTCATGCTTGGCTACTTTCAGAACTCTGGCGCTGGCACATGCTCCTCATTAGCCTCGGACTCTCCAGCTTATCTCCTGTGTGGATGCTTTTCATTTCTTGCAGGGCAAATGCTGCCGCTGTGGATTTTAATTGTGATGATGTCATTATTTTATTCACATCCCTGATTGGCTGCCATCATTTCCTTTCTCTCTTAGGAGCTCCTCTCCTCTATTAACCTAGCCATCTCCACATCTTATAATGAAATGACACAAGTGTGTACAGGGTCCATTAGAATACTTACTGTCTATTCTGTTTTTATTTTTTGACACTCTGGGGTGGAATCAAGGGTTAAGTATCTTAGTTAACACGAATTATCAACTCAAACCAGCCTAGAGCCATCTGAGAGGAAAGCCTGGACTGAAGACTTGCCTAGATCAGACTGGCCTGCAGGCATGTCTATAAGCGACTGCCTTGATTATAAATTGATGCAGGAGGGCTCAGTCCACTGTGGCTGGCACCATCCCTAGGCAGGAAGTCCTGGGCTATAAAACAATGCTAATTAAACAGAAGCTCCTGAGTGAGCAGAGAGCAATCCAGAAAACAGCTTCCTGCTATGGCTCTTGCCTTGAATTCCTGCCCTGATTTCCTTCAGTGAGGAGCTGTGACCTGGAAGTGTAAGCCAAATAAACCCTTTCCTTCCCAAGCTGCACTTGATCAGCATGTCTCATCACAGTGACTTCATGAAACTAAAACACTTGGCAAGTGTTTTGTCACTTAGCTACAACCCCAATCTTGGTTCTTTATAGTTCTTTTTGTCACCTGGAGTATTAAAAAAAAAAATAAACGAAAACCTTTCTTTAAGAAATGGTCCCATTTCTTTAGAGAAACAGTTATTTATTTTTCTCATGCACACTGTTCTTTATGAAACATTCCATGCATGTATCTTATTTGTACATTATTATTTTTAATCTGTCATTTTGAAGAGAGAGATTGCTATGGATCCAGTGTGCCAGCCAAGAAGGCAGGTGGTGCTAATTCCCCTAAGAGACATTAGAGTCCATGCTTGGGATCATAGGCTGGCAGCCTGAACAGGGTGTGTTCTGGCTAATTCAACTACTCAGGGTGGCTTGGCCGGTGTCATACTTGGACAATTTGAAGTAGTTTGTGTTTCTCTAGAGGCAATCCACAGAAACGAAATCACCAGAGCATACTGCTGCTCTTAAAGCCACATTTAGAATATTTATAGATTAAAGCCACATTAACACCAACTAGGCTGTCTACTTCTTTTCCTTGGGAACAATGTTCTGGCTTTTTCTGGCCATTTCCTGACTTAATGCAAACTCTAGGCTGAAAAGCGATGCCTGCTGGGTGTGCTTATCTGTGTGGTTCCTTCAGGTGGTTGCTCTCACTGTGCAGCTACACAGACCTTCTCCGTTTAAAGTTTAACTCACTGTTGCTCTTTTAAAAAGAAACCTTCTGGAAGCTGCTGAACCGGAGGCCAGTATGCCTGGCAAGATCTGTGAACACAAGCCTTCCTTCCAGTGCCTTCTGCCTCCTCCGGGCCAGCTGCCCATTTGCTGGCTGACCGCTGTGGAGAACATCTCTGCACTAAGGCAGATCTGAGAGTGCAGCAGGGGCTCTGGGCTGCAGGCACAGCCAGGTATTTTGTCTGGCCCAGCATCCTGGGAGGAAGACAAGCTCCACTGAGCAGGGAAGGCGGTTCCTCAGAAGCTCCCCTTGGCAGCTCTGCTGCTGGGTGGCCAACAGCTAGAAATGAGTTCACAGCTTACCTTCACCTTTGTCACAAAGAAGAAGTCCTACAGGTTAAAACTAACAAAGAGCTTCTTGTTGGCTAAATAAGAGGATTGCAAATATATGAGCATTAGGCAAAGAATCAATGTCCAACAGCAAGAAAGTCACCACATTCCATGGGTCCCAGACCCCTGCTGGGAAGGCAGAACTATAAACAACCATCATATATAGTGAAATATATAGTCCTCTATTTATCTAGAGCTACCTGTCCCAACTGTACTTGTATGCAAGAAACTCTCTTCTGAATGTAACCACGGTTGCCAAATGGTCATACTACACCCTTCTCTGGTTTCCTAACCAATTTCTATCCTGAGTTTCTACCATTGATATTCCTGAAGCAGTGAGGTCACCTTATCATGTCAGACCATGAACTCTTTAAGCATGGCTATGTGCATCGGTGCTTTCCTCTATTTTGTAAGCCTGGGAGGTCCTGCCTACCAGCCTTCATAGTAAACAACCTATTCCTGTTGTTGGCTGTAAGATCTAGGCATATAATTGTATTGGTGTGTGAAGGGATGTGTGTCTGTGCGCATGAAAGGGCACACATGAACATACATGTGTACAGAGGCACATGTGTGAGTATAGAGGCCAAAGATCTTTCACTGAACCTGGAATCTAACAATTCCATAGATCAGCTGGCCAATGAGCTTCAGTGATCCACACTGTTCCCCAGCACTGTAATTACCATGACCAACCTTCACTGCTGAACCTGTTTTTTACATGAGTTCTAGGGATCCCAACTGAGGTCTTCACACTTGTTCATTAGATGCATTATCCACTGACCTGTCTCCCGAGCCACACTCCCTCTGCTCTTAAGTACAGCTAGAATAGTGTTTGTTTCTAACTCCTTGCTTGCAAGGGCCACCTAGAAGCCTGACCCAGACAGACCTACTGTCTATAGTATCAGTACAGTATTAGGCTGGAATCTTGGCTCATCTGTACTGTTTTCAAACCTCTCCTCTGTCTCTACATTGGAGACTGTAAAGACAAAGCAACTTTGGTTTCTCATTTTTCTCCAGCTAGTTCTGTAGGTATGAATGTAACCAGAGTTTCCAAATGGTCATACTAGGCTCTTCTCTAGTTTCCCAACTAATTTCTACCCCGAGTTTCTACCATTGATCTTACTGAAGTCTATATCCATCCACCTTGACCTGTAGGAAGGTGTCTTTAAGGGTATTGGGTCTTCATAGGTAAACACACCAACCCTCACTAGCAGAGACTTCCAGGCCCTTGCCTCTCCTTTCTTCTAGAATGGAACACAGATATGCCCAGAGCTGGAGCAGCTGGCCAGATAATCACAAGATTGAAAACCTCAGGGAGGCCCAGCAGTAGGGAAGGTCAAGGTATCATGGATAGCTGGGCCAGGTCTAGATGGGACCTTAAGATTTTTGTTTTGGAGAAAAAAAGAACTCCTGATCTGCAAAGCCAGCTTTAGTATGCTTTTCTATTTTCATTCTTAGTAGATATAATTTTTCTCTGAGACTCTGAAGGGAAAAGACTGTCTTATTTATACTTATATTCTTGATGCTTGGCACAGTGCCTGGCACCGGGAAAATGTTCCACTTTTTTAGTTGAACTGAATATTGTGACTTTCTTCAAAATGTTCCAGCAGTTCCTGTTACACTGAGAACGGATTCAGTGTTCTCCTGATCTCAGGATCCTGCTAAGCCCCTTCCTCCTGCTCTACCTACCCACCAAGTAACTCCAGCATGATGGGCTTTGTCCCTGGACTGGGGCCTTTGCTACCCTCCCCCAGTTGGGAAGATCTCCTTTGTTCTCCAGGAAGGACTCCCCTCTTTGTCTTCTGTCCCTGTATCCTCTGAGGTCTGGGCCAGTGGTATCCACCAACTGTTTGACTGTGACCCCTGAGGCCAGGGCTTCAGTCTATTCTTTATGTTGTCCCTGCATAACACAATAAAAGTCTTGGTCAGAGGTGTCTTTTTCTCTAATGCCCACTATTTAAGTGGAGCTGGGACAGGGTCAGAAAGGGTGGTGGAAAGAGCAATGGCTGGAGGGACAAACACTTGGGAACAGTTTGGGCCTCCAGGAGCTCCTGTAAGACAGGACTGACACACACCAGTCTGGAGCCTGACATGTTTTGGATTCTTGACAGAGAGAGAATAGAGGAGAAGAGGCACATGCCTAAGCCTTTGTTATCTTTTCTTTTCTCTCCAAACTGTCCCATCAAATCCTAAGAGGGAAAACTCTGGCCCTACCCTGGAGATGGAGAGGAGGCCAGAGCTTTATGAGGTGAACCTCATGTTCCCTGCATCATTACTGGGTGAAACTGCATGGAGGGAGCCATGTCCTACACCTTACTGTGTACGAACTCCCAGGCCTTGGTGGAGCTCTTGGGCACCAGGAAAGAGCACCCACTAAAGGATAGGGAGGTCTCTGCATCCAAAGGCAAGGAAGGTTAGTCTGCTTTTCTACTCTTGCTAAGTATGCCAGGAAGGACCTACTTTCTAGCCTTGCTACACCCAGAGTGGGGCTGGGGGCTTGGCTAGGTTCATGCAGGTGCCTAGCTGCCCCTCTTGGAGTTTTCTGAAGAAATTACTCTTGTTCAGCTTTTGGGCTGAACCTGGCAACAGGTCCCTCTGGGCACACCCAATACTTCAGCAGGGTGGGGGTTAAGTGGCCCTGAAAGGCTTCTTTCTGTCTGTGTTCCCCAGAGCTGCAGCCATTTCACAGCCTGCCACCCATGACCTTCAGGAAGGGGACCTACAGCCTGCAGTGCTTAGGGGGTACACTGCCTAGGTAAAGTTGACAATGCTCCATCCCACTTCTGGACAGCTATCGTTCTAAGTGGCTTATACACATTAACTCCCTTAACCCACCCAGGGAGACAGTGCCCCTAATCACCATTCCACAGGAGATCAGAGAAAGACAGTGCTGAAAGAAGGCCGCAAGCTGAGCAGCTAATAAGCACACAGGAAGCCCTGTGCCCAAGTCCAGCTCCTAGCTATGACTCAAAGTGGCATGATCAATGAAACTCGTGGGACGTCAAGTATCCAGTTGAATAATCAGCCTGAATGGCCCAACCGCAACAGGAGGTCGATGCTGGAAAACAAGCGACAACATATAACAAAAGTAGTGTCCTCAGAGGGATGCAGATGATGGCACATTGATAAAAACAAACGCAGGCTGTCAAGGGCAGTTGGAAAACAAAGGACTTGAAGTGGAAACAATACAAGGTTTCCAGGATGCCCAGAGAGGGTGGATGGTGATGGAGAGAGGGTGGATGGTGATGGAGAGAGGGGGGATGGAGATGGAGAGAGGGGGGATGGTGACGGAGAGAGGGGGGATGGTGATGGAGAGAAGGGGATGGTGATGGAGAGAGGGGGTGGTGATGGGGAGGTGTACGCGCATGCGCGTGCGCGCGTACACACACACACACACACACACACACACACACACTCCAGATCCAGATCCAGATCATACAAATTATATAAGAACTTAGTGACTTTAACAAAGTCATTAGATTTTCCTGAACTTTTAAGTTGATTGAGGAAGTGTTTAGAAGTGATCCCAGATAGTGTCTGCTGTGTACAAAAGAGAAATCCTTTCACCTCCAAACTGCTGGAAGCAGTAATCGATTAGGAGGTAGAGGATGGGCACATTCAGAGATTCTGTGTGGAAAGCAAGCCTTCCCACAGGTCACCGAGGATGCAGAAAGCTGATGTGGTACCCGGAGGGAAATTCAAGGTCGTGTGTGATCACGTGCCTTCAAAGAACATATCTCAAGAAAGTAATTGGATATATGTTCAAAGATTCATATACAAAATGTTCATTGGAACGAAAATCTGAAACTATTTACTTTATCCACAGGGGAGAGCTTCTTTCAATTATGGCTCAGCACACAATGGGCTTCTCTGCAGCCTTCAGCCAGGGGAGTGATTTCTTAATAATGACATAATAAGATCATGACTGTGGTTAAATGCTAAAACAGAAAAGCAAGTTGCTAAGGCAGGCGACGAGGTGGACTTGTTTAAGAAACCTCACTCGCTGGGCTTGCTTTGTGTACATGGCTATACAAGATGCCTAAAGGAATTAAAAGTGAAAGGGAGCCGGAGGGTGTTTTGGGTGGCGTGTGGAGGGTGTTTTGGGTGGCGCGTGTGGAGGAGTAACATCACACAGGGAGATGTGAGGACTCTGGACTTATCCTTTGTGACTTTTGTTACTGTGGCATTTTGATTTTTTTTTAAAGTGGCTTCCTGTTTTTGTTAAAAAGAAAATATGGGCACAGAGGTGGCATAGTGTGTATGCTGAGGGGGGTTATGGTTCTCTCCTTTCCCCATGTGGATCCCAGAATCAAAGTCAGGTCATCAGGCCGAGCTATCCTGCTGGCCTCTTATTTTTTTAATAGAAAAATTCTATATCAATATTCCAGTAGAAAAAAAAAACCTACATGGGACTCGAACACAAAGGGTCCCTTCAGATCGGTCAGTTATTAGTTCCTTTCACTAAGTGGCTGGTTATTCAAGGGTGAATGAAGTGGAGGGGTGAGGGGTGAGAGGGAACGGGAAAGGGGCAGAGGGAGGAGGGGAGAAGAGAGAAAGAATGAGGGAAATGGAGAAGAAAAGGGGGGGGGGAAGGGGGGAAGGGGGGGGGGGGGAAGGCAGAGAGGAGGAGAGGGAATGGGGAGATGTGCACATAGAAGTGCACACATCCGGGCAATGTGTACACACGCAGAAGGAAGATGGAGATGGGTGCAGACTCCATGTGGGCGTGTCCTGCCCGCCATTTTCACTCTCAGCATCTCTCAGGGTGGCTGGAAGACCTCTGCCTACTTAGCAGTGGTCCTGATGGAAGTAACTATGGCTGTGTGAAGCTTGTCTGAGTGAGGGCTGGTGCGTTTTTATTTACTTGTTGTGTATGTGTATGCATGTGCCATGTCATGCTTGTGGAGGTCAGGAAATAACTTAGGAATCATGCGGTATACTGGATGAAGGTGCGTCTCTGTGTATTCAGCGCCTAATTCTGTACAGGCGGGGAGCAAAATGCTGGCAGGATCTTGGTCTTGTTATGTCTATGGCCCATCATGGGTCTCACATTTTGTAAATATTTGCTATTCCTCACCTGCCTAAGGCAATCTAGAATGGTATATGATTGTCTGTAAAAAAAAGATTTGACGGCTAATATCTGGGCAGGAAGTGAAAGAAGGAACTTCCAGGCAGAGAGAGGAATGCTGGGAGATTTAGCCAGCAGACCCAGAGGTGGACCTATGGGGCCAACACAGAGCAGACAGGTAGGGCTGGCCACAAGGCGGGACATAATGACTTAAGTTTAGAAAAGTCAGGGGACTGTCCAGCAAAAGGCTTTAGCTTAAAATACTAAAACACCTCTGTGTCATTAATTATGTCACTGGTGGATCCGAGGGAGTCCTGTTATAGGGGAAGTCAGCTCTCTTCCCACCATGTGAAGCCTGGAGGGAGAACTTGGGATGTCAGACTTGACAAGTGCCCTTACCCACTGAGCCATCTTGCATGTACAACTATTTCATATTCTATGTCCCCTTGCTCATGTACACACACACACACACACACACACACACACGAGTGTGGCATGCACACACAGCCAGCCCCACGGCATCCTATTTCTTGCTCTGTTTTGGAGAGGGTATCTACTGTGTTGACTTTGACCTGAGCCTCTGGCCTCCCCTCCACTTCCTGGCTGGCTTTTCTTAGCAGTGAACTTGTCCTTGCTCTGCTCCCAGTCCCACTCTTGTTTCCCATGCTTCCCTGTTGCCCTTGAATCTGTTGCCTGTGAATATCTCCTGCCTCCTTCTACCCCTGCTCCAAAGCCTTAATTCCTAAGGAAGCTCTGGAGCAACCCTTCTGGATGCTGATGTGGGCTCTGCCTTCTCTTTGGACAGTACTGGTCAAAATACTTAGAGCCCAAGCATCGACCTGTCTTCAACAATGTACTTTTGAGTGTTTTAGCCAAAGAGTAATTTTCAGAGGAAAGAGAAAGAAGACAGAAGAGATAAAATCCCAACCACCCTCAAGCAGTGGCATGTGCTGGTTATTGCTGTCTCAGCCTGTCTGTGTGTTTAAGGTATTCTTTCTTGCAGCACCACACTGGGCAATGAGAAGCCATCATTTTTCGTATTTACTGAGAATGAAGTGAGTTGGCAAGAGCACTTACACATCCTCTGAAATTGGTCCCATCTTCCTCATCTCACTTGAAGCTACCTGGTACAGTTCTCACCCAGCAAACCCTAGAGACACTCTCCCCCCAGGACTCCCCCAGTGCAGCCTGATCCTTCAGCCCACTCTCTGTAAAACTGCCAGCTGCCCAAACTAAGCATATAGCTTAAGGCCCTCTGCTGTGGTAGCCCTTGCTCTGCCAGCCCCCAAATCATGGGACTTCATCTAGGCTGGGAATCACTCCCAGCTCCCGCTCCTTCCCGCAGGGGGATGGATATGGGGAAAATACCTTGCCTTGCTGGGGAAGCTACTTCCCTGCCTCTAGCCTTCCTCTTTGGCTACCTGGCGACTTTCTCAGCATTGCTGAGGGCCCAGCTCTGGTGTTAACTTTTCCAGGATGACTTTCTGGGCCTCCTGAGATGCCTTTATGTTCTCTTTCCCCTCAACCTTGTTCTACGCTTGCCTGCAGGATTCCCTTTTGAACAGAAAGGACAGAGCTTCTACTTAGTAACAGAGTTGTCACATGAGGGAATGAATGAATGAATGATGCTCCACTCAGGAAGGTCAGGAGAACTGATTTGCATATGCATGCCATAAAGTCATTCATCCTCCAGCATTCACAGCTTGGTCATTAGTTACCAAGGGTCCATTATAGAGTCAGGGACCACACAACTCCCTGTACATCCCAGTCCTTCCCGCTCATTCATTCATGTGAGCACGCACATAGGGGGACATCAGCAACTTAACTTTCCCAGGCTGTCATTGCAGACAAGTGGTAAAAAAAACAACACGGAGATGTCGGCTGCAGCCCTGGTGGCCCTGAAGGCTAGAAATAAGTGCGTGCTCGGCTGTCACTCTGACATGCCTATGGACCTCGTCAGGGGTCTGAAAGCCTGGTGAGTGTGCGGAAGGTCATTCAGGCAGCACTGTCACTGTATGACATCCTAAGTTCCCATATGGGCCACTGGCATGTCATGGGATATAGTTCTAAAATGTGGTCAGGGTGAGCACTGTATTTCCTTAATTCTAAGCGAATGGTGCAAACCAGGGAATATGAATGTTTATATCTCGTTCAGTAACACAATCACATCTCCTACTGAAAACCCTGCTAGTCACAGCTCTTTCATGGTTCCTTCTTTATCCCTAATCCTCCTCGGTGGTGACTTCCTACGAGCTCTCTGTACTGCTAATAACCTTGGTGGACCAACTCTGCTCAAGACTTCCCATGCTTCCCTCTTACTTATTAGCATTTAAGGTTCTCCGTACCCAGGCCACTCTTATCCCATCTGGTCTTACCAATCTGCAGCCCCTGTTCCAGCCAGCCCGCCCTCTCATCCAGCCTCCTTCCATACCTCCGGGCACACTGCCACTCCAACCTTCTCTTTGCCTTCTACCTTCTTTGAACCATATAGCTCAAGGCTCCCCCTGGCCAGCACTGTGATATAGTGTGTAGATCTGGAAAGATCTGGGGCATTCTCCAGTTTTCTGTAGCTTGTAAAGCTTAGGCACATGGCACTTTCTCGTGAACTCTTAGCTTCCTCATGTACAATCGGACCATAATCAATAGGGCTGTTAGGAAGAGGTCACCAGAAAGGCCGCACATCTGTCAGTGGGAGACGCTCCTTTGTTCTCTGGTGGCCTGCAACTCTAAGGAGTTCCTGAGTCAGGTGTTGATTTGGGAAGG
Source organism: Rhynchomys soricoides (assembly GCA_019843965.1). Classification (NCBI taxonomy): domain Eukaryota; kingdom Metazoa; phylum Chordata; class Mammalia; order Rodentia; family Muridae; genus Rhynchomys; species Rhynchomys soricoides. Next base: position 1,569,572 of record JADRCH010000211.1, on the reverse strand, counting down.
GAGCTGTTCTGGGAGGAAAATGGGCCAATGCCAGACACTGCTGGCTTTTGTTACTTAATTCTCCACAGCCCAGAAATATGAACACTTCTCCTCATTTTACAGATGAGGAAGCAGAGAGGGGAAACAGAAGCAACATGCCTAGCTCACACAGATCAAGCAGACTGGGACTGGTCTTAAGGACTGGTACCGTCACCAGAATCCAAACCTGGGCTGTAGAGCTTCAAGCCTGGGCCCCTGTTGCCCTATAGTAGAAATGTCCTAGCAGTGAGTTGTGTGGTCTTAGATGTAGTCCCCATGAGGCTGAGGCTGAGTCTCACATGCCTAGTCCAAACCTAAGGTCACTATGGCCACTACTGATCCCACAAGCCTCCCACAAGCCTCCAGCAGACGTAGAAGCATCTCAACAACAGCTAGATGTCTGTCAATAATGCTGGTGACAGCTCCCCTTGACAAGTGGCAAGTTTTTCTTTGTTGGCTCTGGACACTTACCCAATGGTGCATCCAGCGTCTGCCTCGATGGTCCAGATGCAGTTGAGATTGTGTTCATAGGGGGCCGGGTACCCAGGCGATAGCACCTGCCCTGACACCTCTCCTCTCACTGTCCCTCCACACTCAGCTGAAAGAAATTGCAACAGTATCATGGGGTGGCCTGAGCATCCAGCAGTCACTGAATGACCCCAAGTCCCTCTAGCCCATTCCAGATGCTTAAGCAGAACATGCAAAGAGCTCTCCAGGTGAGACTAGTACACAGAATCAAAACCAAATTCTTAATAATAAATGACACACAACCCAACTAAAAACCAGGCCAAAGATTTTAGTAGATATGTATCCAAAGATGATCTATGAATGGCCAACATGAAGGTGAGGGGATGCTTGCTGCAACTTGGAATTGTTATGGAGCCTCAAATCAAAACCACAGTCACCTCATTCCCATCAGGACGGTTATGATTGACAGGCGAGTATTGGTAATAAGATATCTAGTGTGGGTGAGGCTGTGGGGGAGGGAACGAGAACCTTCATATTGCTGGTAGAAAAATGTACAATGACATAGCCATTTTGAGAAGCAAGCTGCTAGGTAGTTTCTTAAAATTGTTAAATATAAGTCACCATACGATATATAGTAACTCTTCTCTCAGAAGATGTGAGCACATATGTTCACATCTAAGCTTGAATATAAATGTTCTTAGCAGTGTTATTCATAGTAGCCAACAAGTGAAGATGACCCAATGTCCATTAGCTGAAGAAAGGAAATACAGAATGTAGTGCATGTCTCTGACATTTTAGGATGACTTATAGATTAGTCATCCATAAGAAAGCACGTATGGCTAAACTATAGATTTGGAGAAGGTGATGTTAAGTGGAAGAAACGAGACACAAAAGCCTATATATTGTGTAATTCCATTAATACAAAATATCCAGAATAAGAGAAATGGAAGGTGTATTGTGTTTACCAAGGCTCTGGGAATATGGAGTGACCGCTAATGGGCAGTAGACTTTCCTTCTGGAGAACTGTTTAAAACTGAGGGGAAATGGTGATACAGGCCAGGGATGAACAAAAGCAACTGACTGTGTACTTTCAATGGGTTAATAAACTTGTAAATGAACTAGCCCTCAAGGGGAAGACTAGCTGCCTACTCTATGACCAAATTCCTTGGAGCTTCTGGAGGCAGAGCAGGAAGCAGTCTGCACCTGGTCGTGAAGCAAAAGGACCTGTGACAGCTGCCAGGGAGCACACAGCTGACTAGACTCAGTCTTTCTCCAGGTCAGGGCCAGTGGAGGAGACACCACCGAACATCTATCTGCCCATCCTGGCACATGTGTCATCCTAGCAAGTGCTGGGGCTCCGGAGGAAGAGGCCAGGTTCCTCCCTGGTGCAGGACAGAGAGTTAGGGAGGATATGGATTTAAATGCATCTTGAAGGAGGAGTCAGAGTTGAAAAAAAAAGGTGGTAGCAGGGGAGGCTGGGAAGGACAGGAGGAAGAGACCTTGCAGTGGGAGAGAAGAGGGGTTGTGGTAGGCACAGGCTGGGAATGTGCAGTGGTGGACTATGGGGCTAGGGGGCTGGGCAAGCATGGGGTGTTGGAAGACTATGTATACTAGGCTAGTGTGAACCTATTCTGTGGCTGGAAGAAGTGCAGTGTGTACGTGTGTGAATGAACTCTCTTGACAAAGGTGAGGGAACAGGCTGCAGCAGAAGCTCAGAGGGACACAGAGGATTGAACCTTGAGACAAGGAAACCAGTGGAGTGACCTGTGCTTCTTATCAGAGGCTCCCTCAGCCTCAGCCTCCTCTAGTCAGGTCTACTTCCAAGACTCCGTCTCTAAATCTGGGACATTTTCCATGTCATCCCTACTTTGTCTTCCACGCTAGAGTCTCAGCTCAGGCCTTCTCCACCTCTGATCTGGTGCAGTGCTATCTGAGGAGACTGTGCCATGCTTCTGGATCAAAGTCAGCAACCTCTGGTTGTCTTTCTTTTGGCCTCCTTGACTCTAGAAGGAGCCCTGGTCCTGCCAAGTCTGATCAACTAACTCCATAGCCCAGACAGCCTCTGCTTGGACTAACAACATGGTAAGTGCCCTCCCTATGCCACCTTTGTGATGCCCTCCCCCACCCAGGTAGAGTGGATACTATAGTCCTTTGTGTCTTCAGCCCTGCTTGAACAAATGAGTATATCGAAGATGCATTAGAATAGTGTCCTTCTCCCCTGCTGGAACAGGCTCGTGGCTGCAGAGACCTTGTCTTTGACTGCACATTGAATGTGCGGTAGAGTGTTGGGCACACAACAGAAGCTTAATAAGTATTTACCGAGTGAATGGATGCATGGCTCAGTGAGTAGAAGATTATTGCCTCCCAGGAAAATTACAGTTTCTGAACCAAGAAAGCATGTGGGAAAGTGAAGAGGTTCAGGGCTGAGCTGCTTAGCAAAGGGAGCGATTGTTTAAGCAAGGAGCTAACTGGGTGAGAGCATGGGTCCAAAGTATCAGAGGGGAGACTTCACCCGGCACTATGGCAGACCCAACAAGTATCTCTCTGACCCTGAGGCTCACCTGGGACCCCTAAGGAAGGGATGCGGGAGAGACCTACTTCCAGCAAGCGTTCAGGAGACTAGGCCCTTTGTTCTAGCCTTCCCCATTGGGCCTCCAATCTGAGCTGCAGCTGCTGCTGGGGTGGGTAGATCCAGCTTGAAAGGCAAGAGGTAAATGAGCCTGTGGAGGGGACTGAGGGGGAGCGACAGTCTGCTTGGGAGCAGGAAGCTGGGAGTGGGAGGCCATCAGCCATGACCTTGGCTTCCACCTTAGAGGTCGGGTGTTTGGAGACAGGAGCCCTGGGGAGAGCTTCACTGGAGCCTAGACTCTTCCTTCCCTATGGGGTCACTCTATTGAAGGGCTAGCAGGAGGGCAGGAGGGCTGGAGTATACTAGTCTGCAGCATTCACTAGCAGCGACTCCTTGAGGTCCCACTCTTCCTGGCTTTCCATTTTTCCCCTATACTGGAGCCTTGGCCGCCAGGCTTGGTCTGTGAATTCTCCTTATCAGTGAAGGAAACACTTGAATAGTTAAAGCTGTAACAGTCACTTCAGTAGCCCTTCCTGAACTCTACCCTCAACATGGTATGTACACACACACACACACACACACACACACACACACACACACCCTGCCTCACTTTTCTAATTGCAACTGGGCCTGAGGATGTCTCACTGAAGAAGGCTTCCAAGGCCTAAGGCCCAATCTGACTGGGTCCTCTAAAGCCAATGTAACTGACACATTGGCCTGTAGAGGGGTCTGGCAGGGAATCCTTTCTACAAAGCAAACAGTTATCTTATGGGAGCCAGGGTCTACCATTTGTTTTGCTTGCTTTGATCTGCTTGCCCTGTGGTACCACGCTGCTGTCTGTTTATGCATGTATCTCCCTGGCTGTCCTGAGTGCTCTTCACTGAATTCTAAGCACCAATGATAGGGCCTTGAACATGAAGAATGATGGGAATAAAAAGAGGAAAGGTCACAGATGGTAAAATCCTAGTGCTGTAATGCCAGTGTTGGAGCAATGGCGACAGGAGGGGCCTAGGGGCCAGCAAACCTAGATCAACTGGCTAACCCATGGTCTCTCACTGGGAAAGACCCTGCCTCAATAAAACAAACAAACAAACCAACCAACAAACCAACACCCCAAACTCCCAGTGGATGACTCCTAAGGAAAGACACTGAGGCTGACCTCTGGTTTCACACACACATGCATGCCTATCTGTGTGTGCACACGCACGTAGACACACACACACACACACACACACACACACACACACACACACACGAAAGGAACGAGGGCAGAGACAAGCCTACAGCCTGTCTCAACCTCAGTAACAAAGGAAGAAGACCAAAAGGGCTGTTTATGGGCTGCTACTGTCTACTTTCTGGGTTGAAATTCTTTGTGTTGACCTTCTGTGTGTCACGTGGAGACCCCATGACAATGTAGTTATTCGGGGGAACAGGATCAACCAGGGTCACCAAGGTTTCTCACTGTGCTGTTCATCCAGTTGGCCCCGTATGTGCTCTGCCTACCCACCTAACCATCCCAATGGTGAGATCTTATCTACCCTCCCAAGTCTCAGTGGAACTGTTAATCTCAGTGCACAGCTCTCTCAGTTTGTCAAAAGACTCAGAAGAGAGCTCTATGGTCAGGATTCTTCCTGACAATGATCCATCTGTGTTCCTGCTCTCTTTGGTAGATCACGGGCTTTTCAGTGGCAGGGACAGACTTTCCTTTTTTTCCCCTCTTATTTCTCTGCTTCCACATAGCCAGACACCTGCCTGCCTCTTTCTAGCATATGTGATTTGGTGGGCTCTCATGGTTTCCCCCAGTGGATCTTTCTTTCTCAGCAGATCCATCTGGGTTGTACAGGTGCATTGTGGGTGTTGGGCACAGGAGGCCTGACTGGCAAGATCTGGTTTGGGGAAAACAGGATGAGTAGGGCCATAGAATTCTGAGCAGCAGGGAAGTGAAGAGGTCAGACAGAAAGGATGGTAGCAGTCTGCTTATTTTTCCACTCGGCCTTGGACCACTCTGTCTCTGGTCTTATAACAAAAGCACAAAGCCTCCAAGGAATGTCTGCTGACAACTCAAAAGAACTACAGGCTTAGGAAGGGAAGGTGCATGCTCACACCACCATCTTCTTTAAGCAAAAGACCAGATAGATCTAGCTCATTACCTTAGTCTTCCAGAATTTTGCTGAAAGAGGGAACATAAATTCATTTTACCTATAGGGAAACTGAGACCTGGAGTGAATTGGAAGCTCATTTGAATCTTGGTGTGGCAGAATGAAGTCACCTCTTCATTCGGACAGAGACCCTACCACTTCTCCACTGCCTGTGCACTGAGGTGTGAACTGGAAGAAATGGAGAAGCCACAGTGCTCACTAACAGGCAGAGTCGATCCTGGTTGATGGCCCGGGGCCCTGGATGCCCTTGTTGAAGCCAGGGCTGGAGCTCAGGTTAGGGAAGGATCAAGAAGCTCCTTGAAAACCAAGAGACATCATACCGACACAGGTGGGCAAGGGTCGGTCCCAAGTCCTGCGTTCACCACTCAGACACATCAATTCCTCGCTGCCCCGAAGACTGTAGCCAGGATCACAGCTGAAGGTTACTGAGCTCCCTGCAAAATGACCTCCATCGTGAACCTTGTAGCCGAACTGCGGGGTCCCTGGGTCCTCACATCGGATGAGCTCGAAACCTGGGGATGGGGGAAGAGACAGAAGAACAGTAACCATGGTAACAGAGCCACATTGTTTCTCTCCTCCCCTCCATTTTCTGTCTGGAGGTGACCCTTGCCACCACTGAGGGTGTGCCAGCCTCAGGCTCCTGACCCAGCTCTATTTCCCTTCTCTATGGACAGAGTATTTCTCTGCTGTTTTATGCAAATGAGATGCAGATTTTAATAGTAGGCATGCTTGGGCTGGATTTTCTACTTCTTTGCTTGATGGTGTAACATCCAGTGAGTGGGATCTGTGGCTTCGGTTCTGCTCACTGGGACACTGCGAGGAGACCCAGTAGCACAGGGACATTGCCGCCATGCAAGCAGTTGTGTTGTAGGTGAGAGGGTCCCATGATCCCTCACTTTACTCCGTGGGACTCCAAAGACCTTGCCTCTCATTTGTTATTCATAGGGGTCTTGCAGGTGGGTGTAATTATGGGCGCTCTGCAATTGAGAGTCTTGACTTGGGAAGGTTAACTAAATTGTCTGAGATTCACACCGTTTTCAGTTAATAGAAACGGAATTCAAATGTGACTCTATTTAATCCCATTACACGGAGCCACTTCTGAAACAGGGAAGGATCCCTGCGTGAGACATCTCCGCACCCAGGTGAGGGAAATCCCGAGGAGGCCCACTGGGCTACCGGAGTCACTTTACTTAAGGAGCCAATCTCAAGTCCCACTGTCCCTCGCCCTCATGTAATGGTGAGGCTACTGCCACAGCTGTAGAGCAATTTTTGATCTCAAGAAATTTTATATGCATTTCCCCTCACTCCCGCAGCCCATGTCCCTTCTGTCTCTATGTATCTGCCCTGTGAAGTTCTTAGAATGTGTGGCCTTTATGTCGGGTTTCTTTTGCCCAGGCTCATGTTTAAATCAGTGGTTTTCAGAGTTCCTAGCACCGCAACCCATCAGTACAGCTAATCATGCTGTGGTGACCTCAACCATAAAATTACCTTCACTGCTACTTCATGACAGTAGTTTTGCTACTGTTACGAATCATAATATCTGATATGCAGGATAACTTATATGTGACCCCCTGCAAAGGGGTCATTTTACCCTAAAGGGATAGAGAATTAGAGGTTGAGGACCGCTGTTTTAAAGCTTCATATATGATAAAGCATGAATCGTTTTTTCCTTTTGGTTGCTGAATAATACTCCATTGTATGGACATACCACATTTTCTATCTCCACTTGTTAGTTATTAATTGCCCTACACACATGAGCATGCACTCTTTATGTCGACTGGGCAAACAAGTTCATCTGAGTAAAATGGAAAAGTCTGACTTCACAGTCTATTCAGACCCAAGAAAGACTTACTAGAGAATTGAAGTTCAAAGCCTTTGCTGGTGTTTTCTGCATCTGTTATGAAGTCAAGCCACAGGCTGCTGGATGTGCTGTTCAAAGTCACCCCCAACATCTCAGAGCGGCTGAAGACCCCCAGCAAACGGGCGGAGTTGTTAGTGCCATCATAGACCTGGATAGCAGAGACCCCAATCCAATGACATCAGAGTTGTCTCTTTCAAATAAGGTCTTTTCACCCTGCAGCCCACATTTCCAGTGTATAACATCTTTAGCAGCTGCTAGAGTGGCAGGTAGCCATCAGATGCTGGAAAGGTGGCAAAGTGAAGCCGGCCTTCGAGTTAGCTGCTTCTTTCCCTTTGCTGTCAGCGCTGTGCCCAATGTGTCTCTAGTCTCTGGGAGCCAGTTGCTACTCTAACCTTCCTGTGGCAATCTGCTTGTTTCCTCATTGCTCAGATGCTACTGGCCCACTCTTCAGCAGCCTTGGGAGGCCAGGCTGGGGCTGCATGATTCCCCCCAGCCATCTGTTTCTGTAGACAGCTAGGCTGAAAGCACAGGGCATGCGTGCATCACTCAGTATAAACTCTTGCCCTTCCAGTAGATGACACAGACATTGTCCTGGATGCCTGTGGCCGTGGTCTGCCTTGACCATTCTACTGGGCATGATCACTAGGGTGCAAGCCAGATGTAGTTAAAAAATGACCACCATATTACGGTGACCTGCCTTTCCCCAGGGCCAGCCTCTGCCCCTTCCTGGCATAATGATAGATCCAGCCAGGGCCTGCTGGGTTTGCCAATAGGGGAATAGTGCTGGCATCTGGCTTCCCTCATTCCCATCTGTCCCCTGAACTTCTGAGTACCAGCAAAGGCAGCAATCATCAGAATAATGAACTGGCTCCCCAGGTCTCGAGGTGGCTGCTCTTTTCTAGATAGTTGCACAAATAACAACAGAAGTTGTGAGTGAGTGAGAGACCCCTGGCGCTTTGGTAAATATCAAAGATGTGATCCATGGGTGGGAGATGAATGTTTGTGCACGGCACACAATGTGGTGCCAGCTGCCAGCAAATTGGAGCATTAGCTCTGCCCTTCCATCTCAGAAGCCAGGCCATCCTTCCTGTTCACGACAGTGCTGCTGTACGGTGCAGCATTTTGTGGAGGCTTTTAGAACCTGACTATTCTATAAGAATCCCAGGCTTCCATTCTGAGGCGACACCACTTCAAACAGCTGAGACCACTGTTGTGTCCAAAAAGAAGTGTGTGTGTGTGTGTGTGTGTGTGTGTGTGTGGTGCGCGCATATGCGCATGCGCCTCATGGTGTGGGTTAGAGGCCAGAGATCAGTCTTGGTGTTCGTCTCACCTCCTACCTTATTAGAGGCAGGATTTCTTGTTTGCTCAGGCTCACTCTTGTTTGTTATTGCATACTCCAAACTAGATGGCCTGGGAGCTTCCAGAATTCTCTTGTCTCTGCCTCCCATCTTGCAGGAATACAGATGTACATGACCATATCCAGCTTTTATACAGGTTCAAAGGATTCGAACTTAGACCTTCATGCTTGCACGACAAACTCTTTACCCTCTGAGCTATCTTCAGTGCCACAAAACATGCTTTTTAACCCATGAAAACATCTGTTGGAATCAATGCTGATGATTGGTTAAGAAACCAGATTCTGCTTCTTAGAGAACAGGACACTGAATGTAGGGTTGTTGTACAGGGAAATATCAGACTCGGAAACCTGAGCCTTTGTTTCCAAGTTCTACCTAACAGAGAAAGCCGAGGCCGGAAGCTCAGCTTAAAAAAATCAATACACTGGGCGGGTGGAAATCAGAATAGGGATGCAGAAAATGCTACCGAACAAGCAGATGCATCCCTCAACAAAGAAGCCAGAGGAGAAAAGGGAAGAGAGCCAGGAAAGGCTACAGGTTAACAAACAGACGTCAGCGAATCCAGCATGCAGGTTTTATGTGGAGCCTGGCTCAAATTAACTGCAAATCCAAAAATATACAATGACATTTATGAGATAATTTGGAGATCTCAACATTCCCTGGATGTATGGTGGTATTAAGAAATTATTGTTAATTAATAAGTATAACGGGGGTGGGGTTTTCCCCTCTTAATCTCAAAGCATAATTTATTCTAACCCATTAAGGACCAAAAGGTTATTTGTATTATTTCGATAAAATATTCATTGCAGAAAAATGTATAAAACAGAAAAGAACAAAGGAAAGGAAACAGCTTTTGAACCTGTAGTGTTACCGCGGAGATCATCCCAAGCTTGTGTGTGTGTGTGTGTGTGTGTGTGTGTGTGTGTGTGCGTGTGTGTTTGCGCTCGAGTATGTGCCAGGCTTTAACCCTGAGAGCTGAAATTCAGATGTGAGTGACCATGCCAGGCTTCAAAACCTTGCTTGTAAAGACTCCTCTCACTGCTAGTTTGAAGCCCACCTCTCCTGCATATGTAATTCTGCATTAGTCCGTACACTCAGATTCCTTCGTGAACATTCTCTTCAGTTGCTTTAACCTGTCATTCCTGAGCTCTGCCCACACCAATTTAGTGTGGTGGTGGCGGCATGTGCCTCTAACCCCAGCTGTAGGGAGGCAGGCAGGACCCCTGGGTCTCCCTGGCTAACCAGTCTAAATAGGTAAGCTCCAGGATCAGTGAGAGATGAATGGACTGAGAAAGGCACCTGACATTGGCCTCTGCTTCCCATATGCACGAGCATACGACTGCATATGTCCATGCACACAACGAGATCAACCTATAAATGCATACAGCAATCAGCTCCTCCGCTTAATACAGGGCATATCATTTTCAAGTCTTTAAATAGTTTTCCACAGCAGCTTTTTAAATAGCTGTAGGGATTTCCAGCACAAAATTAACACGGTCTTATGACATGATTACTTACTTAGCAGCTTTCAGAGTACTTGCTGAAGCAGGTAAGGGACTCTTACAAACACCACCAATAAGAAAGCCAGTGTTTACCTATAGTTCTTTAGCCCTAAATCCATTCAGAATTTACTTCGATTATCATGCAAGATTCTACCTTTCTCCCTGGTCCATTAGTTATTCAACAAACCCCTAGGTCGGCTGGCCTTAAGCTCACAGAGATCCATCTGCTCTGCCCTCTAGGTGTTCGGATTAAAGGTGTGTACCACCATTCCAGGCTTCAAAACCCTGTTTGCAAAATATCCCGCTCATTTACCAATTAAAAACCCATCTCTGTGGCACAGATAATTCCAGTATGATTTCATGAGACGGGACTTGTTTGTGAGTTTGCTCCTTGTTGCCTTTTCTGTCCTTCTGTGATCTGTCCGTACTGTCTCGGGTATAGTAGCCTTTTCACATTGTTAAGTACGCAGTAGAAATTCTCAAATTGTCTCCGTTAGAAAGGCACTCTGTCCTATCTACTCTCCTAGGTATGCTGAAGAGTTTTCGAAATTAAAAAAGAAAACACCATCCCTTCAAAGAAAAGCTCTGTGTCATTCATTCAGGCTGTGTTATATGAAATGGCCTGGTTTGAGAAAATGAAGCCTATAACATTAAATCTTCCAACACATGGCTCTATCTCACCAAGTAAGTTGTCAACGCATCATAGAATGATTTCCTACCTATTCATGGGTGGCTTTATATTTTCCTCTGTTATTAGGAAGTAGATCTTAAAAAATACTATATCTATCTATCTATCTATCTATGCAACAGGCTAGTAGATCCAACAAGTAAGTCTTTAAAATATATATGTATATATTAATATATACACATTAGTATGTATATATTATATAATATTAAGATGTATATATTATATACACATTATAATATATAATATGTATATATTAATATAATATACATATATGAATATAAATTTCCAACAGGCTACCATTTGATGGGCCAGTATCAGTATATGGAAGAGATGGGAATGGCTTCCTGAGAAACCCAAGACAGTCTATGTGCATGTAGCTCACCTCCCTAGCTGCAGAACTTTCCACACAGGATAATACATGTGAGCAGCATTTCTGTGGACATTCCTGCATGTCTGCCTGCAAATGTGGGCTTCAGTTCTTCCAGAACAAGGAAGCTGGCTTCAGGGCAGGCTTCGCCTTCCATCAGGCCGGATCTCACCAGACTGTTCTCCGAAGAGGGAGGCTGCCCAATCTCACACTACCTTCGTCCAGGGTTTCCCTGGCTTTATATCCACGCCAACACTCAGTGTTCTAGGGTTCCTGGCTCTTTTCCAGTTTGATGGGTGCAGAGCAGCAACCTATTTTCATTTAGTCTTCCTGGTTCACCACCCAGACTACTTCCGGGTGGATGGTTCCTTCACCAACAATTCTACCGCTCTCTTGTGACTTCTAGTTCATATCCTCTGTTCATGGCATTTCCCCCAATTTATTACACTTCTGTTCTTTTTTAAAAAAAAAAAAAAATTCAAGTTTTATAATTTTCTTGTAAAGATCATCCACATGTTGCAGGACAAATCTCTAGATGGTTTCCAGTTTTTGCCTCAATAACAAATGAGAATTTCATTTTCCTGATTGCACATTTTAATTGGTTACAGAAACACCAGCTGCTTTGTTGAAATTGTCTTATTGGTTCTGATAGCTTATTAGTTGAATCATTTGTGTCTTCTAAATAAACGAGACAATTTTCTACTCTCCTTTCTAATTTTTATAGCTTCCTTTGTTGTGCCTGGGTCTAACTGTAATGGCTTGGATCAGCAGCATAATGCTGAGAATGGTTGGCAGTATCACGGCCACTGGTCTTGTCTCTCAGCTGCCTGGGAACCTACAAGAAAACTGCTGGTTAAATCTGACGCTTATTGTGGTGTTTAGAAGGGCCACTGTCCTATGGAAGGTTCAAGTCCCAGTTTGTGTTTTTGGAATATTTTAAGAATCCTGACTGGCTTTCATCTAAGGATGTTTTAGGATATATTAACAGAATCTTCTCTCACTCCTTCCCTCTCTCCCTCCTTTCCTCCCTCCCTCCTCCCCCCTTTTCTCCTAACCTATCCCTAGGATATTAGACAGAAGCACAAGAAAGTCTCAGCGTTTCCAGAGTTTAGACCTAGACAATGGCAGTCTCACAATGGCAGTCTCACACAGGGAATCTAAAGGATAACATCAGGATGTTTTCTATTGGGTTGACACCATGGTGTCACAGCCTGGCATCCCGCCTGCTTCGCTGTCTTTGCACTGATATGCTGGCTGGATTTAATCTGATTTTGTCTAGGGGTTTTCGGATCAATGATCATAAGTAAGACTGGCCTAATAGGGCCTTGCTTCTGTTTTTGTTCTTTCATTTTTAGCTTTTACACTATAAATTGACAAGCTATGTCTGTGAGGAATATGGAGTGATGTTATGACTTACAAATACAAGGTAAAAAATTAAATGAAGCTAATTACCATATCCACCACCTCAACTACTGCTCTGTCTTTGTCTCTCTGTCTTTCTCTCTCTCTCTCTCTCTCTCTCTCTGTGCGCATGTGTGTTGCCTTCTTTAAGCCTTCTCTATTTTTCTCCTGTCTTTCCTTTGAGACAGTCTTACTATGTAGACCAGGCTGGTCTTGAACTCGCCCCCTGAGTGCTGAGATTAAAGGTGTGTGCCACCATACCTGGCTCTACCTTCCACCTTCTTTCCTGTTTCTTTTCTTCCTTCTCTTCTCTTCTTTCCTCTCTACCTTCTTTCTTTCAGACTGAGACTCTCACTGTACCAGAGTTCACAAACTTCAGCTAGGCGGGCTGGCTAGCAGGCGCCAGGGGCTCCCTGTTCCAGCACTGCACTGCAGACATGCACCAGTGTGATAGAGCCTGGCTTTCACGTGGGTTCTGGGGTTCTGAACTCAGGTCCTCATGCTCATGAGGCAGGTACTTTACTGAATAAGCAATCTCTCCAGCTTTTCTGATCATTCCTTATCATGAGATTGTGAAATATGCAATCTGTTACAGGGATTCTACCCATCCCTTTGTGGGATAGATAAGATTCCCAAAACAAAGCCTCCCCCCTGGTAGCGCTCTGTACCATGTGACCATCCCCTGCCTCCCCACCGCCCACTCCTCTGGCCTCGGGGAACTACTTTTCCTCTCTCTAACACCTATGCTTTCACTTGTCACATTTATATCAGGAGGTCCATCTTTATTTTTCTTTTTTTCTGGAGCAGTGTGATCACTGTAGGGATTAGACCTGGCCTAGAGCTTTGGGGAGATGATGTAAAGAGTTTCAATTTGTTAAAAATAGTTTCTGGTTTATTTGGGTTGTTCCTCCTCCTCCTCCTTCTCCTCCTCCTCCTCCTCCTCCTCCTCCTCCTCCCCCTCCCCCTCCTCCTCCTCCTCCTCTTCCTCCTTGTATTTGTTTTGAAACAGCATTTCTCTCTGCAGTCCTGGCTGGCCTGAACTAGCTATGTAGACCAGACTGGCCTCAAACTCACAGACATCTGCCTGCCTCTGTCTCCCAAGTGCTGGGATCAAAGGTGTACACCACCACCACCCAGCAGTTCTCACGTTCCAAAATTAGTGCCTTTAAAAGCATTCTAATCATGTGGTCACATGTATCCTGGAATGGGTACGTGCATGTGAGTGCAGTGCCAGTGGAGGCCAGAAGGGGGTGCTGGATCTCTTGGCGCTGAAGGTATAAGCAGTTAGGAGCTGTAAGTTATGTGTGCTTAGAGCTTAGCTTGGGTCCTCTGGAAGATCAGCAGGGACTCTTGGCTGCTGAGCCATCCCCTCAGGCCCATCCATTAGCATTTGCTAATCTACCAAACACCTGTTTCCATTTCTTTTGGTTTCTGATTTCTTGGCTCACAGCTGTTCCTGTTTCCTTTATTACCATGATCCAGATCACATCTATATCCCTTCCTTCTTGTATTACACTGTCACTTCCTTTTGTGACCAGTCCTGCCAGGTTTATTTTATTAGTCATTTTAAAAAAGAAGAGTTGATTTTGCTGACAATGCTACTGCTATTAGGGTTTTTTTTTCCTAGTGATTTCCTTATTTTATTTTATTGATTGATTGGGTTGATTGATTGATCATGTTGGCCTGGAGCTTTAGCTGAGACTGTCCTTGAACGTATGACATTCTTCCTGCTCAGTTCCCAGGAACTGGGGTTATAAACTTGAACCACCATACCCTGTTCCTGCCCTTCTTCAGAAACCATCTTTTTCTGGACTTCGTGCACACCACCAGCCATCCTAGCATAGGAGAGGCTGAGGCAAGAGAATGGGGGCTACACCTGGAGATGCTCCAAAACAAGCAAGTAAATAGTCAAACGGGCATCTGCCTTTCTTCGTCTCTCTTTGTGTTTAGTTTATTCTGTCATGTTATTCAAGTCTCTCTCTCTCTCTCTCTCTCTATATATATATATATAAACATTTCTAGTAGTCGTGTTATTTGGCACATCAAATTTTACTGTGGATTGATTGAACATTTCATTAATACAAAAGAATCCTCTTCTTCATTTCTATTTGAGATGTGGAGACATTCTCGATAGCGTCCTGTAATGAGCTGATTTCATTTTTTGGTGTTACCACCCCCCTTCATTGTCTCCATTCGGTGTTTTAATTGGATGATCATGTTTTTCATCTCCATGCAATCTTTCCTCATCTGAGATAGCTCTGTTTTCATTATTGCCTATTTTGTGCCATAAATACAATATTCTCTCAACTCCTGTGAAGAATACCAATTAGGAGCTTTTAAAGTATGTTTCTGTTCTTTGTGGCAAACTGAGGGGCAATTAGCTCTGATCCCTCAGACAGGTCCCCTTCTCATCTGCTGAATATTCACACGTATTTGGTTAATTTCCTTGTTGGCACATCATTGCAGAGGAAGAATGGAAATGGGAGAATATACCCCACCCCTAGATTTTAAGGGGGAGCACAGGAGCTGAGCCACAGATGTCCCAGCATTCAGAAGCATTTCCAGTGGTGGAGTGTTGGAGATGTTGGCATCCCCTTCCTACTGAGCCTGAAAACTCTTGATCATCTTTCCCTGGAGTGTCAACAGAAGCCAAAGAGAGGCAAGATTGCATACAAGGATAGAGTCAGGGGTTCTGTTGTCTCTCAAAGCTAGTACTCATGCGGAAGACTGAGGAGGACTGAGATCTTGTCTCATTTTTTAAAATGTGTGTGTATACAGGTATGGATGGGAGTGTAAGGGTGTGGGTGCATGTGGGTGTGCATATGTGTGTAGGCCAGAGATTATTCTTGAAGAGCCATGCACCTTGCTCTCTGATATTTCTCTTTGGGCCATGGAGCTCACTGATGGCTCATATCAGGCTAAGATGGCTGCCCAGATTGCCCCAGGATCCTCTTGCCTCTGCCTCACCTGTGCTGGTTTAGCAAGCCTGTGCCTGGCTTTTTGCATGGGTATTGGGGGTTAAATTCGGGTCTTCATGCTTGTATGGGAGCACTTCAACCACTGTGCCATCTCTCCAGCCCTCCCTTGGTATCTGTGATACTTAGTCACCAGGGGATGCCTTTTGCGATGTTAAACAGTGAAGCAAGGAAACCCTCTTCAGATGCAGTACCATGCTCCTTGGCTTCTAGCCTGGAGAACTGAGAACCTTTAAAAAATCCTTTGAAATTTTGTTAAGTTGTATATGTAAGGTGCCCTCACCTGATTTTCAAGGTTGAGGCCACCTCTCCTCAATTGCCTTTAGCTAGTATACCGGGGACCTGTGTAGTCTGCAATTAGGCATACGTGTTTCCTTTGTTATGTTGAGCTGGGGGTTGTCTTTCTGAACTACCTTACTTTAAGGCCCTTCTTATCTGGCTCATATCAGGGTGGCAGGAAGATCAACTGCCTGGACCATATCAAAGAGAGTAAGGTGGCAATAGAAAACAAAACCAGAATGGGTGGTGATCTAATCCAAACTTCAGGGGGATTTTAGCTTTTAGGGTAATGACCAGGTCAGAAGGTACATATACAAGAGAACATGCCACGTCAGAAATACAAGTCCTCAGGTTTGGGAGATCAGTCAAGTGCATGAAATACATGGGTACTATTTTGGGAGACACATAAAGTGTGGAGAAGGTGACAAATTCCTGTGTCTGTTCAGGGCTGCACCAGTCGATTTTGGAGGCACAGGTAAGGAACATTTGAGCAGTGTAGAAAGTGAGACAGTTGTACCAAGGCAAAGGGCAGAGGTTGTTGAGGGGGCAACTCTCATGCTCCGGGCTCCTTGCATAGCCACGGTCGACCAGTTGGCAGGTACGACACTCCTGGTAACTGTGATTGCAAGGCTGCTCTGAGGCCCACTTGGGAAACTATGACTGCCAGATTCTTTGAATCCTAAGACAGTTTTGTTATATATTGATATCTTAAGTTCTTTCTAAGAGGTTAAAGAGTCCTGGGAGCTGAGGGAAAGAGCTAGGACAGGAAAGGGACAAACAATGTCATCCCAATCTACTTGCCTTTCCGTTTCCAGAATCTTGTTCTAGAGCAGTTCTCAACCATCCCAGTGCTTTGACCTTTTAATATAGTTTCTTATGTTGTGCTGACCCCAAACCATGAAATTATATCTGTTGCTACCTCATAACTATACTTTTGCTATGAATATAACTGTAATGTAAATTATCTGATATGCAACCCCCAGGTTGACATTACTGAACCCCTACTGCTCTAGAGGGTTCAGTAATGTCAGCTCTCTCTCTCTCTCTCTCTCTCTCTCTCTCTCTCTCTCTCTCTCTTTCTCTCTCTCTCTCTGTTTGTGAGTGTGTGTATGTATTGAGAATCAAAAGCCACCAGCATGCCTAAATGTCCACAGGGTTATTTTATATGTGTTTCAGTTATTTCATGAGGAGTGAGATAAGCATGAGAAACACTCCCACCTACACAGTGAGTGAACAAGTATGTGTGTGTGTGTTTGATAGAGAGAGAGAGAGAGAGCGCAGGCTCCAGGGACGGGTCAGTGTACCAACTGTCCATAAACATGACAGTCATTTAATGGCTCCTCTTTCTACTTCCCAGAGTAATGGCCTTTGGCTGTTCTGAATGTTCCTCATGTCGCTATTTCTCCGGCTGCTGAGAATGAAATCGTATTAGGATAAGCTAGTAAAGTTCCTTGGCTTAGGATGAAACTGACTAAATCTGGGTGATGCTTTCCATATAATCCACTTTATTACTGCAGTTCTTTAGTACATTCTCCAAGTTCAACTGTTTATTACCCACACACGAATACCCTACACATTATCAGCGACAGCCACTTAAGCACATACAATGAAATCCAAGACAGATGTCTCTCAGGCTCTTAATAACTCCCTTGATCATCTGAGCCTTGACATTTCTTTCCCTAATGAGCTTGCTTCCTTCAGCCTATTGACACACAGAGGCCATTGTCACAGTGATGCGACTGCATGCTCAAAGCATATGTAAGTACATGTGCACAAAGCATGCTGATGTGTGGTGCAGATGCAAGTGAAACAGACATGCAGACATGTACATAAGAAAATGTAATGCACACACACATTGTGTACTCACACATATACACTACCTACCTCAAACATGTATACGTAGTACCATATACACATCTACACACATATATACACTACACACCCCAAACATGTACACACATAATATACACACATGTGCTCACACATACACTATACACAAAATATGTACTCAGGCACATAACATCTATACCAACAGTGCATAGACCCTACACATAACATGTACCCATGTGTACTTACACATACACCACACAACATATACATACATACATTCATATACTGTATACAAAGTATACACATGTTCTCATAAAGCACTACAAATGCAACATTGATATACACAACCTGTGTGTACATGTGTGTATACATACAATATACATGCACACATGTTCCGTGAGCTCTTAATTGTTCAGATTTAAGGTCATGGTCCACAAAAATCTGATCCATTGAGTGCTTCAACTGAATTCATCACTATTTTTTCAAGTGTGTATATATGTATAGTCCATGTGTAAATATACTTTTATGCGTGTGCACATGTGTGTGGCATTGTGTATGTACATGTTTTGTGTGTCTGTGCATATGGGTATGTGCTTGTGTACTGAGTGTGGGGGTGGGATTGGTGGCAGATGTCTTCCACTGTGCTTTTCCATTTATTGTTTAGAAGCAGAGTCTCTCTCTCTCTCTCACTGAATCTGGAACTTACTGGTTAGCTAGGCTGGCTGGCCAGAATACTGCTGTGCCCCACAATGGTGGGCTTTCACATTGTGGGGACCCAAAATCCTTATGCATACCCAGCAGGTACTTTATTGACTGAGCCATCTCCCCATCATTTGGTCGGTCCGCTCATACATCTGTGAAGGCAGACAGTTCTAAGCAAGTGCCAATACCACACCCCCTCCCTTTTGGTCTTCATTTCCTCCCAGGTGAGAATACCCATCAGGACTAGGGGAAGCGGGGAGTTTGGGCCATCCACACAGGTACAGATGGGGAAGTAATCACCCTTTGCACGGGGTTACCTACACACTGCAGGAAACCAATGGCCATTACCTTGAGGAGGTCTCCTTCAGCGAGTTCAAAGGCCTTGGCTTTGAGCTGAATCCCTTTCCCCGGTTGGGTCTGGATGGAGTAGATACACTCGTGATTGTTACTGTAGTTCACAGGGAAGTTGGGGGACAGCAAAGTGCCCTGAGTGCCCGTGACCGAGTTCCCACACTCCGCTGGAACGACAATTACAACATTCACAGATTAACCCACTCACACAGAAAGCCACTTGCAGCTCTGCATAACCTCACCGGGTCACCGAGGCTGTCTGCATGCCCACACTCTCCAGGACAGCCTACCAAACTTTCACCAGCGCTAGCCTTCCTACAGTTCTGCCTGCTTCCTTCCTCTTTCTTTCTTTGCTTGTCCCTTCTCTGTAGAAATATAAAACACATCACTGGATGCCCTCTTCTTTCACTGTGTTAGTTTATAAAGCACTGGTCCCTTACATCTGTTGGTATCATAGCAACAGGAGGATGCTAGAGAAGGAGACAGCCACACCTAGAAAGAGGAGAACTTTTAGTATTCAAAGACAGGAACTAGGAAGTAATGACATTGAATAATAATCACTAACCCTTCCAGGCAAAGCACTGCAACCACTTGACCAGGGTCTCAGCCAAGAGTCACAAATGCCAAACCATTGAGGCAAGCGCAAGCTTTCTTCCCTACCTGTCTGTACGTAGCTGCTTGCACCTAGTGTCAATCCAGCAAGAGGAAGAGATGAGAATGCCACCTCCTTGGGCCTGTGTTAGGGGGCCTGAGGCTCTGAGAAAGTTTTTGCACAGGCCTATCAAACCGCTGCATCTTTCGTCAGCCAAGAAAACCATCTTGCCTCTGGAAACCCTGTTTCCTCTCCCACAGATGGTCTTTCCCACGGTTCTCAGGCCTGTGTTTATAGCAGGCTCACGTTTGTTCTCCTTGCATCACATTCTCCTTGCATCACGTTCTCCTTGCATCCTTAGCATTCCCAGCTCCTCCCCTGTCCTATGACTCCTTGGGGGACTGTCACAGTTCCCCCTCTTCTACCTGTGGGCAGTGCCTGGCTAACTCAGGCTTGGTAGCAGGGCATAGCTGGGAGCCAACCCCTCAGTGGGCTTTCTAGGATTACTGATTGTGAGGCTCCCTCTGTAACTCCCTGTGTCAAGGCACCTGCCACATTGTTCTCGGCTTGCCTGTCATTTGCATTCATCTCCTATCCAAACTCTGAGCTACGTGAGGACCAGGGCCATGCTTGAAGAAGCTGTACATTTCCAAGGCCCACATCTGTAAAATAAATATTTGTTGAATAAACGGATGAATGGAGGAAGGTGGTCATACTCTGATCCCAGAAGAGGTACCGGGGCTAAAAATAGTCAGGTTCCAGAAGGGTGGGAATAGTTGTCCAGATGGCAGGCTCATTACTTGTCTGGACAGATGGGAGGTTTGTAGCATGTCTCTGCGGTGGTTGGTGGCGGGGCCACTTTCCCCTGCTGCTTTTCTGTACCCTTACTCTTGGCTGGAAGGACCTTCAAGTCCACTAGCCAACTCTAGTTGCCCTAAGCTGGGAGTGTGCTAGATGACACCCATAGGGCACATAGAGACCTTCAGAACTGAGTCTCCATGGCCTTTGTCATATGCTTGTCCCCGAAGCTACTCTTAGTTCTTTGAAGGTAGACATAGTCACCACTAAGTTTCTAATTACCAACGGGCCCTATTCCCTGGCCCCTATTCTATTCTC
Organism: Rhynchomys soricoides; assembly: GCA_019843965.1. NCBI lineage: Eukaryota > Metazoa > Chordata > Mammalia > Rodentia > Muridae > Rhynchomys > Rhynchomys soricoides. Next base: position 1,549,339 of record JADRCH010000211.1, on the reverse strand, counting down.
TGCTTTAGTTTCCCACAACTTTGCATAGGAACTTGTTTGTTTATCTCAATGGAGACAGGGCCCCTCCAGTGCTTGACACAGCCAGTGAGCACAATGAGCAGATACTGGATAAACGTGCCAAACTGGGATGTAGAACTGAAGGGACGAGGTGGGTGGACACGCTGGGATAGCAGCTGCTGACAGTCTCCAAAAGTATGTTCTTAGACTGCATAATTCCTGGGTGTCCTCAGTTGAGGCTTGGGGGGCTGCTGAAAGCTGTGCACAGTTTAATACAACCTATCTGAAGCAGCACCCACTGCCTCTGGACTTCACTCTCTTCCCTCCTCCACCTAGGCAGGGGCACGAGGTGCCGTGGGGTGGACAGACTTTGGAGGCAGAGAAGTTATAGCAGTTCCCTGGGTGCTCTTTATCTGGACCGTAAGAGTATCTTCCTGAGACCAGAGAATGAATGTGTAAGGTTTGAAACAGGCAAGCACAGAGGGAGTGGTCCATGTGGTAGACCTTTACTTGGTGTAGTTCTTTTTCTTGATTCCATCTAATCTGCCTCTACTGGGCATCCTATCTGCTCTGGAACTGTCAGGGTTCTTATGGGAAAGTCCTAGCTATTCAGGCTCATGATACCCTGACTGTTCTTCAAGCCTCTTGCTCCTTGCCCACATCATGACAGCCAGCTTCCTCAAACATGGCCTCTGGCAGAATTATAGACCAGCACTGGCCTCCTGCATTCCAGCTCTCTATCCAATCTCTGGCCTAGCAAGACCCTTCCATCTCTCCCAAACACCCAGCATACATGTAAGAAGGGACACAGGACTGCTTGTCTCATAGGTGGCCAGTCCCTGCCCAATGACAAGGTCCTGACTCCCTGCCAGAGCCTTGGTTCTAGGTACAAGAGAAGGGACAAGAGGAGGAAGGGATGTGACACTTGCTTCTGGGAGAGTTTCCAAAGAGGCAGGGGAGATGAGCAGACACCGCAGAAAACCATACACAGGTGTAAATGGAAACAAACCAGCATTGCAGAGAGGCAAACAGGCACATGCCCAAGAAAGCACCTCTGCTGATTCAGACATCTGTGACTTCTGCCGCCCCTATCAGACGAGGTCTCAGTAAGGGCAGGGACTGTATCTTATCCATCAGTCTGAGGCTCCTGAAGTGCATAGTTAAGTCTTCTCCATCGATTTTGGGGCTTCCGAGGACAGGACCACATCTCTTGTTGCAGACTGGGGTCCCCTCCCAGGGTCAAGGTTGTCTCTTCCACATCAAATGCAGAAGCCCCAGAGGTCAGGGGCTGGATCATGCTGTCACACCATGCTTTAGAGCTCAGGGCTGTTTGTACACTCCATGGCTGGGAAGAAATGTTCCTGGAGGCATCGAGTGGGCTAAATCATCTAAGTGACACCTTACAGTGCAAGTGGAATCACCCCCGAGGTGGGCAGGCCTGCCATAACTCTGGCAGGAGTCTCTGCTGCAGGGCTGGTTGTAATTGGAGGTGACTGTAATCCCCGCACGTTATTAATACCATGTGAAACAGAAGACAAAAGCAATGATGAAAATATGGTGTGGCGTCGTGAACAAACAGTAATTGGAATAATGAGCTAAAGGATGAGTTGGTATAATAAGACTGGAGAGGCAGGAGCTTTAGCAGGGTGAGCATCTGGGGTCTGGAAAGTCCCACTGGAGGCAAACCTTCTCCAAGGCCCTCATGGAGGGGGGTTTCCAGATGCGAGGGCATCTGCTGGCGGTCAGGTCTGAACTGGACCGTCCCCAGGGTGAGTTCAATCGCAGCTTTGTTGTCTGAATGTTCCTCCTCTGAATTTGTAAAAGATTATTGGCAAACTAATGACAAGTCACTAATCCATAAATAAAACAATAAAGATGTTATTGGCAAAGTGACAATTGCGTGGCTCCCTGTGGCTTATGGAAACGACCTCACCTCATCCAGAATGGACAGATGTGATTAGCTCCATTTTATCCATGAGGAAGCCAGGCGGAAAGGTCTGGTGGTGCTAACGGTTTGGTAGCCTTTGGTAGCCGGCAGAGCAGAGGCCTGACCTTGATTTATGTGCCTGCTCAGAAAGGCCCCATTCAGTTTCAAAGCCTGAGCAATTGCCCTCTGCAGAGCCCTGGGCCCCATGGCGTTGTCCAGGGCAGGGCTGACCTCACCGGTGTGCTTGCTTTTGACCTTTCCTCTTCTTTTTCTGGTTTTGTGTTTGTGTACTTGCTCGTGTATGTGTGTGGGAGTCAGAGATCAGTGTCAGCACTATTGTCCACCTTGGTTTGTGTTTGAAACAGGGTCCAATAACCCTTGAGATTGACAAGGTACTAAGCTGAGTGGCCAGGGATCCACTTGATTCTACCTTCTCAAGGCTGGGATTACAAGTGTGTGCTACCATGCTAGGCTTTGTTGTGTGGGCGCTGGGGATTGAACTCTGGTCTTCACGCTTGCATGGTAACATTTGACTGGCTGGGTTATCGCTCCAGCCCTCTTCTTTCTTCTCCACCCCAACTCCTCCTCTCCCTGCCTTCTCCCTCCCTCTTTTCTTCCATCTCCATCCTCTGTCTCTGTCTCTCTTTTTCTCTCTCTCTTCCTCTCCTCTTCATGACTGAACCAGGGAACCTCCTGCCTGCAAGTTCTCTACCGCCGAGTCCTAACCCTTAGCACCTCATGGGCACTGGTGATGCTGGGCACTGTGTTAATGGATGCATGCTACTCTGCTCTGCTCCTTATGTTTTCTAAGAGCTCCATGGCTACCAGAGGGCATGGTGAGTACTTCACTAATTCATCCTGTGTTCTATTGGGTCCAACACTGAGGGCACTGAGCAAACAGAACCTCCATCCACAGTAGCAATTGTCCCCACCTCCTAGGGTGTCACCCTGCTTTCCACTCCCTCTGGGCCCAGAGCACTGATCAACCTTCTTTTAGACTCTACAACAATGAAGGCCAGTCTGGTGCCAATGCCCCGCCCACTCCCTGCCTTCCTCTATCTCTACTTCCTCTGCCACCCTCGCCCAGCTGACTGCCCAGCTGACTTCCTGGCTGTTCCTCAAACACCAAGCAGCCTCATGGCTGAGGTCTGCTCTACTCTACCTCCTCATGTCCAGCTCCTCCCCATCTCTGCTAAAACACCCTTGACTAGAGGGGGTCCTTCCTGCCCACCATCACAAAGCAGCCACCATTGGACACTTTCTCTGTTTACACAATATACACAAACACACACACACACACACACACACACACACATACACATACACATACACACACAACTATGTGTTCCTGGTGTGTTTGCCACTGAGTGGGGCGGTGAGGAGTGGGGAGTCTCTCTCTGTGGTGTTCACTTTTTGCATCTCCAAGTGCTAGAAGCTGGACTGGGGTATACTAGGCACATCATAAATGATCCCAGCTCCTCCCTCTCCCCCTCCCTGGGTAGAGGGTCTTCTTAGGGATTTTCCAAGAGCAGACACCCATACACAGCTCGATTGGGGCTCCTTTTGAGCAAAGGAGATATATCTCCTCCACTAGGCCCCTGTCATATTGCCTTGCAGAGCCATCTGAAAGCCAAGGCCTGTGCTAATGGCTGGAGGTGAGCATATTGAGGTCAGCTGTACCACAGAGCCTACTGGAACTGCTTGGCAAAGGCCAGGTCAGGCTGTAGAGCAGATTCCTCTGCATCTTACAGAGATAGTTAGGCAACGTGTCCAAGGTCCCCCTTCAGGTAAGTGTGACTGTATGGATCCTCAACCCAGACCCATGAGCCTCCCGGTTAGGTGCAGCCCTCTGCCTCGCTCTAAGTTTGGCCCGCCCAATAAGGGAAGCAGAAGGAAAGCACATGACCACCTACCAACACACCTTGGCAGAGGCGAGCTCCACAGGCGCCGTCTGCCCCCCAGGCACGTGATGCGGGCCGTGCCCTCCAGACGGTACCCGGGGAAGCAGGAAAAGGTCAGGGTGTCACCCACACCAAACTGCAAGCCCTTGCGGATGCTGTAGGCTGGAACCTCCGGCTCTTCGCAGGGCTCCAGGTCATATTCTGCAGAGGAAGACAGTGGGAGTGTTAGGCAGAGACAGTTGGGGACAGCCCCAGCATCAGGGAAAAGGACCAGAGATAGGACCAGAGACTACAGCATGCTAGCTCCCAACAAATGTGGGGAAAAGAAGAGCCATCCCAAGGGCTCAGGCCGAGAGAAATGTTGGGAGGCCTCATTACAGGGGCTCGGAATCTGGGAGTTCTCCACAGAGGACTTCTGAGAGTCCTCCCTCTGCCCTGATCTTGTGGTTCCATTTGAACCTGAAACCTGGGGCTGGCAGGTGCTCTGGAATCTCTCCAGGCACTAATCAGCCATTTTCAGGGGTCAGGGTCTGTGACCTGCACTAGGATCCTGACTCCAAAAGCCTCTCTTGAAGTTTCCTCTGGGCAAGGTTAGCTTTGTGACCAATGATAAGAACAGTGGATGGGTGGGTGGCAATGATGGGCCAAGGACATTCTTGATGTCTTTAGTGACAATGTGGTTGTGGCATCTCTCGATGCTCAGTGTTCCTTATAGTAGGGAAGAGGGCCCTACTGGCCAGCCCTGCCCAGGCTGATGGCCTGGGGACTTCTGTAAAGAGGGCAGCAGGAGACCATGCTGAGCTAAGGAGGAGTCCATCAGTACTTCTGTTCTGCAGATGTGGGAGACCGTGGGTACCTCAGGATGAGGGTGGAGGGACAAGCTGGTAATGGGAGTAAAGGCCTCAAATGCCAAGAAAGAGCTTTCTTTTCAGGAATCCCAAATACAGAGCTAAATATATATCACTCTGAGATTAGCGTTGATGCGGAAGCTGAATGAGATTGAAACACGGATACACCAACTCTCATCTCTTTCTTTCTGTAATTGCTGGGGTTGTAAAACAGGAGTCAGTCACGGGGAACACATGAAGCAGGGAGAGCAGGAAGGGACTCTTGTGAATTCCTCTAGTTCAGCCATCTGGGTGGCCAAGTGTATCCTGAGTCAGAGAATGAACCTCCTGACCCATGCCAAGACCATTCCTGGGAAATCCATCCTTGTGTCCAAGCTAAGTATCTCCAGCTGCAGCATTGAGGTCATTCACCCTGACACTGGAGAGCTACATCAGGGGGAGGGAGGGAGACAGAGACAGAGAGACAGAGACAGACAGAGAGAATGGCTCCCTGGTCTCTTCTCTCCAGGGACAGTCACACTCATTACCTGAGAAGGTGATGTTGAATCCCTCATAGGACATGGAGAAATCAGAGATGAAGCGGACTTGAGCTGTAAAGTTGCCATAGAGCCCGGCACTGATGGGTGCTGGCAGTCTGGAGCCGGTCAGTTGCCTCAGGGGCTGGGAGAAGCTGCCGTTCTCCGTGATGAGGAGGTAGTCATGGCCGCTCTCCAAGTGGAAGGTATGGAAGGTGAAGAACACGCCTGCAGAGAGAGAGAGAGAGCAGAGGCACAGGCTGGGGTGGGCAGGTGGCTGGAGACAAGCTCCTTGTTCCACGGTCAGCCAGGGTGAGGGACATCTGCAGATAATCTACTACATTGCTTCCCAGCCATTCACTGTGTCTTTGTGGAGTCTGTACTGTGGGTGAGATCCAGGGCGAGGAGGAAGGGAAGGCCAACGTGTGTTAAGCAAATACCTAGAGTCAGAGGGATGGATCCTAGATTGGAGACCAGCCTACCATGGGTGCCTAGACAGGAATCAGGGTGGGGAGAGAGCTCAGTTGGTAAAATGCTTGCTGTGAGAACCTGAATTTGATCTTCAGAACCCATGTATGCAAGCAAAGTGTGGTTGGTTGTGCTTGTTAATCCCATAGCTGGGGAGGCAGAGACAGGGTGATTCCCAAGGCTCGCTGGCTGACTAGCCAGCTCAGCCCAGTCTGTAAACCCCAGCTCAGTGACAGATTCTATCTCAAAAGGGCAAGGTGGATGGCTCCAGGAACAACGCCCAACTGTCCTCTGACTTCCACATGCATGTGTACCAGTGTTCATACATGCACCCACATAAGCATGCACATATAACTAAGTAATTGATTAAAAGATGTAGCAGAAAGAGAGACTTGTGAGACAGCTTTGCAAAGAAGAGAGTGCTTGATTCAAATCTCGGAAGATCTCACAGTCATTCAATAGGTTAAGACAAGGAAGATTATCCCCAGCAGGGGACCAGCCTATCTTTCAGGGCTTCATGAGCAGCAGGGTAGCTGAGTGTCTTCAGGAGAAACATCTGGATGCGAAACGGAGACAGATCTGGCACTTTGCTGGAGTCAACAAGATGGCTGACCCTGCCCTTCCCAGGTCAGACTTTGGTTATAACACAATGGTGGTCAGAAGGAGAATGGAGTTGGAGGAGGGGAGGCAGAGAAGTCAGTTTCAAGGATGGCTGCTTGCACTGGACCGGGGTCGGGGCTTGGCATCAGCAGCAAAAGCAAGCATGGGTAAGGAATCCCAGGCAGCTGGGCAGGCAACAGTGGCAGATGTGATGCAAAGGGGTGAGAGAGATGCCTAGGAATAAGCAGCTGCAGCAGAAAGCAAAACACAGGCTCTGCTGGTGAACCCAGCCTGGGCGGCATCTGAGCTTCCAGTGAGCAGCTGAAAGAAGATTCAGGAGCTCAGGATTCCAGTGGGACTTCAGAGGTGGATCTGAGTCACCAGCAGAAGGTGGCATTGAAAGCCATGAGCTTGGACTAGAGGGTCCAGGAGAGTTTTCAGTGTGGGAGATGGAGAAGTAGAAGCTGAAGAAATCACATGAGACAGAGGAGGGGCAGAGGCAGCAAAGAGAACTGGAGAGGCAGGGGATGTGAGCGCCCTTGGACAGCCGTGGGAATGTATCTGTGTGTCCCTTTCCATAAAGACACATGTCCTTGGCACCTACCAAGTGTCAGGGTCGGGGAAGAAGACTACAAGTATAAAGCAAAGCGAAAGCGTTAATATTCCTTCACTGAGTTTTAAGTCCCTCTTGTCACTACTCTTGCTGTCTTGCTTGCTCCCGAGGCCAGCCCTTAGCAGCTAGAAGTGAAACTGGAGAAATGGATCTGCCATTTACCCTAAAATGTGGGTGTGATCTGTTCCATGTCTATTTTGTACTCTGGGAAAACAAGACACAAAGAGATGAAGTCATTTGTCCAAGGTCCTCTTCAGAGGTTGCAGGGCTGAACCCAGGCCACCTGACTGCAGAGGCGATTCTGAGCTCCCACTCCAGGATGCAGCCTCTCAGGCTAGGGGATGAGAGTAAGCAGTAGGCTGTGGGCTGAGGAGGAAGCTTATGGAACGGAAGGATATTAACAACTGACAGCTCTTGAGCTTGTCCTGATTCTGCTGTTTGGGTGAGTCTATGTGAAAGCATATGCGTGAGCCAGTACGTCCATCCATGGACCATGTAGTGTGCCGAGGACTACAGACCCACAATGTGGCTGTCACCTGGGAGCTTGTGAGAAATACCTCTCTGCAGACCTCTCAGGACACAATCTACATGCTGAATAGGTCCTGCTGACTGTAGTGTACCTCTGTGTCATCACTGACACCAATGGCACTTTTGGTAAATGGTGGTTGTATCCAAGCCCCTAAGGCTGAAGAATTTGAAAATGTTTGCATGTCCTTGTATCCCCGTGGACAGGAAGGAGCTAGAGATTCCCAAATGTCTGGATTTCTATGAGAGTAGTGGAGGTGGAAAACGAGCAGAGGTGGGGGCCGGGCTCTGATGGTGGTTTGTAAACACTCACTCCACGGCTAGGTAACCAGGATGTGTCCAAGTACCAATGTGTGCAAGGATATGGGTCCTGTGTCCCTACCAGGCACTGGGCTGATGCTTAGTGCTTTGTGCTGAGAAAGATCTGGCTTAGTGAAAGAGAGAGTTGCAGCAACAGAGGGCAATCTCTGTAGGCTGTGGGAGTATGAACAACTTTGTCTGGGCATCTTCATGGGGAGCATCGAAGGGATTCACCGGTAAGGGTCCATATGGCCCTTGGTAAACAGGTGTGAGCATGCGTGTGTGTGTGATGTATGGGTCAGACACAGAAACCAGCGGAAGCGAGTTGTTGAGACACCAGCTTGTCCCTGCTCTTCCAGCCTGCAAACACAGCCTCTCCCCAGGAGTAAACAGTTGGCTGGGAGTCTAAGAATGAGCAAACCCAGCTGAAACCCTCGGGTTTCCCAGCTGTGCTGACTGCTTGGGGAATTTTAAGCCATTGTGAGAAGATGAAGACACTGTCATAGAAATAGAGAAGGACTGGTTGGAGCTTGAATCCTATTTGCTGTGACAGATGCACACGGTAGCGTGAGCTACTGCACGCAGTGGAAATCGTAGGGGTCACGTGTCTGTCTGCCAGTAGAAGGACAGTAGCTTGGGTCCCTTGGTAAGCACCTTCCCTCAGCTGCAGTAGGGAAATGGCAGACTCCCTTCCCAGGTAGCAAATAGTCCTCAGGGTGAAGTACAACTTGGAAGAGCCTCACTGTCAGGCTGCTGGTGCCATCCTGGCACATAGCAGGGACCCAGCAGGGATTCAACAGGTGATCTGGGCTCCAGATCCCGAGGTGACCTGGGAGGCTAAGAGAGGCCATTCCTGGTACAGTGGGAGGACAGGTACGAGACACTAAAGTGACAAGATTAATGCATCAAGGGAGCCTATCTGTAGGGAGAGCTTGGAAGCCCTTCATCTTTAGGCTTCATCCATGGAACAGAACATTCAGAGTGGGAAGAGGGACACAGTTGGGAGAAGCAGCGACCGTGAAGAGTTATAAAAGACTACGGACAAGAAACCTGATGCTTCTGGGACGTTTTCCTTAGCCCCCACTTCCATTCTTGGAAGTGTTTTGTTCCTTCTTAGTAATTTGTCTCTCTGTGTTTCTAATCAAGTGTTCCTGGTCCAATCCCTTGTCCTGGCGCACAAGCCTGCAAACTATGCCCCGTGAACCCAGATCAGTGGTTATAAGCCTACTTACCTTCTCTGAAGGTGCTGGCTTTCCCACTGCTTCTGACTGCCATGCCTAACAGACTCAGCTTTCTCTCCCCATCTCCCCTCCTCCTGGCCACTACCTGGATTCCCATCTTGCCTGTCCTATTGGTTTTCCTTGAAATTTAATAAAATTGTCTTCAAGCTTCTGAGTCTGTTTTTAAATTATTTTACTAAAGATATTAAGAACCCCAAAGAGGAAACCCCAATTCCTAGAAACTAATGTTGAGGTCTCCGTAAAGCAGGCATTACTAATTCCCTTCAGCATCCCACCATATGTAAGCTAAGGACATACTGTGCCCCTCCCTTTGGCCACCACACACTATTGAAACAGATTACCCTGGGGGACTTTGATTTCAAGCTGAGGGAATCTTGTGTGAGGAGAAGGAAAGGGCTACAGCTGAGGTGACAGAGCCATAGCTGGGGGCACGTCTCTAGGAACAAGGTCTCACACAACTCTGAGAACTTGACCTCTTGCAGGAGACTGAACCTGAGATAATGGTGCCGGGTGGGCTTGCCCAGGATTGCTTGGCTATGCAATCTATTTAAACCCATCTATCTAAACCCAGATCTCATGTTAGGACTCTTAAGGTGGATTCTCTCTCATGTTAGGACTCTTATGGTGGATTCTCTTTCTCTCTCTGTATGTGTGTGTGTATGTGTGTGCATGTGTGTGATTGAAGTGGTTGAACCTCTTTGTTTCGCTTCTCAGTGTATCCACACTGAATAAATCCCTCTTTTGTGCTTTTCACCAATACTTTATTCCCTTAATTGGCCAATTGAGGACTGGTAGCTGAAGCTGCCCATGCCCTGGGTTTGACCTCGACTCCAGTAACCTTGCCATATGGCAGCTGAACAATTCTGAATAAAGTTAACTTTCCTCAGCTGGGTCTCCTCTTGTTTGGGAGCAATTCAAATAAGCGATGGGGGAGGGGGGTCTGTTAGCCCAATATAGTCTAGGAGCAGGTCATAGGAGACGGGTGTGGGCTCAGTTCCTTTCGATTCACATCACCAAATGATCTCTAGGTCCTGTGTGCTTGGAGTAACCAGGGGAGGGGAAAGTGTAGGGAAGAAGAGTCTTTCAAAGAGCTCCCAATATGTCATGGATGTGGGGGTTAAAATGAAGTTCAAGTTTGGGAGCATCTTCTCTCCCTTGATGATGGCAAGTTCTAGAAACTGAGCTGAGGTCTAGGTGGCTGGGACTCAGCAGGTGGCTGCAGCCCTGGTTTCCCTGCCTGGTTTACTTGGGGCTCGATGCTTAAGGTGAGGGGAAGCCTTCCCATGGTTCTAAGGGGGTCTGATCATTCACCACATGCTCTCATTGACTCACACATCTTTTATCCTGGCCAATTCCTTCCTGGACATCATCCTTGATCAGAAGCTTCCATTTGAACTCTAGACATAAACTCCAGGCCACTTGCCTAAGATCTTGGTGTTTCTATCTTCTGTCTGCCTTATCATGGTACACTGAGAACAGAGACTGTATCATCAGACAAGCATGTGTGAAATAGCCAATGAGCTGACGTGATTTCTAGATGCAGAAATACAGTGACATATACATTCACACAGATCGCAGATAGAAACAGGCATCTCTCTGATTCTGGGTGCACAGATACAGAATATCTTTAATACAGGGCTTGTCTTTCTAGGACCCTCAGGGCTGCCTTGACTTCCAGGAGGTTGGGGCCTTGTCTGAATGGAGAAACTCTGTCCTAGCCCTGGGCGGAGTTGGCCTTGAAAGACAAGGGGGATACTTGCTGGGTATAGAAATACTGTGAAAGAAATTTCAGGGTTTTTCTTTATGCAAATAGTGTGGTTACATAAAACATATTCCTCATTCATGAGAAAAGCAGCCCAAAGATGAGAATGAAGAAATGACAGCTAGCATGAACATGTGGGGTAGACCTCTGCAGACCATGTCCTATACAAATAGCCTTGCTTCTGCTTTATAAAATGCACCGACTTTGGGGGCCATACTTTGCTGTTTAACATATGGGCACACCTCTGACGGTTGACAAGCATTCTTTCCTGTATTACTTCTTTCTGCAGCAGCCTGGCCTTCCATTCCATACCTGCACTCTCTGCTTATTTCATATTTTGTTTTGATCTGTAGGTGCATGTGTACATGTGTTTGTACATGTTACATGTATGCAATACCTGTGGAGGCCATTCCATGGAGCCGGATTCCCTGGAGCTGGAGTTGGAGGCAGTTATGAGCCACCTAAAGTCGATCTGAGCACTGGATTTGGGTAATTTAATTCATCTCCTTAGTTTTTGTTCACTCAGATTAGCTAGTTAACTTGTGCTTGAGTGTAGAAGGCAGAGGCTGCTCCTAGTCTTATTGTTGGAGCCACTGAATGTGGTGTGTACTGATTTGGCTAGCAGCTGGCCAGCATGTCCCCCAAAGCCACTTATCTATGCTTCCATGGCTCTGGTGTTACATGTATTGCTGTGTCTGGCTTTATTTTATTTTTTGATTCTTTATTTACATTTCAAATGTTTCCCCCTTTCCAGGTCTCCCCTTTGGAACCCCCCTATTCCCTACCTGGTCAGTATTTTTTTTATATACTTTATTTACATTTCAAATGTTTCACCCTTTCCAGATCTCCCCTTTGGAACCTCCCTATTCCCTCCCCCCCTCTATGGGAGTATTCCCGCACCCACCCACCAACCCACTCTCATCTTCTCTCCATTGCATTCTCCTATACTGGTGGATCTAACACCCTCAGGCCCAAGGGCCTCTCTGCCCCTGATGGCTAACAAGACCCTCCTCTGCCACATATGTGGCCAGCACCATGGGTCCCTCCATGTGTATTCTTTGGTTGGTGATCCAGTCTCCAGGAGCATCGAGGGGTTCAGACTGTGTCTGGCTTTTTATGAATGCTGGTGGTCTGAGCTCAGGTCCTCAACACATGTTGAGCAAGCATGTTATGAACTGAGGCATCTCCTCAACCCTAGTTCCTAATTTTTCGATGTAATAAAAAATGTTCCCAACAGGTACATGACAGAATGCAGTTTTACTACTTGTGTTCAGGTAAATGACAGTAAGTGAAATCACTGGCTACAGAGATGGCACGGATTCCCATTCCCGGACCACTGCTGGTCCCATTCCTGGACCACACTGGTCAGGAGTGAGGCAGTGAGGCCTGATCATGTCTATACCACACCGTGCATTACAACGTGCTGACGTGACTTGGAAAGGGAAACTGTGTTTCATTACTGGCTGAAATTGCATGTCTTTAATTATTGGTGGGGCTGATGTTTTCAATTTGTATTTCAATTATGAAGTGTTAGTTTATAGCTCTGCTCATTTTTCAGGCTGATGGGCCGGGCCGAGTTTTCTTCCAGAATTTAAAAGCTCTTTGCACGTTAGGTCGCTAGTGCTTAGTCAATTACATACATCACAGATAGTTTTTTGCGTATTTACTATTGACTTTGCATTTTCACGGAGGTTTTTTTTTTTTAATACAAATCTTATCAATTTTTAAATTTTAATTGAATCCAGCTGCCTTTGCGTTTATGGATTATCTCTGTTAAAGAGACATTCCACCAGAGGCTAAGACTATCCATGGCTCTCTATTGCTCTTATCCATGTGGCTTTGTGGATGAGATATGGATGGGGTTTTAAACATTCCTTTTCAAAAATGGTTAAACTCACTGTGTGTGTGTGTGTGTGTGTGTGTGTGTGTGTGTGTGTATATACATGTGCATGTGTGGGTGTGCATGTAGAGGTGCTGTTCCTCAATAGCTGTCCATGCTGGTTTTGGAGACAAGGTTTCTTACTTGGACCTGGGGCTTACTGACTGGCCAGGCTGACTGGCTAGGGATAGCCCAGAGGTCCTCCTTTCTCTGCCTTCTCAGCCTTGGGATTAGGACAGTGAGGCAGACACGGTGTCCTGCTTTTCACATGGGCACTGGGGATCGATCTCAGGCCCCCGGGCTTGCAAAGCAATCATTTCACCAACAAAGAGTCTTCTCTGGGAGCATAATCCCACTGTTGTTAAATTCTGTTTATGTGACTTCTTCAATGGCTCTAAAATGATAGGTTAGTCATGCCTTACAGTCCGTTTTTGGCTGTGTACACAGGCATGTGCACACAGAGGCACCTATTTCTGTATTGTACCCCTGTTGAGTAAAGGATGTCCACTTCTGGACTAATATACTCACTGCACACTGTCAGCCCATACCGACATTTGGGCATGGGGGGGGGGGGTTCTTTTATTTCAACCCCTTAATCTTCCAATCCTCTGCATGCTAATTCTTCCAGATCAGAGGTTTTTTGTTGTTGTTGTTTTGCTTGTTTGTTTTTATTTTTATTAAAGGTACACATCACAATTATCAGTGATTGTCAAACTCCGATGCCTGGCTTCTACTCCCAGTGTAGAAAACTCAAAGCTGTGAGCCTAGGTGCTAGAATTCTTGCTAAACCACAGAATGGAGGAACCATCTCTAAAGAGATGTGGGGATAAGCATTGGGGTAGAGGCTGTAACAGCCTGCTTCCTGCTGATTGCTTCCTGCTGATTGCTAGCCCAGTGTCTGCCACATGGAATCGGAAAAACACTGATCAGAAGCCTGTACTAACTAACTAACTAATTTGTAACTAGCACCCTTGCTTTGCACTCAGACTCTCAAAGATTTCACTTGTTCCCTAACAACTGAGGGAGCATCAGAAGCTGGGGAGGCAAATGAATGTGTCCCCCCCAGAAAGAAGAAAGCTATGTAAGGGGGGGGTTGCAATGTGCAGAATCTGAAGGCTGAGCATGAAGAAGACAGAACAAAAGTGTCCTGGGCTTTTTTGGGTTCAGAACAAGGACAAAGGTTTCAGAGACACTGAGAGATGCTGCTGTGACAACAGGTTTATCAAGAGTGACTATAGCCTGGCCTGGCAGTACAGACCTGTAATCCCCGCTATTAGGACACAAGTTCAAAACCAGCCTGGTTAACTTAGCAAATCCCCATCTCAAAGTAAAATGTAAAAAGTGGGATAGAAAATCTAGCTTCGTCATAGGGTTTTGTCGAGCATGTGTACAGCTATGTTCAATTCTTAATCTGTGCCAGTCTTAAAGAATTAAAAAAAAAAATAGTAGAGACTCATTTGTGGACTAGCTTCCCATCTCTATACTGTTGAGAATGTGCTGCCCCGTTATCGGACAAATTATGCTGAATGCTGGCCATTAGCAAGGCCTCTTAAAGCCTGAGAGGTTAGATTCTCAGCAGTATTTACGAATGGCTTCTGTGATGCAAACATGTGTGCAGCTCCTGCAAGTTTTCTTATTAGTGAGAAAATCTAGACTAAGCTAAGCTCAGCTATCACCATGTAGTGGAATCTTCATGGAAGTTGCTCTGACCTGGGACTCTGGAGTCCTGGCCATGAGTTCCATACCTGCTGCAGACTTAAACACTCACCCTTGCCATGTGATGTCTCAATAACCCAGGTGCAGTTCAAGTTGTTGGGGTAGAAGTCAGGGAACCCTGGTGACAAGATGGTGCCACTGGAGCCTTGAATGAAGCCACCACATAGAGCTATAGGAGTGAAGTGGGCAGAGAAAGTCAGAGTGTCTCAGAGAGCTTCCCCCAACCATCCTTCATGGACCCCCCCCAAACCACCAACCTCACTGGTGAGTGTTGGGGAGTCATCGAATCAGGCTCCTGGTTTATCAAGGCAGGAAAAGAATTTGCTCTTTATCACCCTCTACTGGTGTGCCTTACCTTCACAGCTGGGAAGTGCGCGACTCCACTGGAAATTTGGCTCACACTCCAGAGGCTCCCCATCGCTTAATGTGTAGCCCGAGTCACAGCTGAAGGTCACCAGAGCACCCACATAGAAGTCATTTCCATGACGTTGTCCGTTGACAGGGATGCCCGGGTCCAGACAGTGGTCTGACTGCAGTGTAATAGCTGGAAAAGGGAGACCACAGATGGGAACAGACAACATGTGATGTCATCAAGGAGGGACCACATCTGGCTAATGGGGGGGGGGGAGGACAGAGCCTTGGTTTACAGAGGCAGAAGTTGCCAGTTACCAACTCATGAAATGTGGCCCTTGGTAGTCATGTAGCAGGGGTGAGAGGGGCATTTGAAAGGCCCAGCTCTCAAGCAGGTTCACACACTCAGCCCAGGTCTACTGAATGTTTACTCTGAGTTAGGCACTATATCAAGGCTTAGTGACAAAGCACGAGTAAGCAAATGACTCTGTCCTCACGATGCTCTCAAGCCACACCTGTGACACTTCCTAATTTGGTCCAGAAGATATTGATGTGAGGTTAACCCTCTAAATCAAGGGAAGATGAGTGGAGTGAAGGCAGGTGCAAGGGAGATGCCAACTGACTTCAAGTTCATGGTCAGTCAATCACTTGATCCACAATGCAGGGTATGGCAGCAGCCAATCATCCAGAGACAGAGGAAGCTATGAGGTGTGCACCTGGGACCTGGCCTGAAGGTCATAAGCAACTCAGGTCCCATGACCTGTGAGAGAGGCTGAGAATGATGTTTTAGGATGGGCAAGGGCTGGGTCCATAGTGGAGCATAGTCAGGGGACCTTCCCTCAACCCAGTCAGTCTGGTTGTCTGTTTCTTTGTGCCACCCATTGAGACTCACTCTCATATCGGAGCTGAAAGCCGATGTCTGAGTGACTCTTGTCAGTAGAGAAGAGGAGGTAGAGGTAGTTGCTGGTGCTGATGAGGAACTGTGGCACCTGGGTCCCATGGTAAACGCCAATCAAAGGCGCTGAGTATGTCCGTCCATCTCGCACTTCCAGGGTGTCATAGTTGACCTCAGTTTTAAACCTACCAAATGATGCAAATGGAGATGCTTTAAGAAACCCAAAGCGTATCATTTGTCCTGTCTCACTGAGGGCTCCAGGCAACCAGATTTCAGCAGACAGGATATTTTAATATAATTTGCATACATTTACTAATCATATGGAAGGACTTCCTCTACTGCATTTAACTCGACGACTCTCCCTTCCATCCTAGGAAATGTACTCACAGTCCTCTCTAGAACATGGGCCAGAATCTATCTTAAGATGCAGAGACAAAGGCTTCATGAGATTCAGAATGTTCTAGGCTAGAGGGTTCGTCCACCAAAGCCCCAGGATCAAATCCAGCCTTTGGCTTAGAGAACTAAGACTAGCTTTTACATTTATATAAAAAAAAGATGTTTAAAAACCCAAAGCAATAAAGATTGTGCAGCAGAGTCACACACAAGCAAGTGGCGCACGGAGCACAGTGTGTTTCCTATGCCACTCTTCACGGGACATTTGGCTGACCATGAATTTGGTTCACTCCTGGGACACTACTTTCCCACCTGGGGGCTTAAGTAGAGCCTAGGAATGGAGGGAGCACTTGAGCAGGGTTCAGGACAGAGATTGTGGAGCACTCCTCCCCATGCTGAGAATTTGTGGGCTTTGTCTAAACTTGATGGTGTCTGATGGCGTCTACTTGCCATCTCTCTTTTAAGGGAATAGTAAAGGAAAGGGCTCTGGGGTCCAAGACAATCACTCACTTGCCTTCCCATCCCCAGCCACAGACTCCCAGTACACCAATCAAAATCGTAAAGCCAGTGAGGTCGTCATCCCCATGTCCTCCGTCCTCCACCCTGCTGATGTCTTAGCATTGGTGCTACACTGTACCCAACTTTGTCATCTTGGCATCCCCCACCCTCTCGGAGGCTGCAGTCAACAGCACCTGTCGAATGTAATTTTGATGGGGTATCCAGGCTGGGCTTCGATCACCCAGGAGCAGCTCAGGGCATCCTTGTAGAAGCCAGGCCAGCCTGGAGATAGGATGGTCCCGCTGGGCGAAGTCAGGTGACCACCACAGGGAGCTGGGGGACAGGGGGAGAAAAGCGGATTTGTTGAGAGACAAATGAATGAAGAAGTAAACAAAACCCCTCTCTATAAAATGTATCAGCCAAGAAGGACTGGTTTTGTTTTTATGGAAAATTACATAAAGTCTAAACTGTGAGCTTTGCCGACTGGGACCCTTATAGATGTGACCCGTTACATCATTTGCAGGTTTATAAAAGGCCTGAAGGAAAAGACTAAAAATTCTTTCAGCAAAGTGTGTTTGTCATTCCAGTGGGGCTAATATTTGGGTCACTGCTGATATTTTCTTTGTTCCCAACTCAATTGCCAGGCCTGAGGCAGAGGCATCAGCCCAGCCTACTTTCTCCCATCAACACTGGGGAGCTAGTGGCTAGACATGGGGTCAGCTCAGGGCAGTGCTGTGTCTTGCCACACTATGCGGACTGTGTTATTTGCCTTTCCCGACAGGCATGCCCAGTATTTAGTTTAGCACCTGACACATAACTCTGTCTCCATGGCTGTTGGGTGATGGGCAAGAGAATTGATATCAAGATGGATGGATGAAGTCTGGGGCAGGTGATTCTGCAAGATGCTGGTTGCTTCATCCCACCCTCTGGCTGGCTTTGGTCTCATGGCCTTGTCTCCTGCTTAGGCTCTTTCCCATGATTCCTTCTTCCAGACACTATGCCTCCTAACCTGTGTGAAGGCTATCAGAGCTACTCCACTATTCTTCCTTCAGGACACAGGGTAGGTGTCATTCTCATGCTAGGTCACATGACTGCTTTGGCCAATAGGATGAGAGAACATGAATGATGCCTGTCACATCCATGTGGAAATGTTCAAAGTTAGCAAGTGGCTGGCACAATTTCCTCTTCTCGTTTCAGTGACTGTGGAAACAAGTGTCAAGGTGGAAGCCACACCCACATGGGCCTTTAAGTGACTCCGAGGAGTGGGCCCACTTATAAGCCATGTTAAGCATTGTGATGGCTAAATTTTATTGACATCTTGATGGGATCTAATGTCACCTAGGAGACAAACCTCCAGGGATGTCTCTGAGGGAATGTCTACAGGAGGTAAACCGAGTAGGGGAAGAATCACCATTCCATGTTGTGAATAAATATAGAATAAATTTATAAATAGATAATAAATAAATAATAATCATGATTAAAAAGAGAAAGAGCTGAGTCCAGCATTCATCTCCCTCTGTTTCCTGACTGAGGGTGCAGCATGGCCAGCTGCCTCCAGCTATGGCCACCATGACTTTCCTGTCATGATGAACGGTATGCTCGTAAATCAGATTAAACCTCTCCTTCCTTAGGTTCCTCTGTCAAGTGTCTTGTCACAGTGATGAGAAAAGTCTCTCAGACACTTAGCTTAAAAGGTCTGCAATCAACTGGGGGCTGTTGGAACTGGGCGTTGTCTAATATGGTGATGTAAGTCACTTAACACTTGCCCAAGCTTCCTGAAGAGGGTGACCATACCACCACCACCACACTAAGGCTGTTGTCATTGTCATGGCCCCCCTCAGTAGCTGAGCGCTCATGCCATGTTAGGCATTTCCACAATACATGGCCATGTTCCTCAGACCATATCCCTTCCCAACGTGAAGCTGGTGCTGTGACTGTCATAGGAAGCTGAGGCTCATGGAGGCTTAGGGACTTGCTTGGACTTGGAATTAGGCAGGACAGCCCAGAGGCAAATGAAGCAGCCTCTGGGCTGTAAAGAAACTCCTGCTTCCGCTAGACCAGTGGTTCTCAACCTTCCTAATGCTGTGACCCTTTATGGTTTCTCATGTTGTTAACCATAAAGTTATTCGTATAGCTACTTCACAACTATAATTTTGCCACTGGTATGAATTGTAATGTAGATTATAATGTAGATTGTATTGTAATGTGTTTTTTAACGGTCTTAGGGGATGCCTGTAAAAGGGTCTTCAACCCCTTAAAGGGTCAAGACCCACAGGTCGAGAACCACTGTTCTAGCCTCTCTTACTGCAGACCTATTAGAGGCCAGATACATCCTGAACAGGACGAGGTGGAAATAAAGGAGCCACCAGGCACATCTTTCTTTGCAAATTCTTCTAGATGCTTCCAGGTCATTGTCTTTTTGATGTCCAGTCAAGATGTTCCTCATTGTCTTCTCAAGCTGATTTTTTCTCCTCTTTGTTTCTTTGTTTCTTTGTTCCTTCCTTCCTTCCTTCCTTCCTTCCTTCCTTCCTTCTGTCCTTCCCCAAACCACTCCTTACCCCTTCCTCCCTCTCTTTCTTTTTAGATACAAGGTCTCTTGTAGCACCCTTGTACAAGTATGTACTCTTGTAGCATATCATAGTATGTTCAGGATAGCCCTGAACATACTATGTAGCCTTGGGTGATTCTGATTCTTCCTCCGCCTCCAGACTACTGGAGTTGCAGGCATGCAGCTTTACATGCAATTTATGCAGTGCTGGGATTCAAACTTACAGATTTGCATATGCGAGGCAAGCAACATACCAGCTGGGATGCATCCTCATCCCCGAGATTCTTTTTCTAAAAAAGACTGTATTTTATTATTTTATGTGTACAAGTGCATGTATATGTCTGTGCATCATGTGTGTACCTAGTACCTGAAGAAGCCAGAAGAGAGTGTCATATGTTCTAGAACTAGAGTTGCAGGTGGCTGTGAGCAGCTGCATGGAAGCCAGGAACTGAATTTGGTTCTTCTGGACTAGCAACAAGTGTTCTTAACTGCTAAGCCATCTCTCCAGCCCCAGCCCAGACATTCTTAATAGAAAAGTATATTAGGACATTTAATAAACAGAGAAGATAACAAGAGTAATGATGTCAGGAAGAGGTGCCAATGCCTTCTGGTGCCCTACTCATTGGGTTGCTTTATTATGCCATCGAAATGCATGCTAATAAAGTTATTATCCCCATTTTACAGAGGAGGTAACCAAGGCCAAAGAAGTTAAAACCCAGATAAAAAACATTAAGCTAATTTAGTCAAAGCTGAGATTTAACCTGAAGACCTCTGTCTCCAAATCCTCCTGCAGCACAGAGCGCACCACTGACATACAGACAGCTGAGCGGGAGGGTACCCAGCGCTTGCCAGGTGTTGGGGCTTAACGTGGATTATCCGTGAAGACTGCAAAGCAACACAGCACATATGTTATTGCCTTCATTCTATAGAAGGGGATTATTGCCCTCATCCTATAGAAGGGGATCATTGCTCTCATCCTATAGAAGGGGATCATTGCCATCATCCTATAGAAGGGGATTACTGCTCTGATTCCTGAGTGGAGGCTTAGAGAAATGAGGTAATTGGAGGGTGTCTAAATAAAGCAGTGAGAACCAAACCACACGCGTCTATCATCCCTCCTGGATCTCTAGTTTGCAAACCCCACTCAGCATCTCACTGAATCATCTCTTACAGCGCATGTGTGAGACCTCAGGGGTGAGGAGGGATGCACTGGCTGCTGTGCCCCAGAGGTCTCAAGTAGGTTCTGAGTCTTGCCTCTCATTCATTCCAGGCTCAGCTTCTCTGGATTGAGGCTGGATGTCGACCTCCCGGCTTGATATCCAGGAAGCCACAGGTCAAAGGCAGAATTGCATTCCCTGGCTGCAGATAGATAAACTCAAACCTATCTCAAATGTAATTCCTTTCTTTGGTGACCCCCATTTCTTGTTTTTCTCTGCTCTTCTGTCACTGCTTTAGATGGCTGATCTCGTCTAGAGCACATGTGATAAGACATGGAGCTCTCTATTCGATCCTGCATTCTGTTACTTGCATAGTGCAGAGTGGTCCATGACTTGCAGGATCTAGAGATGGGGGGGAGGGGGGTCCTAGATACAATGTCTCTTTAGCAGCACAACTTCTGACCATCACTTAGATAAACAGCATCATCCTTCTTTTACGGTTCATCTGAGTAAGTACTAACACTTTAATACGAATTTAACTTTTAAAGTTTTTTTTTTTTTATTTTACTAAATATATGCAGTGTGTCTCTATGTACATCTGAGCATGGATGCCCTGGATTCTATTTATCTAAAGAAGACGTAATATGAAAGTTGAATTAGGGGCTAGAGAGATAGCTCTGTGGTTGAGAGTGAGTAGTGATCTTGCAGAAAGACCTGAGTTCAGTTCCCAGCACCCACGGGGGTGGAGGGATGGGGGGACAGTCCATAATTACCTGTCAGCTCCAGCTCCAGCAGATCTAATACCTTCTACTGGCCTCTACAGGTACCTGCATTCACATACACATGTCCACACATAGGCTTGCGTACATAATTGGGAGGTAAGAATGAAGCTTTAAAAAGTTAAATTGGTATTAAAGTGTTAGTACCAACTCAGATGAGCAATCAGTGAACGGGTAACCGCAGAATGTGGAGCACTCCCCAGAAGTAGACGGGGAGCACTCAGAGCTTTCCTTTCCCTGAATGTACATTGGTGTTTTGGTTTTGGTTTTGGTTTTGGTTTTGATTTTTCTGGCAGATTTAACTCTGGAACTACATAATCAAATTAAAAATAATTAAATTTGATGTGTGATTTCTAAAAACTTAAACTGAATACAATACTATATTGCATATTTACATATGAGGACCTAAAGAGATTTTAAAAGACAGTAATTTGATAGCCCATCCCTCTGAGGAAATGAGGATGTAAGGAGCAGAATGGAGATGATGGTGATGATGGTGATGATGATGGTGGTGGTGGTGGTGATGAAGAACAAGAATAAGACAATCTTAGTAAGCATGTTGCTGTTTGTAGCACTGTCTTCCCTGTTCTGAGAGCCCTGGGTATTCATCACAACACGGGAGTCACGTTGGTGTTCTGTGGGACTTGAATTTTTGAGCAAGAGTGAAAAGACAGTGGAAGATAATATCAAGGAAGTTAAAGGTTAAAAGAAGAAAGCTTCATTATTTGAAATGAAATGAGCCCACACGCATTTTCTTTGATAAAGCAGTTCCCAGCTGCATTTACCAAAATGGCTTACAAACATGGGGTGAGTCAATAGTAATAAGCACCCTTTAGTATTCTAGACTCTAAACATCAATTTGCTTTAAAAGGTGCCTTAGAAGAAGCAACTGATTCTGGGTCAGGGGCAGAAAATGTCAAGAAGAGGCCGGGCCATCCTCAAAGTGCTCCTGCTAGCCAGGAAGACAATGTAACATCAGTTAGAATGAGAACCGTAAATACACAGTAAATACACAAGACAATCTACATCCATTGGCCTCTAATGATGCTCAAAAGGATCCAGCTTTGGAAGATATTAGGGAGTTCACTTGGCAATACACAAATAATAAAAGTATATAAAAGAAAACAATTATTTCTTCAGTCATTTCTTTTTGAACTGTATCTTAACATAAGAGATGCTTTCTTTGGGTATTCCAGCTTATAAAAGATGGTTGTGACAATGGAGAACTGCCATTTTGAAGTCTCCAGGCTGGGATCACAGACAGCCCCTAGTGTTCCAAAAGAGACGTGGGACATTATGTTCCTTTAATGGAGACACAAAACCCCACCTAACAAATGGTCTGGCAATTAAAACAAAAAAAGGAATCCAAGTCTGATTAAGAATCTAGATCCCAGTACCACTTAAAGAAATACAAGAGAGAAGGGATTAGTTAATAAGACACTCTGGGAAACAATCAGCAGAATTCAGAATGCAAGGGCTGGGTGAGAGCTCGGTAGAGTGCTTCCTATGCAAGCACAAGGACCAGAGTTCGAGACCCGAGTTCAAGCCCCAGCACGTCCATCAAAAGCCGGGTGGATTGGTTGGCTCTGCTGGCCAGCTAAGCCAGCTGAATTGATAAGCCCCAGGTCCTACTGAAATATTCTGTCCAGTTAAACAGGTGAACAACTCTTGAAAGGTCACACCTGACCTCTGGTGTGTGAGAGACTGTGTAAAGAAAATACCAACACAACAAGGTATATGGCTCTGAAAGAATACTTGAGGCTGTCTTCTTGTCTCCGCACGCATGAGTGTGTGTGTGTGTGTGTGTGTGTGTGAACATGCACATATATATACACACATGAACCCACACCCATGCATGCATACACATCTGCACACATGTGTACCCTCACACTCATATACATACATGCATTCATAGACACACATGCACACACACATGCACACACGCATGCATACGCGCATGCACACACGCATGCATGCGCATGTGCCTCCACACATCTTCTCATGTGTACCTAAATCCAGAGTGCAAGAGATGTCTTAAGAAATGTCAGGAGGCAGGAAAAGACCCCCTGAGATGGACAAATGACTTGAGACCTGCCGGCCCGTTGTAAGGCATGTACTGGAAAGCCACTTTGAAGCTCTTATACAGCTGTTCGTTTATCTGTTAGAGATAATCACAGAAATATAGCCGACTTTTCATAGGGATGCAACCTCATGCTGGAAGTCCATCCCAGAGCAGTGTAGTGGCAGCTGGGAAACAAGTGGGCACATAACCCAAGCATAGCAGGCTAACCAACAGTACTTGAGGCTGGAAGGGAAGGAAGGGTCCTATCTGGATTAGAAGTGAGGCTCTGGAACTGGACAGAGGAGATTATCTGGGCCTAACGCAGTGCCTGGCACAAAGAAGATGCTTGACAAACATTTGTGAAGGAATGGCATACTGATTATAAGCTCAGCTACACAGGAGGATTCCCCCATATTTAAGGACCAGCTTTGACACAGGTGCTGGGGATTCGACCTTAGGTCCTGCTTACACGGCCAGGGCTTTAGTGCCTGAGACATCTTTCTGGCTGCCACAGCAAGTTCTTAAACAATTTTCCCAGGAGAAATAAACTTTACTTTTTTTGAACTTCAAAAAAAATTACACTTTGATATGGTTTGAAACTTTCATGATAGCCTGTTTTAGAAAGTGAATTACGAAGGTATTCACTAGAGCTCACTGGTCTCTCTCTTTTTTCAACCTAATTCTGTGAGCCTGAATGTTTTCCTGTGTCCAGCTTGAGAATCTTCGTTTTGAATGGGGAGTTTGATTGCCTTAATTGTCATAACTGATACATGTGTCTCAATACTGTCATTTCTTTATGCTCTCTGCTGCTGAGACTTGTCTTTGGCGACTGGTAATGTGCTTCCTTTTCTTTTAATTTCCTATTGGGAAGTGAAAAATAGATACCTTGCTTTTTGTTCTCGTTAGGAATACTTTGATGTCTTTCATGAAGACGTTTGATATTATAGTCTCTGTAGTGATATACTCCTAAAAGGGCAGCCCAGAACCTGGGAGCGGATTCTGGCACTGTCAAGTACAAGCTGGGAGGGTGCTGGGCAGGTGGGTGACTGTGTTTCTGGGCATCAGTCAGGAAATAACTATACCCTACCCTTTGGGGCTGCTACTAGGCCACAATTGGGTGACACCCACCCAACCTGTCAGAGAAGGGTGTGGCTACTGGATTCTTTTCTGAAAGACAGAGAAGGCAGAGATGACCACGAGAGATATCAAGGCACCGCTAGGAAGTGGCCTCTTGTACCTGGAAACAGTTCTTAGGACACTTCTGACTTTTTAATCACATATAACTACAGCCACATCTGGCCTAGCCACTCAGGTGTGGCCCACAGCTGCTTCTGAGTGGCAGCGATAGAGCTGAGGAGGGAGAGATCTTAGGTGTCCAGGAGGTTGAATATATTCCCTCTCTGGACCTTTGAGAAAACCTTCGTCCACTCCTGCCTTCAGGTGTGCAGGTGAACGGTCTTCCTTCTTTCTGAATTTAGAAACCATTTCCTTCCTACCTTGTCCGACTACAGTTGCTCCAACCCGGAGTGGCTCTCAGAATGTATTAAAGGAACATCTAAAAGACCACTAGTGGCTGCATTTAATTGTCAATCCTGATCTGATTGGCCTGATAAAGAAATGGTCAAAATGAAGTTCAAATAATACCAACTGCCATACATACTGAGCGTTCTCTGTCTGTCAGTCATGCTTACAGCAACCCAGCTGGGAGGGTCCTGAATTATCTGTTCTTTGCCGATGGGCAACTGAGGCACAGAAGGGCCATATGGCTTCCCCAGCGTGACCTGACTGGTTGGCTGTGAGGTGGGGAGAGTGGGTCAGCCAATGACACATTTTTCACAGGGGCATGTGGCTGATTAAAAAATTCATTACTTCACTCATTCACTCACTCATTCATTCATCAAGCAGCATTGACTGAGTGTGGATCAAGTGTCACACACTTTCTAGGTGTAAGGTTGTGAGCCAGGATGGTGTCCTAACTTCTGGGAGTTCACACACTGATGGGAGCAGAGCAGTTACTGAGGAATGCTGTCTGTACGCTTGCTGTGACCCTTGAAAGATGGCTAACTTTTATTCTCCTCTCGTTTTGTTTCTGCTTTACAGCTGGGAAACTAGAGGCTCAAAAGGGAAGCAACTCATCCAGTAGCCTCTGGATGGCCCTTCCTATCTCATACACCTGCTTGTCAGCTGGAAGGCAAAGCCCTCTCAAAGGCCCTCCTCCTTCATCCTCCCAGGGCCTCTCACTTGTGGGGTGAGGTCTGGGTAAGCAGGTAGGTCTCTGAGGTCTCCATCCTCTGTCTATCACAGGAGATGAGAGGAAGAAGCTTTCTGTTCTCTAAGCCACGGCCCATGCCTGTCCAAACAGCACCGCTGCCCTTAATGTACTTCAGGACATGCAGTATCCATCTATTGAGAGCCTCACCGAGCACTGATTCTGTGTCAGGCGCTGCGCTTGGCACACAGATTTGACATGATCCCTGTCCCTAGGAGGCATAATCTGTGTTTGAAATCTCTGCCGCCAGCTGGACCAAACGCTGGTCTGAGAAGTTTCAAAACCGCTCTGAGACACAAGGCCGGGCTGGACAGATGTTGTAACAAGACTGGCACTTGCTAAGAGCCATGTGTCTTCTAGTTGGTCTACTCTACATCACCTGGAGAGTGACTTAGGATATCAAGGCAGGCTTTAACAGGGCACACAGCTGATGGAGCAGGGAGAGCCCAGGAGCAATGGCCATATGGAAGAAAGGACAGCAGGCAGCCTTGAGAGGCCAAACTCAAAAGTTCTGGCATCCCTGTGGGGGGATGGGGTGGGGGGTAGAAACATGGACTCATCGGGGCAGTAACTAGAAACCCAGCTCCTCGTGGCTGTCCTATTGTGAACTCTCAGCTGATACTCCAGGAGTTTTTTCCCAGTTTAGTTTCTGGTCGCAATTCAAGTTCCCTGGCAAAGCAATCCCACCAGGCCTCCCATCCCAGTATGAGAGCAAGAAGACACCCTAGGTCATTGGAGGAGAAGATGAATGAATGCAGAGATGGACCACAGTGGTTGGAGCCACTTAACTGTGCTGACCCCAGCCTCTCAGACGGACAGCCACTGTCCAAGCCCAGGGATACTCACCTTCACAGCGTAGCACGGCGCTGTTCCACACCACGCTGCCCTCCTTCAGAACACAGGTGATGGTCTCAGAACCCTGTGTCCCCAGGAAGCCTTCATCACACAGGAAGGAGATGGAGCTGCCCAGCTGCAGGCTGTCACCAAACCGCTTGCCGTTAACTGGAACACCAGGATCTGGGCACTCGTTATGTCGGAAGGCTGAGAAGGGGAATGTCCAAGCCATGGTTAGACTGTGGTACACAAATGGGCCACCAAAGAAAAATGAGCTGCCAACAGTCAGAATCAGACCTCCATGCTTCCTCAAGAACTTGGCATGCTGAAAAAGATGCTAGGGGTCCCAGTACCTGGGATCCTGTGGTTATGGCAGACAGAACCCATTGGGCACAAAACGGGCACAGATTAAACTTGATTTTCGGGCTGTCTGAACATTCTAAGGGATGCCGACAGATTGGGCAGTGAACTGTGTTTCTCATGGTAACTAATTATATCACATTAAAATTCTATCATGGAGATATGATTACTCTCCTTTACCAGAGGGGAAACTGAGGTTCCAAGTAGTTAAGTGGCAGATCTGTCTTCTCGGTGTCAAATTCATTTCATGCTTTCCAAGTTTTAGATGGTTAAGTGGTTAAGGGATCATGTACGCTTCAGGGGAGCTGGCTCCCAGTCCTGTGACACTAATAGACACTATGCATCATAAAGCAGGTCCCCTGGAATTGGCCCTGTCTGAAGCCATTGCCTTCATGTCCTTGTCTCATGCCAGGGCTGCTTCTCATTTTGCCAGGCAATCCATTGATAATGCAGTGAGTGAGCCAAGGGGGAGAGAGAGAGAGAGAGAGAACCCTGAGTGATGTTGAATCTTCCCTCTTATTATCAAGTGGTCCTGGGCCATTTTTGTCATGTTACTGAGCCTCAGTTTCCTGACTTATCAAGAGTATTCCACATCCTCTGGTCATTCTGAGACAGAAATAGAATGAACGTTGGTAAGAACAAGATGGGCGTGGTTTTGGTGACATTGTGTATTCCCTGAGCCTGAGTACCCATCCTCCAAGGGACCACCCTTCCCTGCATGAAAGGAAACCCTTTCCCCCACCATCTCTACCAAGAACGTTCCTGGTCTTCCTGCCTGTACCAGATGTTGTCTGGGAAGCCAGGGCTTATGTATGCTCCAGCTGTTCTAAGGATAGAGCTAGACTCCACAGCTGCATAGGAGGCTACCTTTTGTGTTTTTTTTAGAGGCAGGGTTTCTCTGTGTAGCCCTGGCTGTCCTGGAACTCACTCTGTAGACTAGGCTGGCCTCGAACTCAGAAATCCGCCTGCCTCTGAGGGTACCATTTTGTAAAGGCTAGTTTTCAGGCCTCCCTGTGACATGAAGACTGTTGGTTTAACACAAGCAGGGCTGAAACTATACACGAGGTCTAGGACGGCCTACATTCCATCTCCCACCCGTCCCATCTTCAGTAGGAATTAGGACCATGACTTGAGAGCTGACCGAAGCTCGAGGCTTGGAAGTCAAAACCCTATCAGTCATGTGTGTGTGTGTGTGTGTGTGCGCGCGCACATACACATGGACACACATGTAACATGTATGCATACACCTCTGCATGAATGTGTATACACCTACATAGCAATAATTGGGTGCTCTTTCAAACATCTAAGAACATGCAAAGGGATGGAAAGATGAGTGGCATATGTGCTCCTCTCTAGCCTTCATGGCCCCATAGTAAATGGGTATGGGGACAGAGAGGCTAATGGCCAGAGCCACCAATGCTACACCAGCATGCTTCTAAGAGCATCCTTCTGCTTCCTTCTGTCCCTAGGTCAATGGGACACAGATGGGGCTTTAGCTTGGGTTACAAGTGGCCTAGCCCACAGCATCTAATGGCAGTGAGACAAAGGGCAAGGCTTCTGTGACAAGTGTGGGAGCTGGATCTGGGAGCAGAGATGTTCTGTCAAGGAGCATGAGATGGAAGAGTGACCAGAGAGCATTTCATATGTGTGTGTGTGTGTGTGTCTGTCTGTCTGTCTGTCTGTCTGTCTGTCTGTGTAGGAGTCTGAAATAGGGCCTGAATGTCTCCGTCATGGCCAAGTTCACCAGTTTTATCGCTTCCTGTGACCTCACAATGTATTGTTGCTCCCTGGAAGCTTGCTGTTCCCAGGTCCTGCCTATCACTTGTGTCCACCGAATCTAGGAGACACAGAGATAAGAAAAACACCACGGCTGAACTTCAGGCTGCTTCTGGACAATGGGCTCAGGATAGAGACCGAGGAGACAACTTCTGAACTGGCCATGGGAAGAACTGGGGGACTGTGAGAAATGACTTCTGAGCGACTACAATGGGCCTGCAGGAAAAGCCATGGATGCATAGCTCAAGGTCTTCGCTTCTTTTATGATTATGGCAATGGGGCTCTGGTAAGGGCAACTGTAGAACACCAGTGGTCAACAGGAAGCAGCATTGAGGATTTGGAGATTAAGGGGTGGGGAGCTGATGAGAGAACCCGAGTGTAGCGACACCTTTGAGAGTTCTAGAATTTTGGATTCTTTAAAAAAAAGCTATAAGAATGGGATTTCATTTTAATCCCAGGTGTGGTCTATGGGGCTGCTTTGGACTGTCCGTAGCAGCTGTCTATGATCTGCCTTGTACTCTAGCAGAAGCGTGGCTTTGCCAGCTGCAGCCAGTTTTTACAACTGTGTGATGTGTGGAAATCTGGGAACTTTTCAGAACGTATGTAAATGCTAGAGCCCCAGTTGGCAGGATGTGTGGTTGTAGGTCATTTAGGGAGCTTGGTTGTAGTTGGTTAGTAGCTGTGGTCAAAGAAGAAACAAAAGGAAAGGAAGTAGATTCAGGGATTCTCTCCTCCTCCC
Organism: Rhynchomys soricoides; assembly: GCA_019843965.1. Classification (NCBI taxonomy): domain Eukaryota; kingdom Metazoa; phylum Chordata; class Mammalia; order Rodentia; family Muridae; genus Rhynchomys; species Rhynchomys soricoides. Next base: position 1,520,386 of record JADRCH010000211.1, on the reverse strand, counting down.
CTCCCCCTCTCTCCCCTCTATCCTTCCTTTTCTCCCAACTAGTGTTAGGGGGTGAAACTAGGGTGACAAATGGTAGGAAAAAAGAACCCACAAATTAGCAAATACCAGCTATATCTGAGGAACTATCTTCCCTAGAGCCTGCTGTTAGCTGGGAGGAGGAAGTGGGAAAATCTGGGCTTCTTTATGCTCTTTGAGAGACATCTAAGGAAATAAATGCTTACAGACTGTGATACCTCAGACATGAGTAGCTGGCCCACCAGATAGCTCTATGCTTCTTCCTGGGAGCTGGGAACTCTATGCATGACCCTGCAGCAACTCATGCTTTGGAGCTGGCCTACTGCATTGATGGTCCTCCATGGGAGCACCTTTAAGCATTCTCTTAGTAGAAACGGTATATACAGTCAACTGTGGCAGAGGGAGGACTCACTGGTTGAGTGATGCTGGCGACAGGAGAACACTTACTGGTAAAGGTGATGTTGAAGCCCCTCTTTCCTGTGGAGTGGTCAGTCTGGAACTCTAGACGGGCCACGTGGCCACTGCTGGTGATGGAGGAGGGGAGCTGATTTCCCGAGAAGGTACCAAGGACCGGGGCCTCAGCAGTAGCTCCATCTTTAATAACCAGGAAATCAAACTGAGGCTCCACATCAATGTCATTGAAGGCCAGGTGGATGCGGCTCTCAGGCCGGGCCAGGATAAGCCAGACGCAGTGGAGATGGTTGCCGTAGTCTTCAGGGTAGTTGGGAGACAGGACGATCCCAGAGGGACTGGTGAAGTTGAAGAAGCAGGAAACTGAAACAGAAGAGCAATGTAAGTCAGGAGGTATCCACCATATTTTGCAGGGGCCACTGAGGGCTGACATTGGAAACATTTTCTTAATCTTCAGAGAAATGAATGAACCACACCAGGGTTGGGCCGGACTGGCTGGGCTCAAGGCTGTAGGTAGGAGGCATGCTGGGTTCCATGCTGGGCATAGCATTGAAGTGTCCCTTTGGCAAGAGCAGATATAGCAGAGTTGGTTTTCTCTTAGTCTCTCTCCTTTCAATATGCCCATCCTAGGCAGCTTTCACTGCCCTTGGGTCCCTTGTTCTGAGGAAGAAATCGCCATTCAAGCCAACTTGAAGAGGCACAGCCCTGACCCTTCTCAGCTTAATTTGTGGTAGTAGAAAAGGATATGGCTTAATGACACAGGGGTGACAATCTCCCAATAGAGAGAGGATCCACATCCATCTCTTTCCCCCAAATGTCTTTGATGGGAGATGATTCACGCCAGACCCATACGGACTCTAATCCCTTCAAACTACAGCCATACTATGTGAACACCATCTTTCAGAGGCCAAAGCCTTTGAAGAACAGGGAAAGGAACCTGTGACAGGCCCACTTCCTGTCATTTCTCCCCACTATACTGCAAGGATCCACTCCTCTGGAAGCCTTGAGCCATCTACATGCCAATTCCTAACCGACCCTACAGGGAGGTTGAGGGAGAACACCACAACACATGGAAAAGCAAACCAGTGCACTAAGCCGACAATGACAAGATGGAGAGACATAGAATTGCAATAGCTGTGACAGGCTATGAGGAACATCTCATTATTGACGAGAACTCTTTCTGTTACTCTAGGACAGCTCCCCAAGTCAAGCCAAGAGTGCACTCAGAGGATTCAGATGAGCAATCACTGTGAACATGTAGGGCATAGCATGAGAGAAAGCACCAAGAAAGACCCTTAAAAACTCAACCTCGCTGACACTCACACACGTACCCATCACATGTTGCCAACTCAAGTTGATGCAATCCTTTTGGAAGAGAGTGTATTATTTCTTATTAAGAGTCATGGACCACTTGAATACTCCCAGCTCATAATCTCTAGGAATTAATTTAAAAGGAAACGAGGCACAGGAACAAAGATGTTGATGGTGACATAATTCTATCCCAGAGGAAAAATGCCAACCACCTATATGTCAGTCCAATAAAGGAAAGAAAATTACAGCCTTTAATGTGGAGCGGTGTGAAGGCCATCATTAAAGTGATAAATACGGCCCCGTGGAAAGAGTGCTAACTATCGTTTTAAGTAAAATAGTAGGTCATAAAATTATACGTGTACTCTTGATGATAGTTATTAAATGCTTGTTTATATATGGATAAAGATTGGACAGAAGCCCCCAAATAAAAACTGCATTAGGGTTGTAGGTTTCTGGGTGACTTCTTTCCAAATGAAATTACCTTTAATTTTTTGTGGCTGTAATAGTGGCACAGGCTCATTGTAAACAAACAGAACTACGAAGAGATAAAACTGAACACAAACCACTGTGTAAGTCCCCCTTTAACACTGATAGTTAATGACATTGATACTCCGGGGTTAGGGAGTTGGCTCAGTTGGTGAACATGATCTCATGAAGACCCCAGTTCAGTCTCCAGCATCCCTGTGAAAAGCAGGGTGTGGTAGCTATGTATTTGGAATCCCAGCATTGGGGAGGTGAAGAGAGGACTTCCTCTGGGGTTTGCTGGCCAGCCAACCTAGCCTCATCATTGACCTTCAGGTTCTGGGAAGTGATGCTACCTCAAATAGCAAGGAGGATGGCACCTGAAGAAAGATACTGAAGGTCGGCCTCTGGCCTCTACACATATATGCACAGGTGCATGAACACCCATCCATTCATACCCACCCATGCAGGAATAGACAACTACACAGAAACACACATGCAGATGCATTCCCATGCACACACACACTCCCGCATACCCACACAAATAATACAGATGCTTGGATGAATTTATTTGGGCTACTGGCCCACACCTTTAGGCCCAGCACTTGGAAAGCAGAGGCAGGTGTACCTCTGAGTTTGGGGCCAGCTTGATCTACAGAGTGAGTTCTAGGACAAGCAGGGCTACACAGACAAACCTTGTCTCAAAACCAAACAAATTCAAAGCAGCAAGAAAGCAAGCAAGCAAGCAAGCAAGAAAGAAAGCAAGAAAGAAAGCAAGAGAAAAAGACCCCAGTTTCATGTTGGTTCTGTCTGCCCCTCCCACGTTCTTTTCAGAATGAATTATTTCCTTTTCTAGCCTCTGCTGGAAGCCCTCCTATTCAATTCAGCAGCAACAACAACAGGCCTGGACTTGGCCAGCTCATCCTTGCATTACTGCTTAAGTATAGAAAAAAACAGAGCCAAAGGGAGAGAAGGACATAGAAACACTTTTAGGGAGTGCAAGATCAAGTTGGCAGTAGTGATTATTATATATTATTGAGCATTTACTAAGTATAGATGCTGTTCTGAGCATTTCCATCAGATACTCAGTTTAACTATCACAGTAACACCATAGGGTAGATACTGCCATTGACCTCATTTAAAAATGAAGACACTGAGACGCAGAGGAGGTAAGTAGCTTGCCAAGGTCACAATAGCTTGGGAGTGGCAGTGCCAAATTTCAATTGCAGTCTGAGCATCCTGCCTCTGGAAAGAAAGCTCAGCTACCCCTTCACATTGTCTCCCAGGAGGGAACAAAGAATGTCCACGGGGGTCTGAGTCTGCCAGAGAGCCCTTGAGGAAGCTCCTCACATCTGCACGAGAGCTACCTGTGTACCCCAGGCATGATGATAGCACTAAATTAGGTTCAATAGGGATGTCTCCACACAGCCATGCTGGCTCCAGATGGAGCATCACACAAATGATATCCAGAGGTAAGGACCCTCAAGACAGTCAGAAGACAGCCTGTGATACAGTCTAAGACAGACTGAAGACAAACACAGCATGATTGTTAACCAAAGATGAGCTGGGACACAGGAAATGTGTTCATGAACAGATCTGATGTGAGAATTTAATTCCTAGCACTGGAACCCAGCATCCCCACATGGGCGCCACCACTCCAGTATTGCCATGCCAATGCCAACATCAGCACACTGGTATCACCATGCCAACACTTGAATCACTTGTCTTTCTGTGCAAAGGAACCATTTGCTTGTTTTCCCCATGGTGCTGGGAAGTGAACCCAGAACCCCTTACATGCTAGATAGACATTCAACCACTGAGCTACATCCCTAGGCCTTTAGGGGTACCATTTGGGATCCCGAGAGCAGTTATACCTGACACCTTTGCTTCTCTGGCCAATCATCTTGTCACTTGGTCATCACATTATAGACTTGGCCTTCTTCACCTTAACACATTACCCCCAGAAGATACTTCTGAGAGCAGAAACCTTGCCCACTTATCCCTTTTGAACTTCCAATGGCTCTCATAGTGTCTGGCACACAGCAGGGGCTCAATTAGTGCTTACTGAACAAATCAATGAGCATCAAACACCCTGAAAAGATGATGACATGGAGATGTCAACCTAACAAGCCAGCCCGTTCCAAAACTCAGGCAACTGAGTTGACCAAACTCTGTAGAAATAGATGAACACTTGAGTCAACTCAGGATCCTAGGGAAAATAATGTGGAGTGGCCCTCCAGGCATTTCTCTGAGACGTGGCACAGATGTGGACTCAAGTAATGTAGGTTGTCATCCAGCCAGACTGTTAGAGCCAAAATGACAGGAAACTGTTCTCAGAGAGCAAAGATTTCAAGGAACAGAGTATTCGTATGAATGTCATAAAATGCCACTTGGAGGTTGTTGGTTTGGTTTTTTTGTTTGTTTGTTTTTGTTTTCCTGTGTAACAAAGACATGAATCAAAATGAAGAATTCAGGTAACAGAAAGGTATGGTTCATAAAGAAAAAGAAGTCAGCCAGAAACAAACACAGTCATGAATCTGGATAAGCGCTAAGAATGTAGCTGTAAAACGGGACGTGAACGTAACAAACGCTCCTTGGGGGAGAACACATGCCGCACCATTCTAGGCAGAAGCCCGGGGTAAAATACTTCAGAGTCTACTGATAGCGTGGGGAAAGGTGGAGTGAGGAGGTATGCTAATTTCCTCATCTTGCAAGAAAGTCTGTTTTATAGTTTCTGTGGTTAATTAGAGAAATATAGGTTAGAGCATGTATTTAAAGATGTTGAGTGTAATTAGTAATAGAATATGAAGTAGCTTATCTTCAAAATTACCGAAAGGGGAGAAAGCAAAGCAGTCAATTTAGGAAAAAAAAAAAAACCAACCGGTAGAATTCAAAGGGCAAACCCGTGGATGGTAAGGCGAGACCATGCAAAGCAGGGACGCTTTAAAAGGAAGACAGGGTGGAGTTCATAACAACAAATGTGTACAGGCTTACCTGCTAGTAAACCGAATCCCTCAAGCGAGGGTGAGACACCCGCTAAGACAAAGCAACTCTGAATAGCTAATAGGAAACCATCAGTCATTCAGCCTTTACCCTGGGAGAGGGCTTGAGTTCACCACTAACCCAGTCACCAAATATTCCTCTTTAGTTGGTGAAAGAGGCCCAGACATTAGGGTGCTCTTCAACAGCCAGAGTCAAGAAGTTCTAGGGGCTGGAGAAATGGCTCAGTGAGCAAAATGCCTGCCATGCAAGGGGGAAGACTTGAGATCCCATGAGATCCCAGCTCCCATGGACAAGCCAGGTGCAGCAGGTGCAGGTCGGTACTTTCAGTGCTAGGCGTAGGGATGGCCAGATCCCTGAAGCCCATCGGCCAGCCAATTTAGTCCAATCAAGGAACTTCAGGTTCAGTGAGAAGTGCTGCCTCAAAAGCAAGGTGAAGAGTGATAGAGCAAGACACCTGAGGTTGACCTCTGGCCTTCGCATACGTGTGTACCTGCATACAACACATATATCACACAGACGCCTCACACACACATGCGCCACAATACACCTCACACACACGCATATATATATGCACACACATGTACATACCTACCATACAAACCACACAAATACATCACATATACACCCCACCCTACACATCCCCCACACCCCCACCCACATACACACACATATGCACACACACGGACATATAACATACACACACACACACACACACACACACACAGAGCTTTAAATTTAACACTCAACTCTCAGCTATTATGTTACTCTTGACTCTTGACCCTTCTTTAAGGTCAAGAGCTTTCTGGAGAGCTCCCGAGACATTTCTCCTTGCACTCCGAAAGAGCCAGGGCTGATTAGCTGCCCTGTTGAGAGCAAGCATGTGGCCTTTCAAAGCTTGGTCTTCCAGCTCTAGAGATGACCCAGACCTGTCCCAGGGAGGGCAGGCAAAGGATGTGCTTGCTCTCTGTCCCACAGGGCTCTACTCTTTCTTGCTCTGGAATAGCACACACAGGTCACATTATCATTGTTCCATCAGCGAATGGGAAGAGCTGGTTTCTCTGTGTCCCAAATGAGGAAGCACACCAAAAGGGGCTGTAATCGAGTCTCATCACCACCATCAGCCATCCTGCTTAGAGAGGGAAGAGACTGGGAACCTCCGATGCACAAGCGGTTGGAGTGGGTTTGACTTTGAGCAAAGCTTTCTGTCAGAGGGCTCTCATATGACCCGGACTGGAGAAAATAATAAGGACAAAAATCTTAACTCGTTAGCAACTCTGTGTGTAATTGCTGTACGTGATAGGAATCTAATATTGATCCTGAGTGAGAAATACAAGTGTCTTGCTGGAAAACTCACCATGTTTTCCTTTTGGTGGTCCTTGCACTAGTTAGGTTTACTGCTTTCAATATGCCAATTAAAATGACAGACTGATAAAACCATGACTGCCTTCACTAATTCTGACAAAGACTTAAAGGCCAGAGAAGACATTTACTGCATGGATGGGAGGATTCCAGAATGAAGACACATCAGTTACAATTTTGTGTGTCCCAAGGCACCTATACAGACACAAGAAAATATCTAAATCTGAGGACCAAAATATAAATAAAGATGAGAAAGATCCAAAAAGTATAATGACAGGCATAGACTCTGTGATTTTTAAACTTGAACACAACCTTTTTTACTTGTTTGAAACAGAATCTTCCGTGGGCCAAGCTGGCCTTGAACTCTCTACACAGCCAAGAATGACCTTGTAATCTTCCATCCTGTGGGACATGTGCTACCATGGCTCATTTCATTTGTTTCTCTGATATATAGCATCTTGCTTTGTAGCCCTGCATGATCTAGTACTTGTTGTGCAGCCCAGGTTTATCTCAAACACCTGGTGATCATCTTACCTCAGCCTGCCAATGCCTCACCCAAGCTTGTCCCCGTGAATTATGACCTTTCTCCTCACTCACAGAATATTGAAAACATGGACCTCATATTAGATTGGAAGGCTATTTAAACAAATTCAACTGCAGAACAAAATCTGTTGTTCTGTTTGCAAGCATGCCAATGTCACAGGGCTAAGGACTTGGTGCCTCCTTTTGGATGTTAAGCCATCTATAGGACAGTGGGTGACATTCAGCAGGTGTTCTGTCACTCAGTCCAAATTCAAACTCAAGTTAAATGGGAGCAACTCAGAGGCCAGCACAGTCAGGTGCAGCGCTAGGAAGAGCAGTCTCATGACATTTACCTCCGTTCTCTGATAAAGTCATGAAATCAACCATGAAAGCATCTAGAAAAATGCCTAACTTCTTGAAATCTCTAAATAAGTTTCTAAGTCGGAAGGGGAAAGAAGATTTGAGCTGTCAACACCAGTGCCTCTAGATTGATGTGGCCAGCCCAAAGCTGAAGGGAGGGGATGGCTTCTTAGTCTTACCCATGATTGAATAATAAAGAAATAAAGAAACCAAAGTGAGTGTTTACACTGAAAGAGTTACAAAGAGAGGAAGTAAACAGGATTAGAAAGAGAAGGGAGAATAAATTCAGGAGTGGTAAAAGCAGAAAAAATAGGCTAACTTCTGAAGAGACAGAAAAATTTCCGGTTGATCTACTCAAAAAATATAGAGTATATTTTGTATGGATCCATAAACACACAGAGATGCATGTATTCATACGTAGAAAATGAGAGGAGACTCTAATACAATGGAGGGGATAATGTAATCATAAGAGACATAATGTAATTATGCGACATATTAATAAACACACGACTGTGACACCCGGACAGAGGACGTCCCTGGCAGATTTATGTTACCAACATGAATATGAAAGAAAAATCTGGAGGGTTGGGTACTGCTCAGTGGACGGAACAGTCCCAAGGCCAGCACTTCGCTTCACAGTGTCAGACCCTTGAGTGATATCCAAGCAGCTTAAATTCACCCTGATAAAAGATATTCCGTGAATATGATGTGAATATTCATATCTTCTTCCTCCTCACACCACCAGAAGCAAAGTAGTAGCAGATCAAACTCAGCCCGGAACACAGCAACCCTGGTCTAGGTATTAAAATGCAAACTACACACACACACACACACACACACACACACACACACACACGAGTCAGAGAAGCAATCCTCCAGTTTAGAGAGAGATGACACTGCTAAGGCTTCAATTATCCTACATCATAGTTTAATGTGAGCCCGATTCCAGGTAAGATCCATGTCAATTTTTAAATCTGGAACTTATAATGTGTCCCCCGTTAGAATAAACAGACCAAAGTAGCCAAGCTTTCTTTGAGACCAGCCCTGGTGGCAGATGAGGTGCTGGTTGGCATTCCAAGAGTGTCATCACCTCATGAGTTTTCTTAGCAGCATCTACTGAGGGGAGAAATGTTAGGAATAACCCCATTATTTAGACACCTAAATCAAGGCTAACAGCTCACGCAGCCTGCTTATAGTCACACAGCCTTCAGTGATGGGGCTGGGGTAATGAACTCTGTCAGCCTAGTTTGCAGTCAGGTTACCTGATTCCGCCCAGTGTTGGGAAGGCTTGCCAAGGCAGACACTGACTTTAATGTATTAACACTTGTTATAAAGCCACAATAAAAAAAAATCTGTGTAAGTTGATTACAAATGAAAGATCGTTGTAACTGGATAAAGTCCACAGTAGCATACAACCAATGGGGGGTTCCAAGTAGAAAAGATGCTAAGATAAAAGGCTAACCAGTTGTTGAAAAAAACAGTTCCATATCTCATTGTATGTGTCACAGAAATACTAGAAGAAAATATAAGTAGTCCTTGCTTGTACATGCGGGTATTGAGGAAGATGATGATGTTATCCAAAGAGTCCTGAAAAAGTTGAAGGCAGAGGGGGCCTGGCTGTGTCCACTTAGAAGCACAGATGAGAGATGGAAGATTTGTGTAAGTTCTGAGATGGGAGAGTAATTTCTGAGCCTTATTCTCAAGCACAAATCATAAGAAACCATTATTACTTCATACTGAAGAAATGGAAAACATTTGTATTTCAAAAATGACCATAAACAAAAGCTAAATGGTGGGAACGAATGGAGGAAAAAGCCCATGTGTTCAGGTTTCAGTCTTTTGTTATCTATTGTAATGTTAAGTGAGGGGTGGGGGAGCACAAGACTGGTTGTCCCAGAGGCTAGAGAGTCCACTTGTACACCTTGGCTCCAAATTATTTCTGATTGGTAAATGAAGATGTTAACAGCCAATAGTTGGGCAGAAGAGATATAGGTGGGGTTTAGGTTTCCTGGGCTTGTGGGTTGGAGAGAGAACACAAGGGGAGAAGAAGGTGGATGAAGAGGAAGGGGAAGACGCCATGAATTGGGAGTCAAGAGAACATGGTCGTGCGGGCTGTTCAATTGGAGTTAAGAGCAGCCCAGATGAAACATAGTAAGTGATAACTCAGGGTTATCGATAGGAAAGTAGATTCTAACAGCATGGAGGATGGGCAGCTGCCCAGCTTTTGTATTGTTTAAGGTCTACTGTAAATATAAAGGTTGTGTGAGTTTTTTATCTGGGAACTAAATGATCTAAGGTGGGATAGAAACCCTGGGTCGGGATTAAATAATTTCTACAACATCTATGTGTGTCACCACAACCAACCAGTTGCTCTACTTCACATACAAAGAACTGCAAGTCAACAGAGCAGTCAATGGTCAACTGCAAGTCAACAAAGGAGATTCTAACGGGAAATACTGGCCAAGGAAATTAAAGGGCAGCTCACAAATGAATAAACTCGGTCAATGAAGAGGTAGAGAGATGGACGTTATTATAGAAAAGAAAAATGCTAAGCTCCGGTTATTGTACCAACATACAAGAACATAGCATGGAATTATGAAATAAAACAGACCCTCTAGAAGGGCTGAGGTGTGCCGCTGAGAGCAGGAGGGAGAAACGGAGTGGAGTCATACGCATGGAAAGGCTTCCAGGGTGAGGAACACTTTAGTTCTTCGAGACAGTCTCAGGTAGACCAGCCAGCTTCAAATTAAATATTTCCTAGGCAATCGCCTTGACTTTCTGATTTTCCTGTTTCTACCCCCCACCCCTGCAGTCCTTGAGTTAAAAATCTGCACCATCAACCATGTATGACATGCTGGGGATTGAACCCAGAACATCACACATGTTAGGCACTTGCCTTCTGAGCTATGTTTCCAGCCCTAGGGATGCTTTATTTTTTGGTGGCACTAAAGGTATTTGAAGGTCTTGAAACCATAAGTCTAAATGTGGCTCTGTTAAAGCTTTTTTAAAATTTAATTGCATGTGTGTGGGTATGTGCATGCATGCAGGTGTTCCATGATGATGGAAGTTCAAGGAGTCCAGAGATTATGTTGGACCCCTTGAATCTGGAGTTACAGGTGGTCATGGGCCACCTAGTGTGGATGTTGGTAACTGAACTCCGGTCCTCCACAAGAGCAGATGCAATCTGAACTGCTGCGCCATCTCTCCAGACCTGAGATCTTTTTCTTGATGTATAATCTACTCCGGTGTTTTGATGAGAAAAATGCTGGATCACCTCTTACAAAAGGAGGGAAGGATGGGGAAGTGAGGATGCTATGGGCCTTGCTGTCTTTACAGTCAAAAGTTGAGTGTGTTGTCTGGGAAGCTGAGGGCAAGGTCATTCTCAAGGGCAATGTGAGGGTTGGGGTGGGTTTAGGGGAGCAGAGAATGCTTGTGGCAGCTTCCACAGCCTCGTGGAGAACAGACTGGAGAACACAGATGGATTGCTGGGCACTGTTGCAGGCCTGACTGAAATTGGTAACCATGAACTTACAGCAAAGCCAATTTGCTTCCTTGGGTGATTTTCTGCAGTAATGCTCACCAGACTGCAAGAGGCCCAATCAGAGCCTCCTTGTTTCATTGTGCATCTCTGGTTCAGCAAACTGAGGCATCAGTGGTGATTGATTAGATGGTTGAGCTGTAAGCAGAAGTCTCAGAAACGCTCTCTTCTGTTTCTTTTGCCATATATATATATACACACACTGCAGGATATATTTATATATATACACAAATATATATATATATAATGTTGCAAAATATATTAATCAATCTTTATATATAGATATAAAATTTTATTCCATTTTTAAAAAGAAAGTCTTATGTATCCTAGGCCTTGAGCTCACTGTGTAGCTAGGGATGATCTTGAACTGATCCCCCTCCTTAATACCAAGATTACTACAGCCATGCCTGGTTTATATGGTGCTGGAGAACGAACTCAGGACCTTACCTATGCTAGGCAAGCACTCTACCAACTGAGCAACATCCCTAGTAGTCAGTGTATGCTAATTTTCCCTCCAGTTTTCTTGATATCATCTCCGGTGTCAGAGCTATCTTAAATCCACTAGGTTATCACCCAACTTCGTTACTTTCAAAGAAGCTGTGTGAGATTCTCTGATATCGGTAATACTTGGCGGGGTCCATTCTTGTCAGAAGGAAGACCAACTTCAGCCCAGGTTCCCTTGTAGAATCCAAGGGATGTGCATTAGAAGAGGAAGCCTCCCAGAGAGACAGACAGCACTGGCCATGTATGGGTGTGTCCCATCAGTTCACACTTGACATAATCTTACCCTAAAGTCGCAAACTGCTCAAGATCTTCCATCTACCTGTTCTCCACCCAAGCCTTACTGCTTGGCTAGGCGGGGTTTGGACTCTGGCATCCTGACTCATGGAGCTGTTTCTCCCCTTGCTTCTGAAACACTCAATTGCCCATCAGTTGTCCACGCCACACACCCAAGGTCTAACCTTTCCCTCCGACCACGCAGTCTCTCTCACTGGGAAGTTTCCTAACCTACCTGACTCTTGAACCTTGCAATATCCAGGGTTAGCTTTCTCCATTCCCCATTCTGCTGCACCCATACCTCCTTGGCTATCCCTCCAGGACTGGCTTCTCCCAAAGGCTCTACACCTGTTTGTGAGGTAGCCTCTGTACCTCTCCTGAGCTGAGTTTCAATGGAGCTGTGGTACCTGCTGAATGCTGTTTACTGTTCTCCTACGGACTCACTTAGCATCTAAAAATGATTCATAAACAAGTTGCTGTCCCCAGTGACATTTACCTTCTAAAGGGATAAAGAACACAGGACTGGGCAAAGGGGGAAGAGTGAGTGGAAGAGGGTGGGCAGCTTTCAGTAAGAGGGTTCAAAGTGGCCTGTGTGAAGTGGTGGCCTTTGAACTGTGGCCTGATGCTAAGAGCTAGACATCCACAGGATGTTTACTCCAGTCAGAAAGAACTGAAGGTGCAAAGACCCTAAGGGCAGAGGGAACTGAGCAAAGACAGGGGACACAGAAGCAGCAGAGAGAGCATGGAAGTTAATGGAAAGGGGACACATGGTGAGCTGCAGAGGATGACAAAGGTCTGACAGGTCATAGGAAGGACTTGGAACTGTACTACAGGAACTGAGAGGTGTTCCCAAAGAGTCCTGATTCTACTGGATGCAAAGACCTGAAAGATTTCTGGAGTCAAGAAATGCTCAGACCCACACTGCAGATGTCATCTTCAAATGATAATTTTCCATCTGCAAAAGGCAACTTCAAGGCCTAAGCAAAACATACTATTGCCTTATAGCCCAGTGGTTCTCAATCTGGAGGCTGTGACCCCTTTGGGGTCAAATCACTCTTTCACAGGAGTCGCATATCAGATATCCTGCCTATCGCGTATTTACATTACGATTCATAACAGTAGGAAACTTACAATTATGAAGTAGCAACGAAAGTAATTTTATGGTGTGTGGGGTCACCACAGCATGAGGAACTGTATTAAAAGGTCGCAGCGATAGGAAGGTTGAGAACCACCGACATAGCCCGTCAGTAACTAACTTCTTATTTTTTATTGCTTCTTTTCAACATCTCTTGTAGCTGACACATCTTCACCACACCCCAGAGGTTCAGCCCCCTCTCTAATGCTGCACTCCTCTGATCTCACAGTTGAGAACTCACTCCTCCATAATCCATCCTCCATGTTGGTGCCATCTGGACGGTCAGTTCTGCACATCACAAATTCTGTCTGTTCCATATTTGTTTGGAGTGCTCTAAAAAACCCCTGCTGCATAGAGAGAGAAGTCTAGACTCTTTAAAGGGCACCAGACTCACTACAATGAAAAGCCCTTGCCAACCCCTTTGATCTTTATCCTCCTGCCCGAGTGGGCCCCACGGTCCAGACAGATCATAGAACTGACAGCTTTACAAATGTACAACGCTCACCGTCTGCCTGCTTTTTTCTCTAGGCTATTTTTGTTTTCTAGAATGGTTCTGTCTCTTGTTCCCCTGTAAAACAGTTAAGCACCATTTCCGGAGAGCGATGTGGGTCCTGCTCATTCCACACTTATCTTTCCTGACTGCTGTCATGGAGTCTATAGATCAGTCTTATGGACCCCATGCCATGGCATCCAAAAAGCTACAACTTCAGCAGACTGAGAGCTAAAGAGGAAAATCTTGCTGCTCATAGACCCCAGAAGGCCAAGCATCTTCCTAGCAAAGTCTAGTCCCACTCACACAATGCTGGTTCTACTATACCATAACACCTATAGCACAGCATCACTAACAGTCACTATAAGAAAAGCAGCGAGCCAAGACTCTCTACCCATCTGATTAGAATAGGAAAGAGGGGTGACCAAGACATACATGGCTCTGCCTTTCATTTGATGCAAAAGTCATTGTTTATTGTAATGAATGATGCTATCCTCCCCCTCACTACCCCCCCACCAGCCTCTACTCTACATTCTGGTGGGCAATACTCTTTTTCTACTCTAACTGAACTTGGCTTGTGCTTTTGATAAATTTTAGAACATGGAGTTATAAGTGGATATGACCCCGCCATTTTCAAAGTATTGATGCTTGCTGATGGGCTGAGGTTGGGGGAACTCTGTCCCTTGGAGTCTTTGCCTCCTGCTGAAAGAACAACATACTCTATAGGCTGGCCCCTTGGTGTGGGTCCCAGAATGAGATGCCTCGCAGGGCCTAACAGAATTGACGTACAGCCTTGATGGACATTGAGAGAGGTGATATGCAATGTGGGGGCTGTGGATGCTACAGGTAAAACTGACTAATATTCTGGAAAAGTTTATGAAGAGGGTGAGTGGCAAAGGGTCAGGGGTCAGTCTTGTGGATAAGGTGCTTAGAGAAGGCCTTTGAGATGGTCAGAAGGAGTCCGCACTGTGAGGGCCATTCAAGTGCAAAGAAGCTGAGGTAGAAAAGTGTTTGGGGGGGGGGGAGAGGAGCATGGGGGTAAAGGAGAGAGGAGGGGAAGGGGTCATTACAGATGGGTCCCAGAACTTTTGCTCAGGATATCCCTTGGCATCCAAATTGCCTGCCTGGCATGGAGTATGTTGAGCCATGCTTAGGGTGGCCATGAGTTACTCAGACCAGGAAACTTGAAAAAAGAAATATGAAGTGGTACCTAGAACAAAAGATGCTGGCATTTGTCCTAAGCAAATAGGGATGCACAGTTGCTGCACTCCTGATCCCTTTAACCCCAGGCCCCAGTCATCCTTTATCCTGTGGCAGTAGCATTCTGGTCCGTACTCCTCACTTGCTACTCACTTCCAGTCCTACGCTTCCGCTTTCTGGTTTGCTTGGCAATTATGTTCTTCCCCCCTTAACAATGGCCTCTTATTCCCTGAGTTCCTTTGAGACTGGCAAGATTCTTGGTATCACAAATCTGCCACTTACCAGCACCACCTCTAGGGTATGACCAGTCACCTGGGGTTATCTTGAAGTCAGGGTAGCTTCCTGTGACATCCCCAGAATCAACCCACCCATCCAGTCCTGGAGCTTGTCCTAGCCTCCAGCCATTCCACCCCCCAGCATGACCAGACTCTGAACTGCACTATACGCAAGCTTTTCAGATGCTAGTTGAAGATTCCTGTCACCAGCTATTATGACAAATTCTGGCAGCCCATGAGACAAAGCATGGAAAAGGTCCCTTGATCAGTATGCCTGGCTAAGTAACCAAGTCTGAACTCTGAGGTCTGAGTTCTTAGCTTGACAGCAGACCATGAGTTTGGGGAATTACTTAGAGCTAATCCCAATCACCATCTCAAGGTGGGATAGATGTGGGGTTGAATGGGAAGCTTTTCCATTGGTGGATGGGGAGGAGAAGCGCACATTTTATACCAAGTGAATCTTGTCTCACTCATCTGTCGATTCCTCATAAAGACTTGGTACCATGTGGCTTGGATGGCAGAAGACTGTACCTGATGGATACTTGAGAGGGTAAATTTAGTTTCTGCTGACTCTTGAAACAAGGAATGCAGCCCAGGTCTGTGGCCCAGGACAGGGACTTCCCTCACAGTTCCATTTGGCGTTCATAATGGTCTCAACTGAGATTGTCCAAGAAAGGTGATAAGCGACACACACACTTCCCACGCTCCCTGTAACAACAGCCTCTGTGATGCCAGACCCCAACATCCAGGTTTTCCCACTCTTCCCCATGGATGGACAGGTCAGTCCAGACCCAGAAGATTCCAACTGAACCCACTTGCAGGAATGGTAAATCCCTTGTTCAGCAACAATAAATGGGGGCCTCCCTTTCCTGTGGGTGGAAGGATTCTCTGTCAGTTACATGGAGTCGGTAAACTAAATGACCTGAATGGGAGGGATGTATATTCCAAATCTAGATTCTCCAGTGGGATTCTGAGGAACTGAAACACATGGATATAAAATGTGGTGGCCCAAATGACTCATTTTTTCCCCTTGTTCCCAGCAATGGCTACTCACAGGTATATCACACCCCCATGAAGTTCACAGCTACCTGTGCCCAGCCTTCAAGAATGCCAAGTAACTCTCAGAGGTGCCTGTTACAGGCAGGTGCCAGTTGGCCTTTGGGGACCTTCTAAAATTAGTTTTAGTTTCTGTTATCCTGGAAAGTCAAGCCCAGGATCAGCTAAGGAGAAAAACACCAATTTGTCAGTTATCTCTTGAACTCAGAGGACATCAAAAAAGGGAGGGGCCACATCTCCAACAGAGGGAGTGGCAGCATCTCCAACAGCTCAGCTGGTGCTATAAGCCGAGGCTCCTGGGGCTCTAAGGCCATCAGGTCTGTCCTCACTGCCAAGTGCTGAGCTCCCTCTGAGTCTGACATGTTTCCAAGACAGTTTGAGCAGGACACCTTCATGGGGGCTAGAGCCAGCCACGTCCAGACATGCCTCAAGCCGCCATCCACTGAAGATGGAGGAAGAGGAATGGGCAATTAGCATGATCAGATAAAATTGTATTTACCCCTGGAAGATCAGGCTGCCACACAGTGGCATACATAGCCCTTAAGACCTTGCTGGAGCCTTACTGGAGTTCATACAGAAGATGAGGGTTCTGTTTTGAAAACTCCTTCCCTTGACCGCCCCACAAGATGACCACTGTATGTATGTAAGAGCTGGAGGGTCAACCATAAACCCAAAGCTCCTACAAAGGGGAGTGAAGCCTTCCTGAGCTCTACAGAGCCTGAGGAAACCCACAGTCATGAATGCTGCACTGATGTTCCAGGGTGATGACATACAGGAAGGAGGGGACAAGCAGAGCATCAAGCTCTAGTCCCAATATTGCATTGAGGAGAACAGATGCTGGTCTGTGTAGCTCAATGTCTCTCTCCACAGCTCTTTGAGTCAGATGTGGAAGAGCTCAAGGAGAAGGCACACCCAGGTCTCTGAGTGTTTTACTGAGAGAAGGCAGCCTGCTGGCTTGTTGACACAGCTGGAGGCAGAAGTGAGGATGACAGTGGTCTCCCATTCCCCACCAGTGCAGCGACATTGCATGGCTAGACACATACAGCTTAGTCGGTTCCCCAGTCCCTGCTGCATTCAGGCGATCCTAAAAGTCTAGACCAGGACTTGGGTTCAGCCATGTTCTCAGCTTAGTTCTGGACAGATTTCGGGTAGTTTTCACTGTGCCATAATCTTCCAAGAAGACTTTGGGGAAGCTGCTAACTAGAACAGTTCCTTGCAGCAGTTTGTGACCACATATATCATTGTAATAACTGGAGACCATTCTGTCAATCAAGAGCTCCTGGAGGACCATGAGAGAACCATACCCTCTACTTCCAACCAGAAGCACAACCATCAGTGTATGAGACTCTCCTACAACCATTGTGCTTAAGCAAAAGGAAAGCCAAAAATCACTACAAGATGTGAGGTCCAAGCTTGGGGCCATGCAGCCTGTCCTTGCTAGGATACCAACATGGACGCTAATATTCCATAGGCTCTAGGAAATCACGACCACCATAGCAGCTGAAGCCTGTCCAGCCTCAGTGTCTGACCATAACAGATCACTTCATGTGACATGGTGCCACAGCTCATGTGCTGCCATTTCACAGTGGGACCAAACATCTCAGAAGTCCCTAAGTCGCTGCCACAGTGTAGGTGTTCCATAGTAGTGGTTTAGAGATCTGCCTTAATGTTTAGATCACTTAGGAACATTCTAGAACCAGCAAACTGGAAACTTCTGAGAATGAGGCCAGGAGTTTTGTAGTTTAGTATGTCTATGAGTGATATTAATGATGAGCTGGATTTGGGTCTTGTTTTGGACTGAGCAGAGCCACCTAAGAAAATCACCTTAACCCACGAAGTATTTGAACAAAGAAAGTAGTGAGTAGAGCAAGTGATATGCAGCACACATACTGGCCTGATGCTACCTCCTTGGACATTGCAATAAAACGCATGCAGGGAGCATCCACCATGAACCTTTGCCTTCTTTGCCTCTGGCTAGCTCCAACATTTCATGCCTATGTTCCACTGATGTAGTTTTTATAGCCAGATTCTAAGCCAAGTTCAGCTAGGCCAGACAACACACTGACTAGAATATTCCATTCCCACAAACCAGTGACTGATGGGATGGTGGGAAGGTGGTTCCCAGAGTCAGCATCTGGTGTGCTTGGGGGGATGGGGAGTAGAGCTTACCCAAAGGCCCTTCCCACTGTTTCTCTCTTGATGACCCTTCCTTAATGCTTATGTCCCAGCCAGCACTGGGTCTGCTGTTCTGCTCTCAGCAATGCACTTTTCTGTCACTGTGGCCCCTGCCTGGTAGATGGATACTTGTTTCAGGGGTAGACTCTATTACCCAGAAGTCTCCTTTTCCCATGCCTATTCCCATACAAAGTTAACAAGTAATTATGCGACCCACCCTAGCCTGGTCTGAAGGTGTTGACTCCTTTCTTTTACATGTGACAGTGCTGATGTGTGAGCCAACTCCTTACCCAGAGTCAACTCTCTTAGCCCTGGACTTTCTCATCTCCATCTTGCCTTACCCAGGTTGACCCCAAGGCACCATGATGCCTCACAGCCATGGCCACCATGACATTTTCAATTCTGTGACAAATAAATTCTACCTCCTCTCCTCACCACAGGCTTTCTGGTGGGCCACCTGCAGAAAAGGCCATTCCCCACTCTGCACATCACCAGCAAGGCAGGACATAAGTTCTCAGTAGCCAAGTGTTTGAGGACTAGAGGATAGAGGGAGGGGTGCCCTAGAACTCCCCATGTTCTTGGTTTATCTTTTTGGGTCCTCTGAGGTAGGTGAGACCTTGACCGAAGCCTAGAGGAATGAGGACATTTCCTCAAGCATGCTCACTTAGCTCATATGCAGCTCCTGTCCCAACACAAAGATTCTAAGGAATGTTGTTACCCACGCAGAGGCTGACAGTTTCAGATCTTGGCCCATCCCAAACCTGGCTCTGAGCATTTGAAAAAGGCAATCTCTGAGGGCTCTAGCTATTGGGATATTTTCTGGGCCAAAGGAAAGAATGTTTGAAATTGGAAAATTCGGGATCATGTCTTTACAGGGAATACCAGGTGCCAGCTATAGCTATTTGGGAACAAAGGAGGCCAAACTTCATCCGGCATAGTGCATGGTGCAGAGGTGGGCAGGGTCATGCCTAAGCACCTGCCAGTAAAAAGACAGCTAAGGAGCTATGGCTGTGACCTCTATGTAGTGCACGACAGAGCTGTTATATTTAGTCCAACGCAAGTACAGGAAGCAAAAGAGATATGCTAGTGTCTAGGTGCAAAGCTGGTGTATTAGGAGAGAGTCTATTTTCTTCGAGTTAATTTATGCTTTAACAGGAGTGCACACACAAAATCCCAACAGGCTTTTATTTTTACCCTGACAAAATGATCCTAAAATTAATCTTGAACAACAAACAGTTGGGAATAACAATGACGATTCTGAAAGAGAAAATGATTAAGGGAGGAAGGAGTCGCTTTTAGCTGTGCTAGATATTAGAACATATTATAAAACAATTAAAATTATTCAATACCTGGGCCGAGACAGACGCAGCGCAAGAGAACAAAGGGCAACTCAGGGAAGGAGACTTAACTACATTTGAGGATTCGGAGCATGATAAAGCAATCTTTTGGGAGGAGAATTACTTAAAACTTATGTTGGAAGACTGCCGAAGAGTTTGGACAATATTATACATTCCTCCAGATAAACTCCAGATGGATTAACAAATTACATCTTAGAAATTAAATCAGCGACGAATAGCTAAAAATAGAACAAATTGTCTCTCAGATTCATGACAGAGTGACAACTTTGTCAGCTTTGGAAAGAAACCACAAATATTGAGGAGTTCGTCTACCTGGAGATGTAAATCAACTCTACAACACAAAACAGCAAAACACAAAAATAATGAAGGTATGACTGGCAAAGGGTGTGTGTGTGTGTGTGTGTGTGTGTGTGTGTGTGTGTGTGTGAGGGTCACATGCATCTTCTGTCCACACAATGGAATGAGCACTTTCCTACTGGAAAGGAAGATACAAGCGTCCTAGACTTGCACCTGAGGATCTTGGGCTGAATCCCGGACTGATACTCTTGTCTAGTGACCAAGATGGAAATTCCAGCACCCCCTGACTCCCCTTTCAGACCTGCTGCCCAAAAGGGAATCTAAGACTCTTGACAGACTTTATTGCCATTGGATTCCACTGTCTCTCACTCACATGTACCTACAACTGTTCTAGAAAATACTGCAGACCCAAGCACCCAAGTTCAATGCACAAGAACATGTGCATGCAGGTGTGTGCTTATGTGTGCATGGATATGCACATGTGTGCATGTACATATGTATAGATATGTGCTTATATGTACATGCTTTTATATACAGATGCCTGCTTACATGAGCATGTGTGAGCATAGATGGGCAGGTGTGTGCTTATGTGTGCATGAATTCACACACACACTTGCATTCCTATGCATGTGCTCCTGGGACATACCTTTGTGCACAGGCCTACACACACCCTGTGGGTCCTCAGAGAACTCACTAGTACCACACAGATGTCTCCCTTTCCATCATGGCCCCAATTCTGGCCTACATTCTCAGGTCAAGTCTTCTAACTGATGATTTCCAGTCAGTTGACTGTTGCAGACTGGTCAGCATCGGTGGCAGTGTCCGCTACACATGGACCAGTAAATGAGACTCACAGAGACACAACCTAAGCGAGCTTGCCACACCAAGACCTCTCATTGGAAAAAATCTGACTCACAGGGACAACTTCACATCATGGGATCTTTCTTCTATGGAGAGTTTGCGGGGCCAAGCCCTGCACCCCTTAGTCTTGGGTTCACGGCTTTTATCAGAATCTTGGGGAGTTCCCAGGAATCAAATGATGTATGCTATATGGTTCTATTCAATATATACTTATTAAATTCTCACATTTAAAAAGGCCACATAAATATGGAGGTCTAATGAAGCTGTTAAAGGTGACAAGCTATCTCATATGTCAGATATGGGAAGAGAGCCATTAAGTTATTCTCTCTGTAAAGATGAAGGCAGATGAGCGCACACACACACACACACACACACACAGAGAGAGAGAGAGAGAGAGAGAGAGAGAGAGAGAGAGAGAGGTGCCACATTTCTCGACAGGAAAACCACACACCTAGCAATCTTAGGCTAATAGATTTTGTTACTGGCATTATGAATGGGGACAATACTTGGGGTGGGGTTATGCACAAGAATATATACTTTTAGAGAGTTATAAAAAAAGTTCGTCTACTGGCCTGATAACCTGACCTCTGGAAAATCATTCTTAGAAAGTAGCTTAAGGAGGAGGAAGCCATGCGCATCAAGGTTTTCATTGTTGCCTTACGTAAAATAATTGGACATAATTGCTTGCATGAGTCTTGTCCCATTCGCTAGACAGAATATTCCCCTGGTTTTTGATAATGTAAGCATGAAAGACATGTAGCACCCTGGTAAGGCATACAACAAGGTATGGGCTTTGAAACATAGCCTGAAAAATGGTATACCCAGTGCGATCGGGAATACATGCGCATGGGAAGAGCAGTCAACCTTCAGCAGACAAAAAGGATGGGCCAGTGTGAAACGGCTTTTTACTTAGGGGAGGGAGAGTGAGAGCATCTTATTTAATAAACTTTAAAATTTCCAGAATATACCAGATTCCTGTCCTGGGTATCATCCCTTGAGCTGTGTGTGCCTCTGGATACAGAGTTGTAGCATGTGGTATGGGCACATGTCATCTTTAGCCCAAGCAGGGTCCTTGCACAGGGTTTCCCCTGCAGGGTTCTCCAGTTTATAATACAGTGGGGAACAGACACACCATCTGGGGCCACTGACTTTGTACACGGAGAGCTGTTCCGTGAGTGAAGATGGATAGAGAGGTGGTGAACAGAAGGAGTAAGAAGAAGTGGAGGTGAGAAACAGGGTTCCTTACCAGAGTACAGCACTGTTTCCCGCAGAGTCCTGGACCTACCCTTCAGGGATGCGCTGCATTCCCGAGAGCTGTTTTTACCTCCCGGGGAACCCCAGCCGATCGTGTGCATCTGCACTGCAGCTCAGTACCTTATCCTAAGTGTTCTTTCTTTGACCCTGCTTCTCAGTTGAGCCCTCAGATTCTGAGAATCTGGTGTGATGGAGAACATACAGGACCTGGGAGAGGAAATCTGGTTTCTGATTACTGCTCTGTCAATGAATGTCTCCAACTCTCTCCTACTGTGTCATGGCTGCATAGCCTCTGAGTTAGTACCCCTATCCCCTTGAACTTGGTTTTCTTTTCATCTATAATCAGAGGTAAGAAATGCTCTGCAAACATTATAGGGAAAACTCACATCTTCCCAATGACATGGAACACATGAAAACCATCAGTCTCCCCACCACATGCTCTCCCACTATCAGGATGCTTCCTATTTTAGCCATAGTCTCAAAAATGCAGGGGACCTCTTGAGACAACACTAAGCTACCCTGGAGCATGGATCTTTATCTTGATTTCCACCAAAAAAATACCTGCCTGTTTCTAGAGATATTTTTGGTTGTCCCGGTACACAGAGTGTATGGTGGTGGTGTTCAGTGTGGTAAAAGACAGAGATGTTCCTAAAGACCTGACAGTTCTCTGCGACAAAGTATCAACATTACAGGGCCTGAAAACCGCTGTAACTAACCTTCTAGTGGCTGACCTGAAAACCGCTGTAACTAACCTTCTAGTGGCTGATGAAAACCGCTGTGATTAACCTTCTAGTGGCTGATGAAAACTGCTGTGACTAACCTTCTAGTGGCTGACGAAAACCGCTGTAACTAACCTTCTAGTGGCTGATGAAAACCGCTGTAACTAACCTTCTAGTGGCTGACCTGAAAACCGCTGTGACTAACCTTCTAGTGGCTGATGAAAACCGCTGTGACTAACCTTCGAGGGGCTGAAAAGACAGCATCTTGATAGCCCTACAATCCCGTCCAGGCTTTCCCCGTCATGGAGGTGGGGTGGGGGTTGGGAACAAGCTGGAGAACGGACAGGCAGATAGATACCAGGAAGGGACTGTTCCTCTTAGCAACCCTATGGGGAGGCACCCTTCTTCCTTATCTTCGAAGCCAGGTGCCATCCCAGAATCCTCTGTGGCATCTTCCTGGAGCATCCAAGGGTTCAATTCTCCCTGGTTGAACCCTCAAGACTATGCTGTTGATGCATACATCCCACGAGGCTCCTCATTTCACATAGGCTGCACACCCTATACATTAAGACCAAAGCAATTAGGATTCACACTTTCTTATGGGAAAAAGGGGAGGTAAGGAGGGCGGGTTCTTTGTGCTCCTGGCCCGGCCCTGGTGAGAGCTATTCGGCAGCTTCACGGAAAGTGGCTGCTAATGGGCTGATAATTGGCTTCCTGCCTCCTTTATGAAGTGTGAAGTGAGCAGCTAGCCTGTCACCAAAGCATCAAGGACTAAGCAAACCACCCTCAGCGTTATTTGTCTCTTCCTTCCCACTGTCTCTCTGGAAAATAGCAATGACTGCCCTGCCGGAGGATGCCTAGAAGATGCTCTGTGATCTCTGGTAAAGATGAGGCTAAAACAAGCAGAAGTTCTGTGAGGTAAGGCAGATGGGCTCCCTTTCCAGAGTACTGTCTTCAGGACAGTCACGGTGAGCAAATTCCCAAAGCAGAGATGGAATAGAACAGCTCTGACACAGCCGCCACTTGGCACAGTCAACATAGCTGACGGGGTGGAGCGTGCTTCCACTCTGGGCTAATAGGGAGCAGTGGTCCTTGGAGAGGAGGACTGACTGAGGAGGACAAGGGAGTGAAAGGGAAAGAGCTGGCTTTGTGTGCCACAGAGTTGGAGCACTTCATTGTGAGAGGCAGCATCCTGCCGATACCCAAGGTGGGGGAAGCTATCTGCTGAGTACCCATTCTGCGAGGGCAGAAGCCAGTGAGGGATGCTGAAGTCACCGCTCGCTGCAGGAAATGCTGGGCAACATGAAGGTGGTGTGGCTATGTGTGAGTTTGGCAGGGCAACTCCCTAGGAAGGAGCTGTTTTGAAGGAAATGCTTCCACAGAACAGAGCAGCTCTTCACACTTCTTTGAACAATCATTCTAAGACATTTCAGCCATCAAAAGGATTTCCCTGGTCTCCTTCTAACTCCTGTGAAAGAGAGAGCAACACTGTTTGGCTAAATGCTGTGTTGATGTTTACTGTGACTAATGTGGGGGGTAAGCGACTCTCCAGGTGAGCTAGCTGCCTTTTGCTGGAAGCGCTTTTGTGTGTATGTGTAAGGAACGCTGCATGACACAGACAGGCAACCTCACTATTTTACATTTTTATAGACATTTATAGACACTGTCCCTTTCCTACTGATCAGAAACTATGGTGTGGGTTTGATCTAGAGTAGGAAGTGGAAGCATCTCTCAGTCAAAGTGTGACCTGTGCCGTGCTGGCCCAGTTTCCAAGCATTCACTGTGTGAAGGGAGGCAAGGACTCTCTTGTTACAGTTATCTTTGGCTATAAATATGATCCTGGCAATGCGGCCTCTGGGGAGTGAGGATGGAGGGCTACTCTGTTGGGTGGGCTGGTTCCTGGAGAGAGACAGTTTGGTTACAGCTGGGAGGCTCAGCAAGGGGCAAGAATTGGGTTTCTAGATTGGGAATCTTGAGTAGTCTTAGCACTGTCTTCTTACTACCAGACCGGGAGCTCACTGAGGGCAAGGCTGGGACCTATGGAAGCATGCGCTGAGGGACCAGAGACTGAGCAGGGATGGAGACACAGAGATGGCAGCTCCTTGTACTTTGAGGTACAAAGATGGGCTTCCTCTGTGCTGTATGTGGGGAAAGTTGGTTCTGACTGCCTTCTTCCACTCAAGCCAATCGCGATAGGATTCAAGTTCTGTTCTAGACCCAAGTAAGCAGACACAGCTGACTGATGGAGGTGCCTGAAGTCACACATGGGGTCCCCTTCCATTGCAGAACTTTCCAGATAGCATATCATGTCAGCTTCCCAGAGTACGAGCTTTGTGGTTCTCATTAACAAGCCCTGGTTCTCATACTTGCTCCAAACCATAGAGAGCACAGGCTGGACCCACTGTTGCCAGCATAGCCCAGTCTTTCTCTTCTCAGCTACTTGTGAACTGAGTTTAGCACATTGCTTCTGGAGATGAAGGGCCTGCTGGGCATCAATTTGAGGGTTTTGGCCTTTTGGGAAGATTCTAGAAAAATGTCCTAGAACTTCTCTTCAGAAGCACAAGGTCAAGCACCTTCCTGGAGGCCTCCAGTGGCTATGACTATTCTTCATCAGCTTGCCTTTTGCCTGCTAGACACACTTTTTGGCTGGTGGGACCTGGGAGCTCAGTCTCCCTGTACATACATCTCCTTCCAACTTTGCTCCTCCCAGGTTTGCACCCACAAAACTCAGCTTCTTCCAATGTTCTCTGCTTCATTTTATCAGGATAAACTTCAAAAGTTAAGCTCCATGCTGCCTGGGGGAAATCTCATAGCTGGGCCTTGCCTTCTTACCTTAGCTAGGACCTCCAGCTAGCAGCAACATGGCAGACTCTGCCCTGCTCTACCTGGCCTGGCTCTGTATCAACAGAGTTTTTGGTTGCTTCTTCTGAGCTGCCCCTGCTCAGTATCCCAGATCCTCATATCACCATGGTTCCTAGTACTCAATGGGGCCACCACTGGCAGACAGTGGTTCCCACTTATACTGGGAGCGCACCTGGGCAGATATCCTGCAATTTGATTTTTTTCCACCGAGAGCTATTCTATATGGATCTGAGAGTGATTTGGTCTTTAATGCTCTGAAGAATTTTTACATAAACTTTTCAGTCATAGAAATTGCTTTGTCAGACAAAGCAATTTATTTTTAGTTTAAGCAGCATAATCCCCTGTGGTAGGACCCAACTCACCCGGCCATTCTCATCACCGAGATCCCACCCGCATCCCCAAAGGGGATGAATTCAGAGGTCCTGAGTTGTCCACTATGGTGGGTGGAGGATGGGAGGGTAAAGGCAGAGTGCCCTTCCCTGAGAAGTCAAGAGCCGGAGGAGTTGAGTGTTGCGGGCTAGAAGAAGAAGAGGTGACAGCCCAGAGAAACTAAAACCTCAGACTTCCTGACACCAACTGTGTCTGGCGTCCCCCTTGCCACCAACAGCCCCTCACACTTAGAATCTCACTTTGATTAATGACTCCCAATGTTTGTGGTGACGCAAAGTATGTCCAACACATACAAGAAAGATGACGGGCTGCCCCCTCAATTCCATTCTCTTCTCCAAAAAATCAGCAGTGCAAGGACAGCTGGAGCCCTCCTCCCTCCCTAGCGCCACACGAGATGGGGGGATCGTGGGAACACCCCGCCCCCCAAGTCCTCTGATCCCTGTAGCACTCCAAGGCTGGTACATTGTCTATGAACTTACAGACATCCTACCCATCCCACAATGGCATTGTGTCGCAGTGATGACAAGAGTGAGGAGGAATGTCTTGGTCCGGCCTACATGGACCATGCTCAGCCATCTCTACCTTGCATTTAAGGGTCATCATTGATGGTTATACTATGTCAAAGAAGGTCTCCAAAGATCAAGAACTGTACTATACATTAGATGTGGGGACCCAGATAACCAACTTTCTAGGAACAAGAGAAACCACCCCAAATGGAGCTGTGGGCACCCACTGTAGGTTTTTAAGGACAGGGCCTTAGCTATGGATCCAGCTTGCTTCTCCAGGGAACCCACCCCTGCTGACTTACACACACAGCCTGGCTTCTTAGCCGACCACTGGTTATTCTTTTGGCACGTGATTGATTTCTGCCCCACCAGCTCAAAGGCAGGTTGGCATTCAAACTTGAGTGTGTCACCATGGCGAAAGCGAGAGCCTTCTCTCTGGCCATAAGCAGGTATGCCAGGGTCTCCGCAACTGCCCTGTTCGATCTCTGAAAGACAAGAAGACAGAAGACAAGAGACAGAAAAGGTGACGTTACATCTGTCCTGGCAACACATGGCCCCCACTGCATGCTCTGTTGCTGTCCTCCAAGGAGTCAGAACATGGGATTCATAAGTTCCGTAGGACAGTATATTAGTGTAATAGGGCCTTCTGTGTCCACATGCTGTATCTCAGAGACTTGGATATCTGCATTCATGAAAGGTGGGTGTTACAGTCTTGGATGTGAAATTTCCCTCACAGGCTTGTGTGTTTGAACATTTGGGAGTCCCCATCTGGTAGCACTGTTTTTGGAGGTTGTAAAACTTCTGGGACAGTAACCTAGTTAACAGAAGTGGCTTGCTGAGACGGAGCCTTGAGAGACATCTGCTTCTAGTTCTATTTGTCCTGAGCTCTTAGCTTCTTGCTCTGTCAAAGATGTGAACAAGCCATGTCTCAAGTTCCATTGCCGTAGATGGAGCCCCAGCAAGGTGGGCATTACCCCCATGATATAATAAAATAAAATAAACCGTTCATCCTTTACTGCATTCTGCATTAGACCTCTTCCAGGAGCTAATGTGTCCCAAAGTTTGAAGACATTCTGTCTGGGTTGCACTCTGCCTCTGACTTGTGAACACTGCTGGAGAGATTTTAAGAACGGCCCCATCCACCAGAGTAGTGAGCTCAGGCAAGAAGCAGGGATCCTGTGCAGCCTGTCCTCCTTGCAAGCCAGAGTAAACAGGAATCAATACTGGCTGCCTTCTGACACAGAAGCGCTTTCAAGATTTTTTTTTGTTGTTGATAGATTCAATTTGAGACAGTAGCAGATAAAAAGAAACAAATGACTCATTAAGTACACTTGAAGTTTGCTTGAGCCAACTGGTGAGTCAGCCTTGGAGGTGGGGCTGAGACAGCACAGCCTAGTGGATCTCAGCAGCTTAATGCCCCTCACACCACTCCCCAGGAGTTCGCCAGGACTCAGGTGCTTCAGGCAAGGAGTCTGTCCTGGCTGCATCTTTAGAGGTTCTTGAGTTACCCTTTGCCCAGCTCTGTGCTAAAGAGAGGGGTGGGGTGGGGTGGGGTGGGGTGGGGTGGGGTGGGGGAGGAGCTCCCTCTAGGGAGGAGGATGGCCTACAAGGAGACAGGAAGTCATTGAGAAAATGTCAGGTGTTGAAGGGAGACTATGAGAGACCTGAGGTTTGGGAAAGTAGGTTCTGGATTCTCTGGACTCTCAGGCAGAAGAGACCCTGTCTTTTCAGTGGATGTCATTATGGGTGGTCAGGAGACAAGGTTTTCAGAAGTCACTGTGTGATTCTGCAAAAGCTTTTCGAGCTGAGCTGTTTCTCTGAGCTGATCAGAGCCAGAAGGCTCAGTCGCAGATGCACAGGCTCCTGACTGTCACATTCACTTTATCCCCAAGCCTCTCTTGCTCTCTGCTGAGAGCAGCCAGGACAAAGCATGCTGTGTGGGGACCTCGTTCCAAGGTGAGTGTTTCAAGTCAAACATTAGAGATCCCAGAACACAGGGGTCAGTATGACCATGTGCAAAGCACCAAGGAATCTCCAGTACAAGTTAGCTAGCATGTGTGTGCACCCATGTGTGCGCATGCATGTGTGTGCACACACACACACACACACACACACACACTGACTAGATGAACTTATATATTCAGGTTCCTTTGCAGCTGGCTTTGTGTACGCTAAGGAGCCACACCGAATCATACAAGGAAGAGAGGGTTTGCTTCAAATTCAAGAACTCCAGTCATCTAAAGGATCGGAAGAAAGAAACCCACCTTCTGCCAATGTCCCCAAACATGCTCTCTGGGATGCAAGAACTGTCAGGGCAGTGACAGTAAACATTACCTGGCATCGAAAGACAGATCCCATATTTAAGGTTCCCTAGAGAGGTCCTGCCATACAAAATATATGAGTAGGGTACATCTGCCTGAGTCACTGCCTTCCGCTTGTCTGAGGCTCTGACTGGCTCAAGAGAGCATGCGTTCTGGGATGGGGTGGTCTTCTCAGCCCCCACTGTGTAGTCAAATCTCCTTGCACATAACCACATCTGGTTAATTTCTCCCTATCGGCAAGGGAATAACAGGTGTATAATAAGTACCTTCTGTGTGCTGGGGCCTGTGCCAGACACTGGAGATGGAAATAGTCTCTGTCAATTCGGAATATCCAGAGGCGGAAACAGTCTATGACATGGGGCTCAGGCTGAAGACAGGATGCCAAGAGCAAGGCACACAAAGTGTTAAGTGCTCAAGGATTCCGTAAGACAAATTCTTTTCATTACAATTATTCTGCTGACAGCTCAATCGTAACACGCTATAGGGTCTTTTTGAAGAAGATCACACGTAACATTTAAAACCAGTACTGATGCCAGCCTTGTACTTGGACAGCTTCCCTCCCCTCTTACCCTGGTCCTAGTATCTCAGCTAGTCCTCTTCTAAAACACTGCTTTTTCTTTAAAGCCATGACTTTTTTATGTTAATCTTGATTTTTATAATTATTGTCTTAAGTGCTATTTATCTTAAAAGTTGAGTTGGGGGCTCTGCTCTCAAATGGTATGCCTAAAATGAGCATCTTGCTCATCTCATGGAATCCCAGCCTTGGGTCAGAGAAAGCTTCTTGGAGAAGGTACTTTTTGTGCTAAGGCCTCACCACAGAGGAGACAGTGGTAAAAGGCTTAGCAGTGAGATGGAGAGGAAGGGCCCTCGGGGTGGAGGGAAGAAGCCAGGCGAAGTCTCAGATGCAGGACTGTATGGTGGTCTCTAGTCTGTCTGTGAACAACCTGCTGAGCCATTATCACCACCAACTTTCATGTATGGACCTAGCAAGTTGCACACTGACTCCAGTCAGTGGCCACTGTGAGCATATTTTATATATTAACTCATGTCACCCTTACAGTATCTCTGATAGAAGATACTATTTCCTCTCCATTTTAAAAGAGGGGGAAAGGGCACAAAGACACATGGTACAAAGGCTACAAAGGGCCATTGAGCTCAGAAGTGGTGGATCTGAGACCCACAGACAGTGGGCTGGATTCAGGGATCCCCACTTCTCATGCTCCTGCCTCTTGCAAGTTCAAGCACTTTCTGCAAGGTGGTAAGAGACAAGGCTGGGAATAGCTCTGAAGGGCAAGACCAGCCCATGGAACAGGCAAGACAAGGGTCTGTTAGATCTATAAGCAAGACTGGACTTTAGATGGTTAGTAATGGGAAGCTGGTAAAGGATTCTACTTTACTTGGGAGGAGACACTTGTGTGTGTGGAAACTCACTCTGACCCCTGTCTGGGGAATGGTCTAAGAGAAGCTGGCTAGAGGCTAGGAGAACATTCATATTCGTTCACGTAATAAATATTGGGACTGTCCATTTAGTGTGGGTAGTAGAAAAAGTCTGGACCAGACAGATAGATGCCTTGCTTCTGTGGAGCCTCCATTGGTGGGATGTTCTGATGATATCAAACACTGGGTCCAGACATAGGGGATGAAGAGAGCCAGGAAGATGTGAGGAATCTGGAGTAGGTAGGAGCCACCAACTGTCCCAAGGATAGGATGCAGGAGTAAGGGAGGGGCCAAGGTCTACCACACCTACAGGTTTGGCTTGGCAACAAGGGTATGCTCCACTCACACAAGAACACAGGAAGCAGGAGACTGCATAAAGGGTCACAAAGGCATGCTGCGTTGTGAGGAATTGCCACTAAGGGACAGTTACTTGGATCTTAAGTGAAGGGCAGAAGTACAGAATTTGAAAATCTACCTTATATATGAGCCAGGAGAAGTATGAGACCAACCAAGCAAGGTGAGAAGAGATGTCATCCCAGAAAGGCATATGATGGATGGTTTGGGGGGAGCATTAGCAGAGTAGACTCTCCCAAGGCAAGTGGGGGGTCACAGAGCTTGGAGGAGGATGAGCTAAGGAGATCAATAGACAGGGAACTTAGGGGTTGGGCAGAAAGCAGAGGACTAAAAGGCGACCATGGCAGATGCTGAGAGGACCATTATGAGATAACATGTGCCATGGGAAGGAAGGATGGCCCGTGCAGATGCTGTGAGGGCCAGTACATTAGATATCATTTGCCCACTGGGAAGGAAGGGTGGATGGTAATGATCAAAGGGGCAGAGAACTTTCAAAGAAAGCATTTCTTAGCAGAGGAAAAAGATCTGGTCATAACTCTTAGGTATCCGCCTGAGGATACTGGTTAAGGTATTCTAAAGATGGAAGGAGCTTGACCATAGTTTCTTGGAAGAACAAGAAGGGGCAGGGGATGCTGATGGAGACTGAATGGCCCAGAGGCTATGGAGAGCAGGGAAGGGAAGCTGAAGACTCCAGAGGGAGAAGCAGCAGAGACCCTGTGAATGCTGGCTGGCTGGCCTTAGTGACCAGGACAGAGATGCTCGTCACTAACAGGAGTAAATGAGGACAGTGTGACATGAGTTTTCAGGTAGAGCAAGAGGTCAAGGTCTTTGTCAAAAGTGAGGTGATTGTAACGGGAAGCAAGACTGGATACTGACAAGACCTTTTAAAGTTGTCTCTGTAGAGAACAAGAGACTGAAGCTCAGTGAACAGCCTCTGTTATCTCCCTAAGAATGGAGGCCACTCTCTTGCACAGACAGCACCTGGCAGCACTGCTTGCCTTGCTCAGAATAGACACAAAAGGGATGGTGGACCTGACTGCGGGTTGGCAATGTGACCAATGAAGTAAAGGAGCTGAGACTTCTGACACAGTCGTGTCTGAGAGGTAGCCAGGGCTACAACCACCCACCCCCACATCTTCTTGTTTTTTTGTTTTTTTTTTTTTTTTGATTTCTGATACTAAATTGGAATCCCCTTTTGTGACAAGGGGGTACAAGGTAAGGATAGAAAGTCCAGAAAGGACAGAAAGATGGCAAGACCAAGGAAGAGATAACTAACAGGAACAAGGAGGGCTGATAAGAGAAAGCACCAGCAGAAAAAGGGCCCCAGAGCAGGCGGCATGACCCTGGATTCCAGCAGGACAAATCCACATTTGAGAATTTCTAAGAAGGGAGAGGAGCTGGAGCTGGTTTCTGTCCTGGGCCTTCTCCTCAATTCCATCACTGAACTGGAGGCATAGAAATGGAGGCTCTGCCTGCTGATAGAGGCTTGCCCATGAGCCTCTGCCTGGAGGAAAGACCCCTCCTAGCCAGACACCGTCCATCTCTGATGTTGGCACCCAGAATTATAAATAGATCAATGCAATTTTGACTTGGAGAACAAAAGTCAGCCTTTTAGATTCCCATCATCTGGTTTAACCCAATTTCACTCTGTAAGTGTACATCCACCCCAATCCTTTGGCCCACTGAAAGCCAGCCAGGAGGCCTCAGATGTCTGTGGTTAAGGTGTCTTTGCATGCCGTGGGGACTGGCCTTGCTGTGTTTGCTTTCCTCTTGCTTGCTTGTTTTAGCCCTGTCATCTGTGCTAGACTCTCAGGTTTTGCTCCATCTTCTCAGGCTTTTCAATTTCTGATACTAAATTGGAATCCTCTTTTATGACAATGTCTGCATGGAAGGGACAGTCTCGAATGCCTCTATATATTCTGAGGCCTTTGATGTGCTCTGAGAAGGGAAAGCACTTGGAGGGAGCCAGAGTGGGAGTTGGGATGTCCAACCTGGACTGCTCTCCGCTGCCCGTCCAGAGAGGGTTGCTATGTCTGCTTCTTTACTTCTCCATGGTGCCTCAACCCAAGCTAGAACTTTCTCTCCTGCCTTTCATACGATCATTTCAGGTCACCTCCTCCAAGACACTTGCCCCAGCCCACACCTTAGATGTCACCCACCACTTTGTCTCTCAACCTGTTGCTCTTTTCCTTCCTGGTGCCAAATATCCCTTGTAGCTTGTAGTCTTCTATGCACTCAAGAAGTATTCTGATGGTTACTGTCCTGGACACTGGGACAGAAGGAAAAGGGGGCCAATATTACCCGTCTGGTATCTACCACTTTCTTGGGCATCAGGGACAAGCTAAGCCCCCAATGTGACAACCTTCCTTGTACCAGCTCCGTGGTCTCCTTGCCTCTTATCTACCCACCCTGGGGGAAAGCTTCTATGGAAGCAGACATGGGTTGCTCAGGTATCATGGCTCTCTGCTAGAGCACAGCAGACGTTTGGTGCAATGCACAAGGTAGGCCAGGCATTTACTGTGCCAAATGCTAGGCTGAGTGAGCACTAAAGAGCCAGAGCTTCCTGACTTCTGACCCCTGCTCTAGAAGAACTCAGTCAGGGATGGGGGTGGGGGGGCTTCTTGGAGGCTCTTCCCTTCCCTCTCACTCCAACAGGGCCTTTCTCAGCTGCTCTTCTGAACACCTTGGTGTCCTGCCTTCCCCGATTCTTCTGCCTCAACTCAGGCCTCATAATGTCCCAACCTGGATGGCAGTAGCCAGCTGGTGGCTCTCTACCTCTCTGCTCTACGCCACATTCTTTGATGTACAAGATAATTAAAAACATATCATTAGGTTGTACTGTCTCTTGCTCAGTTTTCTCACAGCTTCCTAGAGTCTTTCGGTTAAACCTCCACTTCCTGCTTAGGTAGGGCTCGTCTCCCCCTTACCCAGGGTCTCATCTTTGGTCAGCACCCACCTTGGAGTTAGCATATTGGGAAGCAGAGTGGCCTGTGGGGAGGTGACGTGGTGTAATAATGGCTATGAGGCCACAGCATACTCGACCTGGATCCTGGTTTTGATACTATGTAGTAGGCCTGGATCACATTGTTATCATAAAAAACAAAACAAAAAACAGTGTGTTCGTGCATTTGTGTGGGAATGTAGATGGCATGGGGCATGGTGTGGAAGTCACAGGACAAGCTTGGGTTTTGGTCCTCACTTCCCACTTGTTTGAAACAGTCTCTTTGTCCGCTCCATTGTCAGACTTGTGGACCTGTGAGCTTCCAAGCATTCTTTTGTTTATGCCTCCTCTCTGCGCTGCTGTATCCAGCTTTGTGTGGATCTGGGGATCTGAACTCAGGTCCTAATGCTTGCAAGGCAAGAGCTTTATCCACCAAACCATCTAACTCCCCAGCCCATGCTGCCAGTTCTTCCTGACCTTTAGTTTTTGTTTTGCATAAAATGGAAATTGTAATAGCAGCTTTACTGACCAGGGCCACGGGGTGGGGGTGGGGGTGGGGGCTAAAGGAGCTTATGTGCGTATAAGCTGGCGGCCAAGATGCCTGGAACATGGCGAAGATCCAGCAACCAGGAGGTACTTCCTCATTGTTATCATGGTCTCTTCGTTTGCAGAGCCCTGCCAGCTTGCCCACGCAGGAACTGGGCACCTGCTGTCTGCTCTTTCTAAAACGAACACCCCCTGCTTGTCTGCCAGACAGAGTCATCTTCCAGTGTCAGTCCAAGTACATCCAATCTGTGCCTCCTTAGACTCATTAGGCCAACTCCAGAGCTCCTTTTGAGCTCTGTTGCCACGGTGATCTACCCTCTGGGTGTTGTATTTGGGTCTAGTCAATATTTAACATATCAAGGATCCAGGTAGCATTTCTGAAATGCAGGTGTCCCATTTCTGATAGGGCCAGGGTCCAGAGGAGCATCATTAAGTACCAGAAACAGAAGTTTTGGGGTACTAAGTAACACATAAGGGTATTCTAAAAATAGCAGGTGAGAAGCTGAGCTGGTTAGGCACCTGACATCAAGTGAGACCAGGGCCAACGAGGTTCTAAAGGGAGTGGAGATGTCCTTGCGGAGCCATTGCCTTCCTTTGGCTTCTGTATAAGCCTGGACTGATGCTGCCTCTTTAAGGAAGTGCTCCAGTGCCCTTCTTCAGTTGGGTGCCAGAGAAGGGGACATGAGCTTTGCCCTCAGAGGCAGTCTTGGTATCTTCTCCCTATTCACTCTCCAAACAGATTCCAGTAGAGATTTTAATTTTTAGAAATGTCTTGTGTTTATGTGTGTGTGTGATGTGTGTGTGTGTGGACAGCTTCACATGCATGCTTGTGTGTACTCCTGTGCGTGCACATGTGTGCAACTGTGTGTGTGTGTGTGTGTGTGTGCACCCTTGTGTGTAGGCCAGAGTTTGATATCAGGTATCTTCCTGATATTCTTCATCCTATTTTCTGAGACAGGGTCTCTCACTGAAGCCAACGTTGACTGATTCAGTGAGGTTAGCTGGTCGGCAGGGAGCCACCTGTCTCTGCCTCCTCAGTGCTGGGGCTATAGATGTGCTACTGTGCCCAGCTTTTTTTGGGGGGGGGGAGGGGTTGTTTTTGTTTTGTTGTTGTTGTTGTTGTTGTTTTTCAAGACAGGGTTTCTCTGTGTAGCCTTGGCTGTCCTGGAACTCACTCTGTAGACCAGGCTGCCCTTGAACTCAGAAATCCACCTGCCTCTGCCTCCGCCTCCCAATGCTGGGATTAAAGGCGTGCGCCACCACTGCGTGGCCTGTGCCCAGCTTTTTCCATGGTTCTGACTGCACGGCAGCACTTGCCTAGTGCGCCATCTCCCCAGCCTCCCAACCCTTCAGCAAGCCATCTTTCCCAGCCAACATAGCCCTTCTGTCAGGTGACTCTGACAACCCTTCCTCTGTGTCCTTCAAAGAAGTCCGAG
The DNA here is from genome assembly GCA_019843965.1 of Rhynchomys soricoides. NCBI lineage: Eukaryota > Metazoa > Chordata > Mammalia > Rodentia > Muridae > Rhynchomys > Rhynchomys soricoides. The sequence continues at coordinate 1,485,015 of JADRCH010000211.1, read as the reverse complement.
ATTCTGACATTGGGGCCCCTAAGAGCGTTCACTCACTTCTCCAGTGCCTCCAAGCAAGGTCTGAGGCCACTCCATTTGGTTCCTCATCTTCTAACACTTACCCCGTGTGTGTGAAAACAGTCTACAAGATGGGTGAGGAGAGAGACAGCCACAGTGTCCTGAATAGTGTCACTAATACATCATAAGACCTTAGGAGCATGAGTCAACAGATGATCTCATTTCTGTCCCTGAGCATCCTTTCTGAATGATCCTCACTGCACCTCCATCCCCAGGAGTGAAGGGAGGGGGGGAACACTTGCTCCTCCTCTGGGTCAACCTCCCCGATTGAGCATCAGGCTGTCAGATCCCAGGCTCCAGTCAGGAAGCAAAGAGATATCCAGATTGATGTGAAAACTAGTTAGCAAGTTGTGTGTAATTTTATAATGTTTCTGGTAAGTGCTAATTGCCTGTTCCTTAAATATTTCTGGTTCTACTGGGAAGCGAAGCAATCGCAACTGTGAATGCATTTCCCACAGCTGGCGCCCCCTTAGAGGGAGACTGTGTTCTTAGGCTCAGAGGGCTCTGAGCCTCTTCCTCTACCAAGGTTGGAAGGATGACAAACAGAGCAGGAAAAAATTTGGGAAGTAAATGCTCCAGTTTTTCCACTAGATCTTAAGCTTTTAACAATGGAGATTTTTTCTTTTGATGTAAGTGTATATAAATGCTAGTGTGTGTGTGTATGTGTGTGTGTGTGTGTGTGTGTGTGTGTGTATGTACATATTTGAGTGTGGATTCCAAAACCCAGTCTCCAGTGTTCTTCCTCAGGTCATTGTGTATTTTTCTGAGGCAGGATCTTTCCCTTTCGTTTGGACTTTACTAGTTATGCTAGGCTGCCTGACCAGTAAGCCCTGCGGATTCACCCATTTCTTCATCCCCAGCTTTTGGATTCCATAGGTTCTGGGGAACCAAACCTTGGTCTTCATGCTTGCACACAAATGCTTGACTGCCTAAGCCATTTCTCCAGCCCTGGAGTAGGGAGGAACTCTTAATGTGGGAGGGCTACAGAGTTGCCTGCCTGCCCCAGAGTGGCATCCCTGCTCTCAGGGATGGAGCAAAGGGGCCAGCTATGTCCAGAGGGCACAGCAGAAATGATAGATGTTGTCCCTGTACTCAGATGTCTGCTGTCATCCCATAGGACATCCGTACAGATGTCTGCTGTCATCCCATAGGACATCCGTATAGGGCTAGCCTCCCATGTCCGGGCCAAGAAATCTATGTGGCATGGAATTTTTCTGAAGCTGGAATCCACAGAAGGCCAGCATGCAGGCAGATGTAATAAACATGGACGCTTTGAGCAGTGGTGTAGGATAGAAGAGCCACAGGCCTGAGGAGGAAGGAGAGAGCAGGTTTTAATCTACTGATTCCTAAAGGACAGGCCCATACTGGGCGTTTCAGGGTACCAAGTCTTTGAGAGCCCTGGCAATCCTACCTGTTACCCATACCTCTCCATGGACAAGAAAAGTCAGATTCACCAATGAAGGCAGTGGCTCATCCCAGGGGCCTTGGAAGAATCTCAGCATAAACTGGGTTTGGTTTGCCCAATCCTGAAGCCCAAGGGACAATGGAGAATGTCTGATGCTTGGCACCTGCACTCCATGTGGTAAAGGGGAGGAAGAAGAAACCAGAAGGTTCAAGGAGGGTATCTGAATGTGCCCGGGTAAAGTCATCAGAATTGAATTCTTCAAAGCTTTTCTGAGCATGTGTTCTACACGGGGCCTTGCAAGGGATGGGGAGAAACTAGGATCTCTGTCTTGAGTAGACTCACAGGAGCCAGAATGTGGTTTAAGGACGCTCACAAAGAATTTGACATGCTGTGTGGAAGACCTGGTACTTCCTACTGAAGTCAATGACAAGCCGGGAAGCTGTCACTCAAGTCTTTTTTTTCTTCCCCCTCAAGTAGGAGAACACTATTCCAGACTTGGAGTCTGGAAGATCACCATGTGCCATGTGGCAGATGGGGATGGAAGGCTGCTGGGTGGGAGGTCTGTGCTGTCAGCAACACAGTAACAGAGGATCATGGAGGACTGGATCCCATGGTGAGAGGGGGATGCAGTCAAGGGAGAACTGTAAGGATCTGGGAACTGAGGAGACTAAGGTGAGATCTGGTGATGGGCGGCTGTGCTGACCACCAAACACTAGGGCATCGATGAGGTATGGGGGTGGGAGGAAGGGTGGAGATGGGGGAACCTACTTTGGGGTGAAAACATGAACTTAGCAATCATGCTTCCTGATTGGTATACTGATGCCTTCAGCTTCCAGGGTGACAACAATTCTTAAAGAAGGATCTCTGTGGAAGTCCTTAAAGTTGAATGAGGACAGAAGAGGGGGCTGGCCTGATGGGACTTCCGTCTTTACAGAAGAGAGCACTCACTAGACCCTAAGCTGTTTAAAGCCTTGACCATCCACTTCTATTAGAAAGCATATCTACCTGTGGTCCAGCCCGCTGGTCTGTGGTACTTTGTTCTGGGGACCTTGGCTGACTAGTCTGAGTGGGTTGGTTTGAGGTATCGGAGAGGAAGCCAGCAATACAAGTAACAACAGAGCTGCAGGCTGGAACAGATGGGCAGTTAGCAGGGCTTAGTTTCAAGTTAAAGCTGGGGAGTCAGTGTGACCAATCGTGAGGACAGACAGTGAGAGGCAGCAACAGGGAGCCATGCAGCCAGTGGGAAGGGATAGCAGGATGTGGTGGACCAGGATCGAGCGGTAATTACACCAGGAGCAGCAGAGGTGTAAGATGGATGGGTTTCACTCCTCAGATACATGTCCAGGCAGAGACCAGGCATGGAGGAAAAGTGGGTCCTGCTGACTAGACGAAGTTCAAAAGCTCCATAATGCCCTGTGGCATTCTGTGCCTGGGTTTCTGCACCTCTGTGCCCCTCTTTTAAAGGCTCCTGCATTGAAAGTTTGGTTCCCTGGCCTCTAATTGGGAAGGTACTGGAAACCTTGGGAGGTGTTCCTTAGCAGAGGGAGTAGAGTCAGGTGAGCCCTCAAGGTCATCTTATTCCTGTGCTCTTCCAGTCCTTGTGTTTTCTGACCACTGTGAAATGAACTGTCTTGGCTACACCCTCCCATGCCCACAGTGTTCTGCCTTCTTCAGGTCTGGCATCAACGGAGACCGGGGCATTGAATTCTCTGAAACTATCCTTCTTCTGGAGGTTATGTCAGGTGCTCTGTCATAACAATGAAAACTCCAACACCCAATATTTACCATTGACAGCCATGAGCCTTGCTGTTTTCTATCCAGCCCAGAGAACAAGGGGATGTAGGATGGAGGCTGGCCCTAAAACCAGGATCTGGGAGCAAACATGGGCCATAGGAAGCAGATCCAGGTTTGGCCCAGAGGACAGGAGTCTGAGGGACAGGAGTGGAGACAACACTGGGGACTCTAAGAGGAAGGCACTGTCTTGGGTGGCAGACATCATGCAAGGGATTTTCTGTGAAATTATTTCGAGGTCAGAGCAGCTCTGAGGCTCCCATGGTTATCTTTATGTGAGTGAGAAAATAGAAGCTCATAGAGACCCCATGGTGTTCCTGGGATTGTGGTTCAGGAAGCTGACATTCACCAGGTCTGATCCAATTCCAGAGTCTATTTGATTATGATAGATCCTGCTGTACACAACCTGATACAGCCAGGAAGGTTGGAGAGGCCACTAAAGACAGATTGTCCCTCCTAATCAGTCATGAGTCCAGGAAGTCCTGATGGCACTGGTCTGTGACAGGCATCCCCCCAGCTATGTTTAGATCACAGCCAGGAGGCTCATGGCAATGACTGGAGCACCCAGCACTGAACTGGCCACAGAGCAGGTGTTAAATCAATCCTGGATGACTGGAACAGAAGCAGGAGCTAATGAACACACCTCCAACCTCCAGTGACCTGGACTGCAGGCTTCTGCTCTACGGTCCACCTGATTGGGGCAAAGTTTTGGCTTCTATAAAGAATTTATAAGGGATTAAAATTCAGTAGCTTAGGGAAGCCTTCAGTATAGGGGGAAACCATGTGCTTTGAAGCTAGAGAGAGACAGCCTCAAATCCCAGCAATGCCACTTCTTGGGCTTCTGTGTGACCCCAGCCAGGTTACTTAACCCCTCTGTGCCTTGAAAGGGTTGCATGAGATGAGGTAATGTTTTTCTGGTATTTAGTTAATGAATCTTTTCTTGAATGTAGGCTCAGAAGGAGTGAAGAAGAAGTGGGGGCAGGGAGAAATGAAACAGCAACGAAGACAAAAAAGAAAGAGGAACGGGTCAGTGCTGTCCCCTGCTTCGCTCTGATGGTCCCTGGAGCTGCATCAAGTCTGTCTGTGATACTAGGTGATCCCAAGATGATGACTATAAGGTTACTGACACACGTTAGGCTCTCGGCAAATGCCATGCCCCTTTCTTTTTCAGTAAAGTCACCTCACACTGATCTGATTCCCTTTTCCTGTGTGACTAACCTTCAAATATTTGGACAGAGCTCTCTAGTCTCCAGAGGCCACCTCCCCCACCACCATGTATACATCAGAGGATCACAAACATTTCTCATGGGGATTGGCTTAAATCCCTCCAAACCTGGGGCCCTTTACAGCTAAGCTCTGGTCTCCAATGGCTGATCAGGGATGAAGAAAGCAGGAGAGGTGCCTGGGTTCCATTCTGGCAGCTGAGATTTTTCTTTCTTTCTTTCTTTGTTTCTTTCTTTGTTTCTTTCTTTCCTTCCTTCCTTCCTTCGTTCTTTCCTTCCTTCCTTCCTTCTTTCGTTCTTTCCTTCCTTCCTTCCTGCTTTCTTTCTTTCTTTCTTTCTTTCTTTCTTTCTTTCTTTCTTTCTTTCTTTCTTTCTTTC